>CM053772.1:216026392-216050971 GCA_028658325.1 Potorous gilbertii
GGGAAATATAGTTAGTCTTACACAACACGACTATTATGGAAGTCACTTGCAAAACTACACAGATATGGCTTATATTGAACTGCCTGCCTTCCCAAAGGGGATGGGTGGGGAGGGAGGGATGGGGAGAAGTTGGAACTCAAAGTTTTAGGAACAACTGTTGAGTATTGTTCTTGCTACTAGGAAATAAGAAATACAGATAATGGGGAATAGAAAGTTATCTGGTCCTACAGGACAAAAGAGAAGATGGGGTAAGGGAAGGGAGGGATGAAAGAAGAGTGGGCAGATTGATGATATGGGTAATTAGAATGCTCAGTGTATCGGGGAGCGGGGAGGGGATAATTGGGGAGAAAATTTTGGAACCCATAATCTTGTGAAAATGAATGTAAAAAGTTAAATAAATAAATTTATAAAAAAAATCCAATTCACTCATGAGTCAAGACATCAATGTATGATGTCACTGATCTTCTTTGAAAAGGAAGGACAAACAATCAAACTAGGGAAAAACCCTCAACTGCTTGTCTTCCAATAATGAGAAGTTCCCAGAGCCTTAACTGTGATTGTCTTTGTCAATCCAAAAGTCTCAGCCTCTAAGAGCCAAACTCTTTCAAAACAAAGAAAGGTCAGCAAGATAAGTAAAGTCCAGACATTTAATGCTTTTAAACCTTGTTTTCCTGATTCTCAGCAGTAGGGTCTCTGTCACAAACTTCTATAATTTAGAGTTAGAAATTCCTTGTACCTTCTGCTTAAGGGACCACTACGTCCTCAAGCCCACTTCATGAAAACAATGCCCAAGATGCCCTGTAAGAATCACACAGATGTTACTACCTCAGCTTTCTCTCAGTCTGAGAATATTTCAGTCTCCCTATCGAATGAAAGAAAAAAGAAACAAATTCCACTAGGTAGAACCACATTGGCCCCCACCTGAAATCTTTGTTTCAGTTCCTGCTTTTGTTATGTTTGTGTGTCTGGCAATAAACCTTCAGATGTGTTGGTGCCCTAGACTGCTGACAATTGAGTTCTTAGCCAAATAGAGTTGTATCTGCCACATAGCATATTAGGAAATATAGATTTGTTGTTAGCTGATCTCCTATGATATCTCGTGTGCATGTCAACCAATTAATCTGTAAGCTCCTTGGGGACAAGGATTAAGTATTTTTATCATTCCTGACTTTTCCCCTCCCCTTCCCTTCATGTTAATCATATTAATTCTTTCATTTACCAGCACCTCCTTTATTCCAGGCACTAAGAGAGAGACAACATGATCCCTGCCTTTCAGAAGCTTCACTCTAACAGAAGTTATAGAAATTTAATAAATACTTGTTAAATGAATAAATTAATGAAAGGTTAGAAGAATCAAGGATTATATTTGTTATTTTCTTCCAAAGAGATTTGAATTTTAAAAGGGATAACATCTTAAGCCAAAGGTTCGATATGTCTAGGAAGGTTGTGCATGTGTGTGTGTGTGTGTGTGTGTGTGTGTGTATACATGTGGAAGCTGGCCTTCCTAGATCCCTAAACTTATATCAGGCAAAGATCTCTCGTAAGACCTCCCCTGGTGGCCCTAAAACATTGCTTGAAAAAATGGTATTGGGGGAAAGGAAAGGTGTCTTCATGGTTGAGGAAACCATTATATAGTTTCCATGGCAGCTGGAAAATGGATGTCATGTTCAGGAGATGACCAGGTGTATATTCTAGCTGGTATACAGACTATGGGGGTATGGGGAAATCATGAAAGCTAAGTTTGGCAAAATAAGTTCTAGCCTGATAGAAGAAAGAGTGCCAGCATGAACTTTGTTCCATGGACAAGAAAGAGTTCCTTGACCCCTTCTTCAGTGGGATGGCTGCTTTGTAACAGTGACATGAAAGATTTAATGCATCTTCTAATTGGAACAAATGCAGTTGGAGAGTTCAGGAACATAAGCATAATCTGAGGAGTATTTTAATGGGCCCTTTAGGAAGCAAGATAAAATTGTTATTGGTGTGAATGGAGGGTGAGGGGGGCAGGGTCAGCCTGTATAATTGAGACTAGATAAATCTTCCTCCTCCTGAGCAGATGAGGTTTCTGTGGTGTTGTGGATTTTATATACAGTATCTACCTTCCCATTTGTCAGACCATGCATTCCCGTGCTGGCCTGCAGCGCCCTGTTAACTCCGCTCTGTGGAATCTCATATTCAGGGAAGTAAATGGAGCATATTATGCCAATGGAATTGACTGGTGTGACAGGAACATACAAACAACTCAGATGTCAGACTGAAACCCCAAATTTTCCCCTTACTTTTGTTTATTTGGGAGTACAGATCCATTAAGTGTTCTGAGATGGCCTTTTGATAACGTTTCCCACCTCTCAAAGGTTTGGCTGGAGCTGTGTCTGCCCTCAAATTTTACAGAGCACATTTCTGG
Source organism: Potorous gilbertii (assembly GCA_028658325.1). Taxonomy (NCBI): domain Eukaryota; kingdom Metazoa; phylum Chordata; class Mammalia; order Diprotodontia; family Potoroidae; genus Potorous; species Potorous gilbertii. The sequence continues at coordinate 216,028,794 of CM053772.1, forward strand.
ATGTTTAAAAGATGTGCTTAAAATACTCATATTTTAAAGTGAAAGCTATGTTAAGAAAAAAGGTTCATCAGCAGTGGAAACTTTGAAATAAGTGCTGCTTTTTAGGGTTTTCAGCCTGTGTGGGAGAAAATATCTGTCTCAATTTCTTTTTCTTCCTTCCCTTCTTCCTTCCCTTCTTTCTTCCTTTCTTCTTTCTTTCTTTCTTTCTTTCTTTCTTTCTTTCTTTCTTTTTCTTTCTTTCTTTATCTCTTTCTTCCCTTCTTTCTCTCTTTCTTCCCTTCTTTCCCTTTCTCCCTCCCCTCCCACCCTTCCTTTCTTCCTCCCACCCTTTCTTTCTTCCTCCTACCTTTGCTTCTTCCCTTCCTTCCATTTTTTTCTCCTTCCCTCTCCCTTTCACCTTTCCCCTCTTCTTCCCTTTTCTTTTTCTTTTGTAAATGTGGGAAATATTTTAAAACCTATTGAAGAATATAGAATTAGCCCTACATTGCAGCTCTGAAGAAGTGACCATTACTGGTAAAAGGATCAATAGCTTATCAATAGTGTGCTTTTCACTTTCACTTTCAACTTTTCAACAACCAGTAGTATCACCCTCATTTTACAGATGGATATTTTATGGAGGAAGATTCAGGTCCTATAAATAAAAACTTTTTAATAATATTAACAGCTAACATTTGTATATAACACTTTAAGACATGCAGAACACTTTATATGCATTCTCATTCTCACATCAACCTTATAAAGTAGATGCTATTGTTAATCAATCAAAAAAATTTATTAAGCATGTATTATGTGCCAAGCATTCTGCTAAGTGTTGGGGTATGCAAAAAGAGGAAAGACAATTTAAGCCTTCATGGAGCTTACAATCTAATGGGAGAGACAACAGGCAATCAAATATATACAAAGCAAGCTATATGCAGGATAAATAGGGAAATAATTGGCAGAGGGAAGGCACCAGTATTAAGAGGGGTTGGTAAAGCTTCCTGTAAAAGATGGTATTTTTAGTTGGGACTTAAAAAAATCCATGGAAGTTAGTAGGTAAATTAGAGGAGGGAGAGCATTGCAATCATGGGAGTGGTATGAGTAGGGGTGGAGGGTAGCAAAGGGGTCAGGGAACAGCCAGAGAAAATGTTTTGAGCTAGGGGGTCACAATATCTTGTTTTTGGAACAGCCAGGAGCCTGAAGAGTACAAGGTATAAGAAGACTGGAAAGGTAGGAGGAGACTGGGTTATGAATGCCTGAGGACTTTGTAGTCAATTCTAGAGGTAATAGGGAGCCACTAGAGTTTATTGAGTAGTGAGATGATATGGTTAGGCCTGTGCTTTAGGAAAATCACATCAGTAGCTGAAGGGAGGATGGATTGGAGTGAGGAGAGACTCAATGCAGACCAACCTACTAGTAGGCTAATGTAGTAGTTCAGTGTTGGGTGATGAGGGCCAGCTCTAAAGAGGTGGTGATGTCAGAGGAGAGAAGGACTTATTGGAGCAATGTTGCAAAGGTAAAACTGATAGGTGTTGGCAATGCTTTGGATATGGGCGTGACAGTGAGGAGTCCAGGATGATGCCTAGGTTGTAAACTTGAGGCAATGGGAGGATGAGGTTGCTCTTTACAGTAATAGGGAAGGGTAAAAGGGAAGATAAGAAGCTTTCTTTTGGACCTTCAGTTTGAGATGTTTGAAGACATTTGGGAATGTGAGATTAAAGGTCAGCTGAGAGATTGGGGCAAGGTAGGGAGATAGGAGATTCATCAGCATCAATATGTTAATTAAATCCATCAGAGCTGATGAGATAATCAAATGAAGTTGTATAGAGGGAAAAGAGAAGAGGGCCAAGGACAGAACCCTAAATAACACCTATAATTAGTGAGCATGATCTGGAGGAGACAAGAGATAGAAAAGGAGCTAGGAGATAGGGAGGAGAAGAACCAGGAAAAAATGGCATCCTGAAAATCCAGAGAAAAGGCACCATCAAAGAGGAGATGATAATCAGTGTTATCAAAGGCTGCAGAGAAGTCAAGGAGAATGAGGACAAAAGAAAGTCCATTGGATTTGGAATTAATTTTTTTTTAAATACTCATTTTACAGATGAGGAAACTGAAGATGAGAGGTTAAGTGTCTAGCTCAGGGTCACATCGCTAGTAAATGTCTGAACAGGACTTGAACTCAGGTCTTCTTGATTCCAAGTTCAGAATTCTAGACACCATACCATCTAAGTGCCTATACAAGGAGTCTCTGAGAATCATAGCACAGAAGAATGAGCTCTGCATCTGAATTATGGGATTTGGATTTGAATCTCACCTCTGCCATACTTACTGCCCATGTGACTTTGGACAAATCACTCAACATCCCTAGAATCAGTTTCTTTAACTGTTAAAAGAAAGAAGATTATTCTGCTAGACTTCCTCTCATTTCAAGAGATACTTTTGGACTGGTGACTGCTATGAACACACCATATGCTTTGATGGATCCATATTTTGATGTTCTCCTCAAGAGCTTTTAAGTAAATTCTCCTTTTGAATGGTTAGATCTGCGGAAAAGACCGTTTTTGCCAATTCTTTTTCTAAGATACCACATTCAAGTGGGCTTTAAGAAATCCTCTTGGTAAGTTGCCGGAGATGGTAGGAAAAAAGTAGAATCAAACACTGGATTGGGAGCCTGGAGACCTGGGTCTACTACCATTTTTAGCATGAGCTTTTTGTGTGATTTTGAGCACCTAATTTCACCTCTCTCATTTTCAGCTTCCTTGGTTGTAAAATGAGGGAGATGGATTATAGAGGATCTCTAAGATCTCTTTCATAACATATTTTTGTATTTGTGAGACACTTTTTAGGCATCTCCTATCAAGTTTTAAGCTAAATAGTCAATAATTATACTGTCTCTTTATTCAGTTTCCCTTTGTAGAATACTTTGCATCTAATTTTTAAAAGTCTTAATTTTAAATGTATTAATGTCTTGCTAATGGGATAGATACAAAAAAATCCAGAGTTCATGTTTTAGGTAAATATGTAAACCTATGTAAATCAACTATTTCAACAAGTGACTGTTACATTCAGGGCACCAGGCAGATGCTGAACGGGAATGGTGTCTTAGGTAGATCGCTAGATTTGCATTCAGGAGATATGGGTTTGAATTCTGGCTCTGTTATTTTATCTAGGAGAGGGAAATCCTTTAACCTCTTTGAGTTTCATATTTTTTGTTTGCAAAATGAAGGAGCTGACCTAGATAATTTCTAAGGTCCTTTATGACTTTAAACCCTAAAATCACAGGGAAAGTTTGGTTCAGATGTAGGCTAAAGACCTCATGGAGTCTGATATAAGAATATCTCACATTTCCATGGCATCTTTTTTTTTTTTTTAAGGCAATCAGAGTTAAGTGATTTGCCCAGAGTCATACAGCTAGTAGTGTCCGAGGCTGGATTTGAACTTAGGTCCTCCCTCCTGATCTCAGAGTTGGTACTGTATCCACTAAGCCACCTAGCTGCCCCCATTTTTATAGCATCTTAAGGTTTACAAAGCACATCCCTCACAACAACTCAGTGAGGTAGTTAAGTACAGGTGGGGCTGTGGTAGAATCCTGGGGTTTGCAGTCAGGGAAGACCTAATTTCAAATCCTGCCTCTGGCACTTAATAGCTGTCTGATCCTTGGTAAGTTGCATCTGTGAATCCAGATAATTTTTGGGGACTTATCTATAAAGTAATGGATACTTTGGTTCAAGATATATTTGTATACAAACGGGGAAACTGAGTCTCGGAGAAATTAAGGGACTTGGTTAGGCTCAAAGAATTTCTGTCAGAGCCTGTTCTCCGAACTTTCAGACTAGATATCCTTCTAGGTGGTGTTGGCCCAGAGAAGAAGACCTGAGTTCAAAATCAGCCTCAGACATTTACTAGCTGAGTGACCTGGTTAAGTTATTAAAAAAAAAAAAACTCTTTCTTTGCCTCAGTTTCCCCAACTATAAAATGGAGATAATCACATCTCCTATCTCCACAGGGTCGTTGTGAGGATCAAGTGAGACAATATTTGTAAAGCACAGTTTTTGGCACATAGTAGATACCATATAAATGCCTATCTCCCCCCACCCTTGCATACAGCACTGTATTGTACCTGGATCTGGAAGCAAGGAAGATCTGGGTTCAGACTCTGTTTTAGATACTTCCTAGCTCTAGGATCTCAGGCAAATTACTCTGAACTTTACTTCTTTAAAATGGAGCTGATAACAGCTAATTCACAGGTTTATTTGGCACGTCAAATAAGATAATGAATACTGAACAGTTTTCAAAACCTCAAGCACCATAGAAAATAACTGTTGTGATTACAGCACGCGAGGTCCACAGATCATTCCACTAGGTGAAATCCCAGTATGCTTTCCCAATAGTCTCTGCAAATTCAAAGTCAAGTCTTGTTGAATTCTTGGGAGTAAAATTTCTGCTTCTTTACATTTATGACGCAAGTGGAACCATTCTCCCTTATTTCAGTCCATAAAGGCAGAACTCATTAGATGCAGGAAATTTCTTCTATCATTAATAGGCCACGCAAATGTGATAAAAAATGTCTCTACTGCCCTAAACTTTGATTCTCATTTAAAGCAGCTCCCATGTATACTATTTATCTTCCACATTTTTCCCAACTCTCAATGGTTCCATTATATCCTTTATTTGGAATCATAAAAAAAAACCCCTAGAATAAAAAGAAGCAAATGAATCCTCCCCAGGGAAGAGGAGGACAAGCTCTGCCAGATTTTAAATTGTAGCATTGGATGTGGCCCCTGAAACACAGTTTTCTTTTTCAACAGCTTCATTGGGAGAAATGAATGGGCACGACAGAGAATCCTGAAATAAGATGCCGAATTATGCAAAAGTGCTAAAAACTGACATCTTGAAATAAAAAACTGCTGAAAGGCTGAGAAATAAACAACACAGGCTGGAGTGGGAACATTTTGAAGCTGGAAAAAGGGCAACTCTACTTTTATTATTCACAGTGGAAATATCATGGTGATCATGATGTAAAAACCACAATTTCCTTTATTTGTGGATCAGACTCGATTAAAGAGCATGAAGGGCAAGGCTACAGCCCCCTTGGACTGAGCTCCATCCTAAGAGGCCTCTGGAACTCTAGCTTTGCCACCGCCTTGCTCTGTTGATTGAAAAAGTCTCTTCACCTTTCTGTGACTTGTGCCTCATCAGCAGGCTGGGGTTCTTGGGGCTAACCTTCCTCTGAGGTACAGTGTCTGGATTTCCTAAGCACCTATTGTATAACATGTTTTGCAATTACAATTTGCTCTAGAAAGTCTCCAGGTTATTATGAAAACAAACATAAAAATCAGTTAACTAGCAGGTAGACACCAGAGCAGTGAAAGGCAAAATATGGGTCAGAAGAGAGCTTACTGAAGTGAATCTACAGATTCTGAACCAGGAAGCAGGTTCAACCATTATTAAAGAAAAGCCTTAATTTTGTTTTTATTAGGAGGAGTATTTTTACTTGCAGTCTTAAAGGTCTCAAATGAATGAGATAGTAATTCCCCAGACAGAATATCTGCAGAGTTCATATTTGTAAAGTACTTTGCAAACCTTAAAGTATTATATAAATGCTAGTTGTCATTTTTGTTATAATTTCCATATGCTTTCTTCTGGCAATATCTTCAGAAAGGACAGCATGGTGTAGCTGAAAGCATTGGAAGGAGGAGAGAAGCTGGAGTTCCAATTTTTGCTCTGATTCTAATTAGCTGTGTTTCCTTAATTATACAGTGCCCCCCTCTCTCAGTCTCATTTTCTTTATGTACGAAGAAGAAGATTGAACTGGGTCATCTCTAAGGTCTCTTTCAGCTCTCACATTATTTGACACCATCACTCCTCACCAAGGGAAAATATTGGTTTGAGCAATAGTAGGTCTGATGTGTTCTGATATATTGAAAATAGTGACTTGGGATCTTTGGTCAATAGTTCCCATCCACTGAACAGTCAGTTAAGATTGCTGAAAAATATTTGAACTGGAAGAAAATCATGAAGTTGTGTAGTAAATAGCTGACCACTACACAGGACTTTAAGATTTTCAAAGCACTTCACAAATCTCATTTGAGCATCACCACAATCCAGGGAAATAGGTGTAATTACCATGCCCATTTTACAGGTGAGAAACTGAGGCAGACAGATTAAGTAACTTGCTCAAGGTTATATGAGATACTCAGTGTCTGAGGAAGGATTTGAAGTCAGATCTTGACTTCAGGTGCAGTGTTGTAGTCATTGTATCACCGAGATGTCAAAAGGAGTATCTTTGTTAGGTTGGCTACTCTTGTCTTCCATTCAGACCTTCCTTGTACTGCAGGGAGGAAGAGAAAGATGGAGTCTACTTGCTAGGATTAAGGATGTACCCAGCTCTTGATGTTAAAACTGAACTGTGGAGTTGTTTTAAACATGAGCTATGTCAAGGAAAAACAAATGAACAAAAACACTTCTCTAAGGTAGAGGAATCCCAGGGCTTGGAGACTTAGAGAAAAGCAGAAAAAAAGTAGAGGTCGACTCACATGGTAAAGAGAGAAAACTTCCCTGTGATTTACTTTGACTTGCTAATTTTCAGAAGGAAATTAATAAAATTGATTCCAGCAAAAACCCTAAGTGGACAAATAGTAGAAAAACAGATCCAGAATTGTGGAAATTTAGGGCTGGGAGAAAGTTCTTAGAGAAATCTTTCCCTCAGGGAGAAATAAATATTTAGGCAAAATCACTAACTGTAAGGGCCATTAGAGCAGGGATCATTCATGGGGATGGAAGGACACCCTCCCACAAAGTATTAATTCCAATTCCCAGACTTGGTGGCAGGAATATGATTAGTTATTATGAGTTCTGGAAGAAAAAAAGGACCTTTGGCAATAAAGCTCTGAAAATATGTATTTTTAAGTATTATAAACTACACCAAGAGCAGCTTTTCCTTTCATCCCGGAGACTAGAAATAATACACCTGCAAGGACAGATGAATGGCATAATGTTGGCATTTCATGGGGCATTAACCATTTTGTACTATGTTTATGGGTTCCCCCTGTCATTAATTCTAAGTAAAATAAACTTTTTCTGAAAAAAATATTTTGTTGTGTTTCTGGATCTCATTTGTTTTTCACCAACTCGTTTTTCTTTGCCTCTGATGCTGCCAGTTTTTGTTTCTATTATATTTTCTTCAGTCTATCCCACTTCTGGCTCATTTATGAATTTGTCCCTCCAGGCCTTTCGCGTGTGGATGGCTTTTTTTCCTTTTCTACTTTGTTTCTTCTTTAACAGCATATAGAGTTGGCTAATCATAACTGAATGGGGTGTACCTAGTGGAGTTGGTTTGATTGTTGATAGCTTGTTTGGTCCCAGTCCTTTTAGTACCTGAAAATGCATTTCATTCAGATCTAGTATCTCAAATTCATTGAGGGCAGTTAGGCGCTATCTTCAGAGTAACAGCATGGCATATTGGATAGGGAGCTGGATTTGGAGTTAGGAAGTCCTGGGTTTGAATTCTCCAGTTGTGTGATCCTGGGTAAGTCATTTAACCTTTTTAAGATCTGGTGCTTTGGCACATGTCTAACCAGCTGGAATCCTCCATCTCATTCCAGCTTCCTCACTTAATTCATCGTCCATCTGGTATGTGTAGTACTTTTGCCACAATATCACTCTTAGATTTTATTTCATTACTTAAGTTCTTTCTACCATATTTCTGTGCATAAATTTCCTCAATTTAGTATATATTCTTAATATAGAATGCCACTCAATCATTCCTTTGATCTTGTCCTTTTGGAAAAGGTATTCCCTTATGAATAGTTCATTCATGAGTCACATTCTACCAAGTGATACCTATGAGATAGAATTAACTTCTTAGAATTCAGACTTCTGGTTTACCTAATCTTTTAGCCGTATTCAACATTTTTGCACAGATGTCTGAAGCCAAGGATCTTGTACTGGTCTTGTTGAAGCTTGTCCACTGAAATGAGTGGCTGTCTCTTCTGAGATTCTATTTCTATGTGGAAAATGCCTTTCTCAATGGCATCTGATTTGGCAGGTATATATAAATTGTTTTCCCCCTTGCCCTTTGTTTTTGGTTTAAAACACTCAACTAGATTTTTTTTATCTTTTTAAAAAGTTCATTAAATATTTCCCAATTACATTTCAAATTATTTTTAACTATCATTTAAAAAGCTTATGAGTTCCAAATTCTTTCCCACTCTCCTACCTCTGCCCCTCCTTCAGAAGGCAGGCACTTTTATTTCAGTTACACATGTGAGGTCATGCCAAGCATTTTCATATTAGTCAAGTTGCAAAAGAAAATACGAACAAAATAAAGCAATAATAATAGGTTTAAAAAAATAGACTTCAATCTACATTCAGAGCTCATCAGTTCTCTCTCTCTGGAGGTGGATAGCATTTTTCATCCAAGTTCCTTTGGAATTGTTGCTCCATTCTCTTCATCAGAGGAGCTAAATCCTGCACAATTTATCATCTTTACAATGCTGCTGTTACTGTGTTCAGTGTTCTGTTTGGCTCACTTCATTTTGCATCAGTTCACATAAGTATTCCTAGTTTTCTCTGATAGAATCCTACTTGTTATTTCTTAGAGCACAATAGTATACCATCGTAACCATATACCACTACTTGTTCATTGTCCATTTCCCAGCTGATGGCCTTTACCTCTATTTCCAATTCTTTGGAATTGGAAACAAAAGGAGCTACTGTAAATATTTTTGTAAAAATAGGCCCTTTCCTTTTTCTTTGATCTTTTTGAGATACAGATCTTGTAGTGGTATTGTTGGGTCAAAGGGTATGCACAGTTTTAGAACCCTTGGGCATAGTTTCAAATGTTCTCACGAATGGTTGGCACATTCAAAATTACAGTTACTGACTGTGCATTTCCCTCCATTATATTTCTTGTTTTTATCCTTTTCTCTCTCTCTTTTATCCTGTCTCTCCTCTATGATCTGTTTTGCTTCTGATCATTGCTTTCATTTATCTGCCTTACCTTTTATTTTCTCTTCTTTTTTCTTTTCTCCTACTTCTCTGTTGGGTAAGATAGATTTCTATTACCTGTTAGGCATACAAACATGCATACACGCATACACAAATATGTATGTGTATCTATTGCTATCTATCTATCTATATTTCAGAAAGTGCAACTCCTATGGGTTGGCCATGTTGTTTGAATGCAAAATGTCCACTTGCCAAAACACTACTTTATGTAGAACTCACGTGGGGCAGGTGATCACATGTTGGCCAGAAGAAGTGATACAGGGACGCTCTCAAGGTTTCTCTCAAGAACTTTGGATTTGATTGTGCAACATGGGAGACACTGGCACAGGACCGCTCAGTATGGCATGCCCACATTAGAAAAGGTGCTGTGTTCTATGAACAAAGCAGAATTGAAATAGCACAAAGGAAATGTAGAATGCCAAATTTGTAGTACCAGCCCCAAATGTTCACATGGACTATCTGTGTCCAATCTGTGGTAGAGCATTCCAAGCTCATATTGGTCTGGGCACTTTATCATGATGATGTCTTTTTGTCCTCTTTGAGAAGGAAGAATAGCAACCAAACTATCTATATATCTTTATATCTATTACATCTATTATATCTATGTATCTCTCTCTCTATATATATCTAAATAGATATAGATATATGTATATGTATATATATATATACATATAGATATGTATATTTCCCTCTTTGAACCAATTTAGATGTAAGAGTCAAGTGTTATACACCTCCACCTCCCATCATTTCCCCCTTTACTCTAAAACTCTTCAATGCATGCCTCTTTTATGTGAGATAACTTTTCCCCATTCTTCCTCTCCCTTTTACCTTCTCCCAAAGCATTTCTCTCTCACCTATCCTTTTTTATCACCCCAATTTAATCAACTCACTCTCATATCTTTTTTCTATGTAGAATCCTTTTAATTTCCATAACAATGATGAAGTTCTTAGAAGATACATGTATCATCTTCCCTTATAGAAACATATTGAGCCTTTTATGATTTCTCTTTCATGTTTACCTTTTATGCTTTTCTTGAGTCTTATATTTGAAGGTCAAATTTTCTATTCAACTCTGGTCTTTTTATCAAGAATGCTTGAAAATTTTTTATTTCATTAAACATCCATTTTCCCCCTTGAAGGACTTTTTTTTTGTGCTACTGTTTTCGAACTAGTTCTGGTGTTTGGGGAACTTTCAGTGCTTCCTAGTTGATGTAATCATCTCTGGCTTGAGAGGTCCCAAAGCTATTGCTGTTTCTGTTACCATCACTCTATCCTACAATTGGCATTTCATTCAAGTGGTCTCTGGGCCATCCTCCTATCCTGTGTCAAAGATTTCTCTTCCTGATCCCCTTTGTTGCCTTGGGCTAGAAGAATCTCTCCTTTTCTAACCTTTTCTTGGCTCTGACACTTAAGAATTTGATTTGAGATGTTATTTTGAAGTTTGAGGGGAATGTTGGGAGAGCTCAGCTGAGTACTTCTCTACTATGCCATCTTGGCTCAGCCCCCTCACCCCCTTGACAAGATTTTTAAGTCCTGAGGCAAATATGCTTTTATTGGCCCTTGTTGCATGCATTCTATCTCTGATCAAGAACCCATCATACCTATCTCTTTCAACCACATCTGATATCTAAAACCTGATCTTAGAAACTTATCTTCTTTCTTAGACACTATCTTGTTAAGTAGTTTTAAATTTTCTCATCCTGTCTTTATCTTCTTTCAGTCCTATCTTTAATCAGCAGGACACCTAAATAGACCTTGGCCTAACAGGGCCAAGGTCTCCCAGTGTATCCTGGGTCATCTCCAGTCGTCCTGAGGAATATCTGGTCTCTAGATCCAGATGGCTCTGGAGGAGAAGTGAGACTGGTGACCTGCACAGCCCTCCCTCACTCAAAACAAAGTCAAGTGCAAATCTTGTCATCATTTCTCTGATATCATGGTCTTCTTTGGCAATGCAGGATGAACACTATAATAGTCAGCAGCAGATATAGAAACCATTTCTCCCCCTGATTCTTGAGAAAACTTCTAGTTCCGGTTTATGACTCTGATAGAACTTCTGAAGCTCTCATGAAATTTCTCTACTCAAAATTGTACACTGGATCCTTCTTGTCTATTGAATAAAATATGATAGATTAGGGCATTTACAAATGGAGTTTATCAGAACTTTCCGAGCTTATCTTAGTTTAAATATTAAGAGGTTAGAAGATTGGATAAATAAATTGGATAAAACTAAATAAAGTGAAATATCATAAGGGGTTCTACCAAATTCTTCCTATGAAACCAACAGTCATTGATAGCTAAACCAAGTAGAGACAAATAGAAGAAAACTACAATTTTTATATTTTCATTAAATGTTAATGCAAATGTATTGAATGAGATATTAATAAAGAGACTATAGCAACATATTAAAATGATTATGTACTATGAGAAGGTAAGATTTATATCTGGAATGTAGGGCTGGTTCAATATTAGGAAAACCATATACATAATAGGTAGTATTAATAAAAAAATATTAATTTATTAATTATTGTTATTTAATTTAATAATTAAAAGGTAATATTAATAACAAAACAGTAAAAACAGAGGATAATTTTACTAGGACAAAAATGGTTTTGACAAAGTACGACATTTGTTTATGTTAAAAAACATCCAAAGCATAGAAATAAATAGACCTTTCCTTAATATGGTAAACACTGTTTATCAAAAGTAAAAGCCAATGTTTTCTATAATTGAGAAATGTTAGAAGTCTTTCCAGTAACGTATAAAGCAAGAATACTCATTATGGCTGCTATTGAACAAAGTTCTAAAAATGCTAGCTATAGCAGTCATGTAAGGAAAATTGATAGAGAATAAGTGGGCAGGGAAGAAACAAAATTATTACTTTTTGAACATATGGTCTATTTAAGGAACTCTGGAGATTCACCTAAAATTAATAGAAAAAAACTTTAGCAAAAAAAAAAAACTTTAGCAAAGCAGCAAGGTATAAATTAACCCACATAGGTCATCAGCTTTTCTTTATATTACAAAAAAGGAAAAAAACCCAACAGCCCAGCAGTAAAAGACACAAGACAAATTCCATTCAGTATTTTAGAGTCTGTCTATTAAGGCACACATGACAATTACATGAACACAACTAAAAAGCAAGCTTTATAGAAATAGATATAAATTATTGAGTATATATTAATTGTTAATAATAAAAAAAATATCTAATTTAATTCCCTTGTTTGGAGCCATACCAATCAGACTACCAAAGTATTTAGAAAGCTAGAAAAAAATAGCAAAATTCATCTGGAGGAACAAAAGGTCTAAAAGGAAGGGGGCTAGCAGTATAAAATTTCAGATTATATAACTAGGTAATCATCAAAAGTGTTAGTGGTGAAAACAAGTCCATTAATAGGATAGATGAAATACATGAGATCTGAAGTAAATGAACAAATGGCATAGTCCTGGATAAACCCCAAGAAACCAACTGTTGAGGACAGAAATTCTTGATTTGACAAAAACTGTTGGGAAAAATTGGACAAAAGTCTAATAGAATTTAGGTTTAGACTAGCGTCTTTTACCATGTACCAAAATGCCTTCCAAATGGGTATAGGACCAAGATGGCCTAATAATTAGCACCAAGAAAACAGAAATTCTTTACTAGCCAGCATCACACCATCCATACATGGAATAATTGGTTGCAGGATATGGAAAAAATTTGAATACTATGAGTTCATTAATCTTGGCACTGTACTTTTTAGGGATGTACATAGAGGTGAATTTTAGAGGTTCCAAGGGAAAAGTGTGCAAGAGAAGAGATAGTAGGCTGCATACCAAACTGAAGGTCTACAGAACCATTATGCTGACTTCATTGGTGTATGCCTGTGATATCTGAACAATATACCAGCATCATTCCGGGAAACTGAATCACTTCCATTTAAATTGTCTTAGGAAGATTTTGAAGATAACTTGGCAAGATAAAGTACTGGATACTGAGGTCTTTTTTTAAGCTGACTTCCCAGTCATTCAAGCTCTGCTGCAGTGAGTACAACTCCAATGAGTGGCTATGTTGTTCAATTGACCAAGGTACATTTACATAAAATAACTATTTTATAGAGAACTCATTCAAGATAAATGTTCACATGGAAATTAGAAGACACTTTCAAGGTCTCTCTGAAGAACTTTAGAATTGATTGTGAGACATGAAAGACATTGGCACAGGACCATTCAGCGTGGCACACCAACATCATTTAAAGTGCACAATTGTAGTGGTTCAAAAGAAACATGAGATGCTCAGATTTAGAGACATCTCCTCTCCAGATGTTTACATGAGTTATGTGTGCCTGACCTGTAGTAAAAACCTTCTGGGTTTATACTAATCTGATCAGCCACAGTCAGACACACTGTATCTTGACCCAACGTAGTAATGTTATTTTTGTCCTCTTTGAGAACAAAGGACAATAACCAGACCAAGGGCCTAGATATAAAGGGTCAGATCACAGACAAATTAGAGGCTCAGAGAAGGAGATACTTTGTGCACCCATAGATAGGGTAAGAATTCCTGACAAAACAAGAGAAAGAGAAGCTTACAGAAATAAAAGTGAATAATTTTTATTACATAAAGTAAAGTTTTTACACAAACAAAATGAAATTAAAATAACAAGGAAAAGAGTTCATTGGGAAAATGTCTTCATAATAGATTTTTCTAATAAAACCCTGGAATTCAAGATATATAGGGACCTGACTCATATAAGAAGAAGGGTCAATCCCCCAATAGATAAATAGTCAAAGGATATAAACAGGTTGTTCTCAAAGGGAGGAAAAGCAAATTATCACCAGCCACATGAAAATAATACTCCAAAATCACTAATAATGAGTTAATGCAAACTGAAACAGCTCTAAAGTTCCACTTTATAACTATTAGATAAAAATGGAAAATGACAACTTCTGTGGTAGGGCAGGCATGCTAGGGCATTGTTGGTAGAGATGGGAATTTGTCCAGTCATTTTGGAAAATACTTTGGATCTCTACCCACAACTGTTACTAAATTGTATATACTCTGTGACCCAGAAATATGATTAGTAGTCATCTACCCCAGAGATGAGAAAGAGGTTTTTTTTTACCATAGACAAAAATACTAAGAGCAACATTTTTGTTGTACCCGTTAATTGTAAAATAGCTAGGTCGATTATGGCATATGAATATAATTGAATATTATGATACCGTAAGAAATAACAAATCACATACCAAATTGTGACATGTGAATATAATATTATTGCATTGTAAGAAATCAACAAAAATGAATAGGTTCAGAAAAACCTGGGTAGACTCATATGAACTAATACAGAGTGAAGTAAGTAGTCACAACAACTTATGACTATATTACTATAAAGAAAAACTAACTTGAAGGACTGATCAGGACGCTGATCAATACAATGACCAACCAGACTCCAAAGACTGATGATCAAGCATACTTCTCACCTCTTCATAGGGAGGTAATGGAATGTGGGAGCTGACTGATGCTTAGCTTTGCAGACACGAGCAACGTATGGTATGACTGCTCCTTGATAATGTTTAGTTTCAAGGGAGAATTTTTGGAGAGAGAATGGGAGGAAGCTAGTGATAGAGATGCAAATGAAGCATGGTGAAAATACACAAAAGAGAACAAAAGGAAGTTTAACAGATATATATATATCTATATCTATATTATATATATATATAGTATGATATATGAGATATATTAGCAGCATGGCTTTCTAATATGTAGAATTTATTATATGCTTAATAAAAATCCCCAAATATATACAATACTATTCGTAGATGATATTATTTTCTTTTGTTCTTCGTATAAGGAAGTATGCATGTTGCCATTTATCAAGTTCGGAATTAAAAATAAATAAAATCTTGAAAAAAGATGAGACAATAAAAAATAGACATTCTACATTTGTGTTCAAAGAATCAGTTTTAGAAGTACAAGGTAAGAGAAGGATCCTATTTATTGTGAAAAAGCTTCTTGGGTTTTAATAATCTTGCAAGGTAAATATCAGACAACAGTATGATGTGAAAACTAACTGTGTCAATGCTGTCCTAGCCTGCATTAAGAGAGGTAGGGTCTTATACAAGGGTAGTAATATTTCCACTAAACTCTTTCCCACTTTGGCCACATCTGGAATTCAGTTCTGGCCACTGCATCTTAGGAATGCAAGACAGCAGCTGTAGAGCATCCAGAAAATGGAAACTGGAATGGTGACATAAAATGTCATATGAGGATAAACTTGAAAAACTTTGATATTTAGCCAGTAGAAGAGAAGACTCTGGGCAGGGAGGGAGTGTATTGATAATTGTTCTCAAGAGTACAATGGGTTGTGAAGTGGAAGAGGGATTGGTTTTGTCCTTCTTGGTCCCAGAAAACAAGGAACAAGGGATGGAAATTTCCAGGAGGAAGCGTTAAGTTTTACATAAGAGAAAAAGTTCCTAACAATAAATGAAAAAGTCTTTATTAAGCACTTTCTGTGGACCAGACTGTTATATGTTCTTCATTCTCAGAGAGGACCCATGCCATCAGGAAGGTGATGTCTTGACTTGTAAGACTGGATTTAAGTGAGGCAGAGCTGTGCTGTCACCAGCATCACTCTCTCCTCCAGAATGGTCTGAGTCCAGTGAAAAGATATAGACCAGGATGACTGGGGATAGACCCAGGTCAGTGGGAAATCTTGACCTTTGTAAACTAAGGTCTTTCCCAGGTTTCAGTTTTTCTGAGGCAACAACTATTCAGTGATTTAAGGCTAGGTAAATGTATACTAAAAACTGGTCTAAGTTAGGGGATACACATACAAAACCAAAGACAATGCCTGCCTTCAAAGAATTTACATTCTAATGTGGGAGAGCATATGTAGAGAAGTGACAGGCAGGTAGGAGCATTTTGGTCAGGAAATTTACACATTGTATATAGACACACTCTGTCCAGAAACAATGGCAGATCATGGTTCCAGCACTAGAAAGTAAGAGGTGTGTGTGTGTGTGTGTGTGTGTGTGTGTGTGTGTGTGTGTGTAAAGCAAGAAAAGGGTACAGAGAGGGACAAGGTATTTATCAAGGAGGCTGTGGAAGATGGAGATTGAGAAAAGGGAGTAAAGTGAAGCATGACTTGGGATTTCCTGATATCTGGGTCTTTTCTTGTAGTTTTCTCAGAGACCTAGTCACCAATCTGGAAAGTGAGGTCTCAGGGTAAAATTTTCCCATGGAATGATCTCTAGTGTGGGCAATGAGGTGGTTGGTAAAACAGTTATAAGAAGGGAGTGGTTGCACAAGGTGATCTCTGAGATGCTGAGATAAATGTGGAGGGCTGAAATTATTAGGTTTTCCACAAAAGTTCTCTTCCAGTTAAATAGGACTGCAAGCAATGGCAGGTTCCACCCAGAGTTCCAGTGTGAAACCAAGATGTGTTGTGTGTCTACTTTCGTAAGTTCAGCCCTGCTAAATGCAGAGAAGTTTATTTCCAGAAAAATAGCCACCAGATAATTGTGGTCATAGTAATCAGCAAGAAGTTATCTTCTAAGGGTAGTTGGGTTCCAGATTTGATTTTGCCGTGAGTTCCTTGTGTGCCCTCATTTTGAAGCTTTTGAACCAGTTTTTGCATTGCCTGAAATGCAATCCAACCTCACTTCCATGACTTATTCTTTTCCCCCTTCAAGGCCCAGCTCAGGAGTCACCTTCTATAGAAAGTCTTCCTGAATTTCTCGGTTAGTAGTTAGTGGCTTCTTCTTTCTCCTCTATTTTCCATCTATTATGCTTATTTGTGAGCCTGCCATATTTTCGCACTATGGTACAAGCTATTTGAGGATAGTGACTGCTTTTTCTTTCCATCCTCAGCCTAACAGCTGTGTCTTGCACTTAGAAGATACTGAAACAGATGTTTGTTGTAATGTCTGAGTGAAGCTGGTTTCATCAATGTGTGTCAGATTGTTGAAGCATCTGCCAAAGATTTATAAGGAGCATCATTTCCAGAACGTTAGTCTTGTCATCTTGTTTTGCTTATGATTACATAAGGAAATAGATCATTGGGATACTAGCTGTAGATTATATATTAATTAACTGTTGTGGAAGGAGGAGAGAAGGAAAGAAAAAACAAGGAAGAAAGAGAGTATTTATTAAGTTCCCCCTGTATGCCAGGCACTGTGCTATATACTTCTCAAATATTATCTTATGTAATCTTTACAACAACCTGGGAAATAGGTGCTATTAATATCCCAATTTTACAGTGAAAGAAACTGATTCAGACAGAGGTGAAATGACTTTCTCAGGATCACGCAACTAGAAAGTGTTTGAGGCCAGGTTTGAACTCACGAAGCTCTATCCATGGACACCACCTCTTTGGGCATGATTTAAGAAGGGTAATATGGTGGAGTAGAATGAACATGATGGAAAATCAGAAGACTTTCTGGGTTTCAGTCATAGCCCTGACACTTGACTGTGCAATTTTGAACAAATTACTTTCCTTCTCTGAGTTTTAATTTTCTTGCTGATTATATTACAGGATTATTCTAGATGATCTTGGTTTGTTTCATCTTTGAGACACATGGTTGCTCAGTCTTATTTGTTCTGCTGTAACTAGGCTTTGCCTTATTATGGCATTTCAGTCAGGTTGGAGACATCATTTTTTATTGTGATCAAAAGTCCTTTGGAATTATTGACAAATGAAGGTCATCCATAATAAGCCCTCCATATTCTGACTTCTCTCTGGAAACAAGCACAAGTCAAAATTTTCTTCCAGTGTCAGTCCTTCAAATAATTAAAGACATCTTTGAAAACTTCTCTTCCCCCAGTTTTTTCCATTGTCCTCTTTTATGTCATAATCACTGGTTTTCCAATCTTGGTCATTATTAAGCTTCAAGTAAAGAGAAGAGGCAGTATCTCAGAGTGGAGAGGGAGTTGGTCTGGAATTCAGGAATGTTTAGATTCAAGATCCACCTCTAAAACTTACTGCCCTGTAACCCTCGATGAGATATTTAACTTCTCATTCTCTAGACAACTCTCCATAATTCCAAGTTTTGGAAAAAATTGCCTTGGTGAAAAGGAGGTTCCTCATTTGGGATTTCCATTTCTATGTATCAGTGAAATCATGCAAGTCCATTCCCCATCCCTAAATCATGAAATGTTGTTGTCATGTCTGACTCTTTGTGACCCCATTTGAAGTTTTCTTGACAAAGATACTGGAGTGGTTTGCCATTTTCTTCCCCCTGCTCACTTTACAGTTGAGGAAATGGAGACAAACAGGGTTAAGTGACTTGCCCAGGGTCACACAGGTAGTGTCTGTGCACAGATTTGAACTCAGAAAGATAAATCTTCCTGACCTCAGTACTTCCAGTACTTCATCCACTGTGCCAACTAGCTGCTATTTCAAATAATGAAAAAAAAGTGTGTAGAAGTTAATTTGGTCAAGAAATGCTGGCTATCTCCAATTTGAAGAAAAGTCCAAACTATGATTAAGAAAGCAGGTAACTGGCCAGACTAGCTCAGTGATTGCTATGACACTAAACCAAGCTCAGTGACCTATCATGAGTTGCATAGAAGTCCATTAACGGTAGGGAAAAGACAAAGAACAAAGAACTGGCACCACTTCAGAAATCATGGTGATATCATTATAGTTTGGGACCCAGACATTGCATAAATATACATTTTCACTGTGTGATACGTAGGATATGGAGAGGTAAATTAGCAAGTCATTAAGGAAATGACTGGTGAGCAGTTCACGAGACACTGCCAATAACAACTCATTTGCATCACTGATAGTTGAAATAGGATTCTACCTGAAGCTTCTACTTAGGGGGCAAAGAACCTTTCCACAATGTGTTTGGACCTTCAAGTTACAGGATTATATGTATTTAAGGGCTACTAGATTTGAGTGCTTAATGATAAAATGAAGTAGACAAAGGAAAATGAAAGAAAAGGTAATCAAGTAAACTGGAATGTCTGTGTGCTACTCTAACATTAGCAAACTGATAAATGAATAAGAATCAGCAATTTTTAGAAAGAAGCATCCTCTATTTTTTCTTCGGAAATTTATACACTGTAATGAATTCATCTGTCTCCTTTGTGCTTATGCTTGTGGTAGAAAGACCTTTGGGCTTGGACATAAGAGATGGGGTTTCCAGTCCTCACTCTACCACTTGCTTGGAATGTGATCTTGAGCCAGTAACTTTACAAAATCACATGGTTTGAGAATTTGAAGGCACCTCAGTGACCACCTAATCCACAATCTGCACAAAGGAATCTTTACTATAAAATGTAAGCGCTCATCCAGCCTCTGGAGACCTCTAAGGAGAGGGAGGCCCATTGTCCCTTTGGATGCCTATATTTGTTAGGAAATATCTCCTAATGCTAAGACTTCCTGGCAACTTGCAGCCATTGTTCTTGGTTCTACCCTCTTAAGCCAAACAGAACAAGCTTCATCTTTCCTCCTTATGGAAGCGCTTTAAATTTTTGAAGACAGCTATCATTGCCACTCACATACGCTTTTCAACTCTTATTTAGGCTCAATGTGCCCATTTCCCTCTTTTCTTTGACCTCAGTTTCCTCTGTCAATCTAAGGGTTAAAGAATGTCTAAGGTCTCTTTTAGTTCTAATAGTCACTTTCTCCTTTCTATATTTGGGGAAGAGATCCTGCCAAAGGGCAGAAACATCTAACTGTTTCAAAGATGCCTCATTCTGACCTGTTAATCTGTGGTGCCCAATACCTGAATGAATAAGGGGGGATACAGAAATGAATAAGACACACGGTCCTCTTCAAGAAATTTATGGTATAATATGGATGATGACATGCATATGAAATAGCCAAAATATGAATGAATTTTTATTCACTCAACAAACATTTATTAATCACTTTCCAGATATAATGCACTATGATAAGGCACTGAGGAAGAGAGTGGAGGAAGAATTGCAAATAAATAAGGTCCATCTTTGAGCTCCAGAAGCTAGCAATATTGAGGAAGGAGATAAGGCACTTACAGAGGTGAATACAAGGGAAGTTAAAATATATGTTCAAGAGGAATAAACCACGATTTAATAGCAGAGAAGGAAGAAGCCTTTTCTACTGAAGAAGAAATGTCTCTGTATTGCTTCCTCTTATTTATTATGTGACTATTGGCTACATATCCCCATATTACTTGTTGCCTAAGAAAAAATCCAGATTTGATCAAATGCCTCCAGATATTTAATACTGCATAGACATAATAGAAATATCTGCATTTTTTCCCTGCATGTGACAGCAAAGAAAAAAGTCCTTCAAATCTTAGTGCTGATTTCTTGTATATTTGATTGATTTTGTATTCTCCCTTTGCCTTTTTGTTTTAAAATGGTAATCACTATATTCTGAATATTAAACCTTCTTGATCATATTTTTATCACAGGTCAGTTGGACCTGATCTTGCAAGAATTATCTGTTTGTAGGAACAGTTTCATTCTCTCTTTTAATATAATTTCATGGTTTGACACTTAGGTAGTTAAACCCAGAGAAAATGCTATTTCCAATGTAATCCTATTCTCTCTTTCCTTGTTATCTAAAGCAGCAAATCTGCTTCTTGGTTGGACTATTATTATAAGGACATCTATAACCAATTTTCAGGATAATTGCTTTATCACAGTTCCTGACATCTTCATCTTGGCAGTTTCTCTTCCCTAACAGAGATCTAACATATCCTTTCTCTCTCTCTCTCTCTCTTTCTCTCTCTCTCTCTCTCTCTCTCTCTCTCTCTCTCTCTCTCTCCCCCTTCCTCCCTACCCCCCTTCCTCCCCCCCCCACCTCTCTCTCACCTACATAGAGCCCTGGAGTTCCATTCAGTCACTTCTTTTCCAGAAATCTTTGAGTTAGAATTTTAATATCATTGCCTGTTTCCTGGTTGCACAATTCGATAATGGTTTTTTTTAAACATATGTGCCTATAACTTTATTCCTTTTTTTCTCATTTGCATTTACTGTATAGATTTGAGGAAGGAAAGGTTAATTTCCCCCTTTATGTACCTGATTTTTTTCATTTTCAAGAAGTTACCAGCCCACTTTGCTTTCTTTTCCCCATGCTTTTCTGGCTTAGCAGAGTAAATATTTTGTATAGTTTTTAGCACCTAATGTTTTCAGTATTTGAAAAAAAGTTGGGGGTGGGTGTGGAACCAAGATGGCAGACTAGAAAGACACACTTACACGGGGTTCTCCCCACAGCTCATAAAATGCCTGTAGAGAGGGACCCTCAACAAATTTTGGAGCAGCAGAAGTGGAGAACAACAGGGTGGAGGAGATTTCCTGTCCACGGTGACCTGAAAGGCCCATGGAAGTGTTGGTTGCACCAGACATGGAGCAGAGTGCAGAGCAGAGCCCACCATGATGAGACGAGACTCTGGGAGGACACCTCTGGGGCGGAATCTCCAGTTGCAGTAGCGGGTCCTCAGATCCCTCGGCCCACAGGCGCCAAAGGTCAGTGATGGGGTTTTATCAGGGGGCCAGGAAGGGAGAAGGGCCTTCCCATAGCTCCTGCACCAGGCAGCGGCTACAGAGTCAGCACAGCAGCCCCTACTATGGAAGCTCCATTGTTGGAGCGTAAAAACCCCTGAGTGCATTGAAGAGCTGAGTCTTACCTCATCCCTGGGTGGAGGCCCTGGCTGAGCTGGTCTTTGTCTCATGATGAATGGTGACCCTGCCCATCCAGCTTATCTGAAAATCAGCCCACAGGGCTGACTTGGTGGAACTGGAGGCCAGTTGGCTGTGGAGAGGTATCTGCTAAGATTCTGGGCACAAAAATCCCTCTTTGCATCCAGATCAGTACACGCTTGATTGTACCACCCTGGAGGAACTGAGATCTCACAGATTCCCAGAGTATACCCTACTCTTGACAAAAGACCCAAAAGTCAAGTAACTGGTTGGGAAAATGCCCCAAAAAGGGAAAAAAAATAAGACCATAGAAGGTTATTTTCTTGGTGAACAGATATCTCCTCCCATCCTTTCAGAAGAGGATGAACAATGCTTACCATAAGGGAAAGGCATAGCCGTCAAGGTTTCTGTATCCCAAACATCCAAAATAAATATTCAATGGGCTCAGACCATGGAATAGCTCAAAAAGGATTTTGAAAATCAAGTTAGAGAGGTGGAGGAAAAACTGGGAAGAGAAATGAGAGAGATGCAAGAAAAGCATGAAAAGAAGGTCAACACCTTGGTAAAGGAGACC
>CM053772.1:216051471-216082433 GCA_028658325.1 Potorous gilbertii
ATCTCTTGGGGATACAGTCCTAGTAGTGATATTGCTGGGTCAAAGGGTATGCACATTTTTGTAGCCCTTTGGGCATAGTTCCAAACCGTTCTCCAGAATGGTTGGATGATCCCACAGCTCCACCAACAATGAATTAGTGTTCCAGCTCTCCCATATCCTCTTCAGCATTTATCGTTTTCTTGTTCTGTCATGTTTGCCAATCTTATAGGTGTCTTTCACATGCCTCCTTCTGCTTGGCATTTTAGACCCAAGTAAAGGATTTTACACTTATCTATATTCTAGTTTCATTCTGTTTGATTCAGTCTGATGTTCTAGGTTTTTTTTTTTTTTTTGGATTCCAAGTTCTTTCAACTATTAGTTATTTTTCCAAGACTTATTTTTGCAGTATCTGTAAAATGGATAAGTACCCTTTCTATACCTTCATCCAAATTATTGATAAACATGTTTAGAAGCATCGGGTCAAGCACAGAACATTGGGCCTGGAGTCAGGGAGATCTGAGTTCAAATTTAGCCCTAGACAATTCCTAGCTTTGTGACTGTTTGCTGTGGTTTCCTCAGTTGTACAAGGATGATCATAACAGACAGTGCCTCTTACGGTTGTTGTGAGAATCAAGTGGGACAATATTGTAAGGTACTTAGTGCAGTGCCTGTCCATAGATAATAAGTTAATTAATAATATATAATAAAAAATTATATAATAAATTAATCCTTCCTTCCTTCATTCCTCCCTCTTTCCTTCCCTCCTTCTGTCCTCTCTCTCTCTTCCTTCCTTCCTTCCTTCTTTCCTTCTTTCCACAAAGGCATTAAATGGAATGGAGCAGGAGCAGCAAGTACCCCAGTCATGCTGAATTATAGAGGGTTTGCAAGGTGGGAGCTAGATTGTGAAGGACTTGAACTATCAAGAAGAGGAGTTCCTATTTTATTTGGACTGGAGAAGGAGAGGGACATTATTAGACCTGTGACTGGCAGCTGTGTGAAGCACAGGTTGCAGAGAGGAGGGTTTGGAGGAAGCTAGTTGGCATAGTGGATAGTGCACCAGGCTTGGAAGCAGGAAGACGCTTCTTCCTGTGTCACAGATACATGCTAGCTGTGGAGTCTGGGAAAATCATTGGACCCTCTTTGCCTCATTTTCCTCCCCTGTAAAATGAGTTTGAGAAGGAAATGCAAACCACTCTAGTATCTTTGTCAAGGAAACCCCAAATGGAGTTGCAAAGATTCAGACATAAGGCTGTTACAAAATACGGGTGACAGGTGACGATGACCTGAACTAGGAGTTGCAGAGTTAGAATTAAAAAGCCTTTGCAACTAATTGGGTATAAGCAAATAAAGAAAGGCACAATTGTAACCAGGGCAGGGAAATCCAGGCTTTGTCCCAGGGCGCTAAAATTTAGAGAGTATGAAATTTGACAGAAGCATTCATTAAGCAGTACTATGGTAATAAACTCCCTTTCCTTCTCAACTGAATTTGTCTTAATCTCTCCTTGTATTATTTTTACATCGTACATTACAAGGTAAAATTTTTTGTGGCTTGTCCTGGGAGCCAAAATTGCTAGTTGTGAGTGTAAGAAAAGCTCTTGAACTTGGATGACTGTGAGAATCATTGTAAATAAAGAATCTTGGAAAAGGTATACATTTTAGAGAGATAGATTTTAAGTTTATCTCACCATCTTCTCTTGAGTTTCAGTCATTCCATTTTAAAAATCTTCTCTCGTGCATAGTAGAAGTAGTATTGGACCTGGGAGTCATGAAATCTGGGTTCCAGATCTGTCACTTGCTAGCTGTGTAACATTACTGCATCTTAGTTTTCTCACCTGCAAAATAAAGATAATTATTTTTAAGATTTGGGGATGTGTAGTAGATACAGGGCTGGACTCAGAGTTGAGATGACTTGGGGTTAAGGTTTGCATCTGACACAGACAAGCTGGGTCCCTCTGTATGTCACCTGATCTCCAAGAGACTGGTAAATTCATAACACTCCAGATTATAGAGTTGCTGGTTTGCAAAGGAGTTTTCTTGCTGGTAGCTTCCTGAATTGATAAACTCACAGGTTTGAGCAGGAGTAGATACAGATTATGTATAAACATATATGGTTTCACTCTTGCTTTACTATCGAACATATACATATGTCTGGCTATATATATGCACACACATATACATTCATATCCACATATACATACATACATACATATATACTCATATACACATAAAAGAGATATATACACATACACACTCATGCACATACACACATATATACACATACACACATACACATACACATACACAATATACACATATACACATGTATACACACATATACACACATATATACAAATGTCTAGATATACATGTATACATGCATACATACACACAAACACATGTATATATATGCTCACACACACATTGGCTCGTAAGTAGGTTATTGGGGGGAAAGAAACTTTGTAAACTTTAAGATACTAAATCAGTTGTTATGGTTTTTAAAGTTAATATTAGTAGTTACAAGAGTCAATGTAATGTGTTGGATAGAATATGGTCAAGTCAATTAACTTCTCATACTCCTCCAGGTCTATTTTCTATTGAAGATGAATTATTGTGATGAAATCATAGGTCTGGACTTACACACACACACACACACACACACACACACACACACACACACACACACTGTTTTTGATTTGGTATAGCAACTATTTTTGTTAGCTCTAGCAGTCTTGCGCTATATTTGCAAGTTCTGTAGAGAATCTGACCTACTTAAGTCCATTAAAGTCAAAGGAAGAATTCCTGTCATACAGACTCTGTCACTTTGAGCAGATGATGTAACACCTAGGTTGTGAATGGAGAATCTCAAACCTCTCCCGATATGTGGCTGTGATTCACTTGGATTTGGTTACTTTCAAGGCGGGCTGCCCTGGACTGGCCTGGTCTTGAAGGAAGCTAAAACTGCAAACAGCCCTTTCGGGTCTTTGGATTCAGCCTCCTCAGCGCAAGGCCATCGGCATCTCACACTCAGCTGATCTCTGCTTCTTTGTTGCATGCCACATAGCATGCAATTATGTTCAGTGCTGTTGGAAACAGTAAACCAGAAGAAGGTCTCCTGCCAAAATGTAAGCTTCATCCATGCTCCGATTAAATGGGGTGGGGAACAGAATGTCATTCTGCAGGATAATAGGCTTCTTTTTTCCATAAAGATAGGGATGAAGGTTAGACCTATACCCTAACTGGTATAGGGAATTCCTAGATGAGGAATCTCCATCTAACAATGCAGATTGGCACCTTCTCTGAAATTCCTACTTTGAAAGAGTACCCTAGAATGCTGAGGCTAAGTGCTTTACTCGGGGTCCCACAGTCTTTTTCAGAGATGGCACTTGAACCCATCTCTTTCTGGCTTCGACGTCAGCTTGCTATCCATTTTGCCACACTGCCTCTCCTCTTCCTTCTACAAGAGATTGAAAGTGGTACCTTTTCTGTTCAACTTGCTGATTGGGGCGTTCCTTGCTGTCTAAGAGAATATAATCACATCTTGCTCATTCACCATTCCTGGTTGGTTAGTTTATTTCTTTGACTAAGCCTTATGTGGGTTACAGTTTACTCTGTTACTTGGCCTGACTGCCTCCATCACCCTGGCTAAACTTCTCACACATATATTGTTGGTCACAGAGGGAATCAGGTGAAAGATTATGGCCAGATTAGCCTTAATACATTTCTGCTCTTGGAAAAACAAATTACATCATGCATTTTAATGGTGGTAGATCCCTGTCCTTGAACTATTTACAAAATAATTTTATTGGTATCTTCTGCTTTTCCAGAATTCACATTTCCCAAAGTATTCCTTTCTTCCTCCTTCTCCCAGAAAGCCATGTCTCATTACAAAGAATAAAAAACAGAGGAAAAAAAAGATTCAGCAAAATTAACTGACGCATCAAAAAGGTCTGACATTGTCTACACCATCTATACACAATTCCCATCTCTGCAAAGAAATATGGGGGAGGGGGAAATGACTTTTTATGTCTCTGTTTTGGAGGCAGAGCTTGGTCATTCTTTCTTAGCATTCGGTTTTTGTTATTTGTTGTTTTTATTTTCTATTTATGTTGTCACCATTGGATGAGGTCGGTGTCTTTTAGGATTCTCCTGCCAGTGCTCCACTCCTGATATATAAAGGCTCAGTAGGTCCTGATACTCAGCCAGAACCTGGCACTATCCCGTCCTTGCTTTTGCATTGTTTTTTTTTCTTTTTTTTATCTGATTCTCTTGTTCCCTCATTCTCTCCCTCCTTTCCCCACCTTTCATTTTCCCCTCTTTCTGCCTTGAAAATACCCATGAGCAGCACTTAGCCTCACTAGTGATGCTCAAGTCAAAAAATGTTGACATCAGTCCAAGAGCTTTCCCAGAGATTGAAATTCCCTTTCTACAGGCGGTCATCATGATATGAGCAACAATCTTTGTACTGTCTGCCTAGAGCCTTAATCATCATTGAAGAGAGAAGAGATCAGGTGGCATGAACTTAAAAGAAACCAACGTCTAAGTTCACTCACTATGTGTGTGTGTGTTTATTTCTGGAATATCTCTTTCCTAGTAGTTGATAGATGGAAACAGCATATGAGAACCCAAACTAAAATCTAATCATACAATAGCCAACATGTTTCTAGGCCTAGTTATGCCATTGCTTCTCTCTCTGATCTTGGGCAAGTAGGTCAAGATTATCACTCAGGTGAAGTTTCACGCATAACTTTCAGTTAGAATGTTGTCTGCTCCTGTCCTGTTTGGCAGAGAGACCAAGACTTAACAGTGGTCCACAGGACCATTCCCAAAACAAGTTAGCATGGCTTTCGCCATTGGGTTTGTCTAGATGGCGCCTTAGTCTTACCAGTCCAATGTCAGTCTTCCTTTGATAATCTTAGAGTGATGATGACTTCTACTGCATTTCTTACATAATCACCATTCTCAATAGTCTTTCTTTATGACAACCCCAGAGAAATATCAATTTTCTTTATGTCAAACAAATGTAGCTTATAGGATCACAGAGCTGGAAGGTACTTTAGAACCTCTTGAGTTCAACCCGTTCATTTTGAGTATGAGAAGACTGAAACTGAAGGAGGAGAAATGAGCTAGCTTGGGATAGGATTTGAATTGAATCTTCCTGACCCCCAGCTCTGACCTCTATTCACTATGCTACTTAGAAGTCTATTAATGACTTAGAAAGGCTTGCTTTTAAAGTCAACAACACAAGCCACTCTTAATAAGTGCAGTGATACAGACTATATAGAAATGGAGTTTATAGATGATAAAATTGGATAAAAAAAACACTAACAGATTTACAAAACATTTTCATGAATATTATCTCATTTAATCCTTATGGAGCTATAGGAAGTAGGTGGACAGGAAGTACTATCTCTTTTGCAGAACAGCATCACAGATTTAGGTCTGAAAGAGATCTAAGAGACTGTTTAATTCAACTCTTGCATTTTACAGATGCATATAGTTTTAAGTGACTTGCTCAAAGTCATGTAGCTAAGCCATTGGCAGAGATGGCCCTCAAAGGTCTTCTGACTGTATATTGAGGGACTTTCCATTAAACCACCATCTGGAAAAAAATAAGTAACATCTAAATTAAGGGCTTTTTATTATATTCACATACATAATTTATCTGTCTTCATTTATTATTAAAGGTGAACTCCCTCATTTTACATGCTTTTTCAGCTTATGCAAATAGGTAATTTATCAATTTGATTATGTTGCTTAATTGATAGACTGATTTATTGGGTGTTGTCAGTCTTCTAGCTGTAGTAGAAGTGTGTTAACTGCAAATGCAATTAATTGTATAGCCATTTGGGAAGAATTTCACAGCTAGGTTTTTAGGGAGAGTTTGAGGAACTCCTTTATTAAAACAGTAAGTGTTGAAATTCTCAAGAGAAAATCCAGGTCCTATGATTTTGGAAGTCCTTATGTCATCAATCTTTTTTTTTCTTCTTCATGATTGCTGTTCATTAAGAAAGCTGGGAATAACCCTCTGGTCCCAAGCCATTTTAAAAGATAATTTTTTAAAAGTGACTATAATTTCCCTTAAGACTCTACCCTCTACTCATCTTTGGCCAACGTATGTCCAATCCTGATCTATTGATTTGATTGTCTGACCCTCAGAAATCAACCAGTTATCTACAGGGAGAGAAAAATGACTGGTCTGCTTTGGAAGGGTTAAAATGTCTTTTCCGGCTTTTGATTTCTGACCTAATCTTTTACTCCTGCCCATAGCAGCTCCTGGTATACACATAATAAATCACCTTAGCCTGTTTCTAAAACAAGGTCAAATTGTATTATTATTTTGCATAGTTTAAATTGGGGATGGAAGCTTATTTTAAAACACCATTTGAGATACCTTTCTTTCAATAAACTTTATCAGGGCAAAAGGACAGCAAGGGAGCTTGGTTGGAGGTTGGGGAGAAGCAAACCAAGGGAGAAGGGAGCACAGAATGCAGAGAAGGGACCTTCTACTTTTCATTTTGCCAGGGAATCTTTTTGCACTTCTCAGTGTTTAAGTGGGCTTACAAAACATAAACATTTGGGACATTTAACATATGAAGCTCAAGTAAAAGTAACTCCTAGACCTTTCCCTCCTCAAGCCTCTCTGTGTGCACTTCTTGGAATACTCCTTCCCTGTGGTTGGTGAAATATTATAAGTATACGGTCCTGATTAAGCTTTTTATTTTCCACAAGGCAGTGTTGCCTTTCTGCCCTCAATGGCTCAGGGTTTTTTTTTTTTTCTTTTTCTTCCCAAAGAATCAGTTCCTATCAGGGAAATCAAAGTCAGTTCCACAGCTCAGTAGCCATTTCGGATTTCTGCGGCTCAATTAAGCATGTATAGCCTGCCACAGCTACTGAGCCTCTGTTTATTCAGGGAAAGTGCTCTGTAATTTATTTAAAATAATCCATCTTTAACAAATAAAGAGACCATTGACTGCCCATCCCTGCAGGCATCCATTTAAATGCTGCCGCCTCTTGAAGGTCTGTTTTGCTGGTAAAAGTTAAATACCTAGCAAAAGTGATTCAGTTCTTTCTTTCCTCTTTCTCTTTCTATTGCTTTTTCTTGTTTTTTCCCCTCTCCCTTTTATCTTTTCTTCCCTTTTCCTTTTCACTCTTCTCTTTTCTTCCTCTTTCTTTCCCTTTCCCCACTCTTTTTCCTCCTGTTCTCTGGATTTCTTTCACATTTTCTTCCCTGATCTTTTTCTTTTTTTGGTTTTATCTTTCCAGATTTAAACAATAGTGCTTTCTTTCCTTTCCTTTCCTTTCCTTTCCTTTCCTTTCCTTTCCTTTCCTTTCCTTTCCTTTCCTTTCCTTCCTCCTTTCTTTCCTTTCCTTCCTCCTTCCTTTCCTTCCTTCCTTCTTTCTTTCCTTCCTTCCTTCCTTTCTTCCTTCCTTCCTTCCTTCCTTCCTTCCTTCCTTCCTTCCTTCCTTCCTTCCTTCCTTCCTTTCTTTCCTTCTCTCTTTCTTTCCTTCTTTCTTTCCTTCCTTCTTTCTTTCTTTCTCTCTCTCTCTCTCTCTCTCTCTCTCTCTCTCTCTCTCTCTCTCTTTCTTTCCACTAGCAACCAGCTATGACTTCTTTAAAAAAACTGGAAAAGAAACCCAGAATGGCCATTAAAAATGATTAATGTAACCCATGCTGATAATCACTGAACTTAAGGTGCAGGCAAGGCTATTTGGGGCTTAATGCTGTCGTGGAATCGGGTTCTTTATGGCCCTCAGCTAATGAGGAGCCACACTAGACTTTTTACTGTATATACACTGATTAACTGAAAATTAGATTACATTTACACACCCTGTAACAAAAGACCTTTTCTTCCCAAACACCTCTAAGAGCCAGAACTTTTTTTTTTTTCCCAAGGATTTCTTGAGTGGTTGTTCAGAAATGTTCTATTCACCAAGATGACCCTGAGTCTAGTGATTTGCCAGTGAGACTGGGTCATCTCCTAGCATCAAAAGCCTGAACTTAAGCCTTTGGTAAGTGCTGTTGCTTGGTGCCCTGGAACAAGACCAAGCTTTTGGTTTGTGATGAAGAGCAACCATTAGAGCTCACTTACCCTGGGGAGAACAGGGAACAGAGCCCTGGGTTGTCAGTGGAAACACAAGAAGGGCTCTCTGGGAAATAACCATCCTTCACAGCTGAGGGAGGGCCCAGAACCCAAGGGGCTATAATGGATTCCCCTGTCCAGAAGTCAGAAGAGAGGCTCCTCTTTCTATGGGGATTAAGGTATTTGGGGAAGGAAAAAAAAAAGAGCCAACCCCAAATGCAAACATACTTGAAATGATATATTTATATGGATGTGTTATTTGCCTATGGAAACAGCCCTGGGGGGAAAATCTAGTCTAGAAAGGGATCACTTGATCCGCCCTGTCAGGGGACTAAAGCCAGTGAGGGAAGCATTAGGAAAGTGGAAGTATGGGAGGGGGCAGGACGTGGCAAAGAGATTTGAGATGAGAAGCAGTCCCACAGTGAAAGAATACTAAACCTAGGTTTTAATTCTCTCTTCTCTCAGTAATTAGCTTGAAAGCAGGTCTCTTTCTCTCTCTTTCTTTGTCTCTCTCTCTCCCCTTCCTTCCCTCTTTCTTTCCTTTCTCCCTCCCTTTCTCCCTTCCTTTCCTTCCTTCCCTTCCTCTCCTCTCCTTTCCTCTCCTTTCCTCTCTTCTCCTCTCCTCTCCTCTCCTCTCCTCTCCTTTCCTTTCCTTTCCTTCCTCCCTCCCTTTCACCACAAGTCATGGGGATCTTACTTTTCCTTTCTCTGAACTTTTCAAATCTGCTCTTTCCAAATTTACTGTGCATATCAGAGTGTACCCAGATCTTCTTTATCTATAATGAATTCTAAGATGAAGTAATCACTTGTCTCCCAGTCTGCCACCATTTCTGTTTCAGAAAAGGATTTCTTCCTGTAAGGGAGAATCTGGTTCAGAATAGCGGTATTACATTTCATTTCCTCTAACTCTGAAAAATGAAATCATCATTAAGTCAAGTTAGTGCTTCCTGAGAGAGAGAGAGAGACAGTGACAGAGACAAAGAGAGGGGAAGCCTTAATAAATGAACATTCCCTTTATTTCAATTTTCCCTCCACAAAATGCTGTTACACACGCACACATATGCATATATGTGGATATACAATAGCTAACATTTATAAAGTACTTTAAGGGTTACAAAGTGCTTTTGGTATACACATAAGTATATTGTTCATATGCATATTTGTATATATACATATATACATACATTTGTGTATATATATAATAGCTATCATTTTACGATGCTTTAAAATGTTTAAATCATTTTATATGTAATTTTACACAGTGTGTATATAGTACATGTAAACATGTATATATGAACATACATGCATGTATATTATGTGTATATTTATACACAATATAGGTATATAATATGTAAAATATACAAATGGATACATTCACATGTAATATATATACATTGTGCTTATACATGTAGGTACACACATACATACATAGATACACATGTGTATATACACAGGGGTAGTTAAGTGGTGCAGCGAATAGAATGTTGGGTCTGGAGTCAGGAGGACTTATCTTCTTGGGTTCAGATCTGGTCTCAGCTGTGTGATCTTGAGCAAGTCACCTGTTTGCCTCAGTTTCATCATGTGTATAATGGGCTGGAGAAGGAAAATGGCAAACCACTCCAATGTTTTTGCTGAAAAAACCTCAAATAGGGTCAAAAAGAATCATACATGTCTGAAGTGACCAAACAACAACAATAACAAAATATCCATACACACACACACACACACACACACACACACACACACCCCTCTTTCTTTGACTTTTCTTCATTGGGGTATATATGGTACTTCTGGGACAAAGTTTTAGTTCATTTCTCAGCACAAATTGTTTTATTCTATTCATACTATTCTATTCATACAATTCTATTCAATTCATAACTTCACTACTAACTAGTATGTTACTGTATCTGTCTTTGCCCTCTAACATTGACAATTTCTTTTGTTAATCATCTCTGCTCCCTCTAACATTGACAATTTCTTTTGTTAATCATCTCTGCTAATTTCCTGAGTATAAGGTAAACCTTTAGAATTGTTTTAATTTGAATGTCCCCTACTATTAAATGCTTTGGGGCATTTTACATACTTGCTGGTTATGAACATTTTTTCTGAAAATTTGTGTTTAACCCCTTTAACCACTTATTTATGGAGGAATAACCATTAATTTCATTTATTAATATGTTATTTATACAATTTTGATATCAGAATTTTTTGAGATATTTGATGGGCATATTTCCCCTAACCAATATTTTTCTTCTCTTACTAATTAAATTAACTTACTTATGCAAAGGTTTATAATATTTATTAATTTTAAATTTATTTAGTTTTAAACATTTACTTTTACAAGATTTTGAGTTCCAAATTTTCTCCCCATGTCTCTTCTCTGCCCACCCTAAGACAGTGTGCCTTCTGATTTCCACTTCCCTCAATATGCCCTCCCTTCTATCACACCCCTCTCTTTTCTTCTCCCCTTCCCCTCTATTTTCTTGTAGGGCAAAATAGATTTCTATACCCTATTGTCTGTATGTCTCATTTCCCATTTTCATGTAAAAATAATTTTTAGCATTAGTCTTTAAAATTCTGAGTTCCAGCTTCTCCCTCTTCCTCTCTCTCCACCTACCCCTACTGAGAAGGTAAGCAATTTGATATAGGTTATATATGTGTAATTATGAAAAACTCTTCCATAACAGTCAGGATGTGAATGACTAACTGTATTTTCCCTCCATCCTAACCTGCTCCCTGTTTATTCTATTCTCTCATTTGATACTCTTCCCCCTCAAAAGTATTTACTTCTAATTACCCCCTCCTCCCATTTGCCCTCCTTTCTATATTCCTCTCACCCCCTACTTATCCCTTTCTTCCCTACTGTCCTGTAGTGTAAGATAGATTTTCATAACAAATTGAGTGTGCATGTTATTCCCTCCTTAAGTCAAATTCAATGAGAATAAAGTTAACTCTAACCTCCCCCCGCTTCCCCTCTTTTGAAAAAGCTTTTCTTGCCTCTTTTATGTGAGAGATAATCTACTCCATTCTATTTCTCCCTTTCTCCTTCTCCTAATATATTTCTCTCTCACCCTTTAATTTTATTTTTTAGATATCATCCCTTCATATTCAACTTACCCTGTGCCCTCTTGTCCATATGTATATACAACTACCCTAATATTGAGAAAAGTCTCAAGAGTTACAAATCTTACCTTTCCATGTAGGAATGTAAACAGTTCAACTTTAGTAAGTCCCTTATGATTTCTCTTTCCTGTTTACCTTTTCATGCTTGCCTCAATTCTTATATTTGAAAGTCAAATTTTCTATTGAGCTCTGGTCTTTTCATCAAGAATACTTGAAAGTCCTCTATTTCATTGAATGACCATTTCCCCCCCTGAAGTAGTATACTTAGTTTTGATGGGTAGATGATTCTTGGTTTTAATCCTAGTTCCTTTGACATCTGGAATATCATATTCCAAGCCTTTCGATCCCTTAATGTAGAAGCTGCTAGATCTTATGTTATCTTGATAATGTTTACATACTTGAATTGTTTCTTTCTGGCTGCTTACAATATTTTTTCCTTGACCTAGGAACTTTTGAACTTGGCTACAACATTCCTAATAGTTTTCCTTTGGGGGTCTCTTTCAAGAGGTGATTGGTGAATTCTTTCAATTTCTATTTTACCTTCTAGTTCTAGAAAACCAGGGCAGTTTTCCTTAATTATATCTTGGAAGATGATATCTAGTCTTTTTTTTTCAGGTAGACTAATAATTTTAAAAATATCTTTCCTGGATCTATTTTCCAGATCAGTTATTTTTTTCAATAAGATATTCCAAATTGTCTTCTATTTTTTCATTCTTTTGGTTTTGTTTCATAATTTCTTGATTTTTTATAAAGTCATTAGCTTCCATCTGCTTCATTCTAATTTTTAAGGAATTGCCCAATTTTGCTTTTTAAGGTGTACACACACAAACATATAAAAATCAAACCATGTGACTATCCCTTTGTTGTTTAGAACATTTTAATGACATATTTTGCATTTTCCACCTTATAATTCTTTGCTTGTAATGGATTGCAGCCTGCTCAGTATATACCTACTACCAGGCTTCTCAGATGCCCTTTATGTGATCATCAACTTCAGTTCTAAGGATTCCAAAGTCATGACTTCCAGGCACACAGCATGTCATGACCCTGACATGTCTTGATCTTTGTACAAACTCCTAGAAAAAAAAATCTATCCTTGTTGCTTTCATTGATCATTTCCCACTTACTTTTCAATACCTTCTACTCTGACTTCCTACCAGCCATAAAGTGAACCTGCTGTCTTCAGGGTTACCAACAATCTTTTAATTGCTAAATATGATGTTTTTTTCTCAATGTCCATTCTTTTTGACCTCTATGTAGCTTATGACATCATTGAGTTCTTCCTTCTCCTGGATACTCTTTTAGCTTTCATGGTACTATCTGTTTGATTGCTCCTCAATTTTCCTTTGCTATATGATCATCCTCATCCTGCTCTCTAGGTAAGGGTGTCCTTTAAGGTCTGTCTATCTCTACTTCTCTTAATCTCTATTTTTCTTTCTCTTTCTGTCTTCCTTCCAGAATCTCAAGGATGGCTCAAAATGAGAACCTGAAAAACTTCATTGTGCCCAAACTGGTCTGATCTGGGGAAAGTCTATGTGTTGCTCTCCTGGTTTAACCTTTTCAGGTTCCTGATCTGAATTTGAAACTGATCAATACAACTGTGGGCTTGCCTGTAGTTGGAGTTGTGGTATATTCTTTTGGACTCAACCACTGCTAACCATCTGGAGAGCTCTGTAGGTTCAGAGGTATGGAATTACCAGCTCATTTTGACATAATCTTCCTGCTCTAGTTATCCTGTTTCAGGCTTTAGACTGAACTGGGATATGTATTTGAGACTTCTCTGTATTCCCAGAATAACAACCACACAACTGCTGCGTTCTCATATACTTTCTTCTTGTTCATTACATATCTGAGGGTCTGAGATGGTTTTTTCAACTGGGGCAATTTTTCTTCCTGGGCCTTCACCCTTTGGCACATGTCTTCATAACACCAGAATATCTTATTTTAAGAAATCTGTTTTTACAAAATTTAAACTTATGGACAAATTAGAGAATTAAATGTATATATCCTGAAGCTTTGAATTAAGAGAATTTTCTCATCATGTATTATTAGATGACAACATCTATTAGTAAATTGTTATCTTGCAGCCCAGAATTATTAACCATTTTATTGCATGAATATCTATAGAAACTGTCATATGTTACATGCAAGAAAGAATCTTCCAGGCTAATAACTCCCTTCACAGAGATAATTTGTCTTTGACTTAGAAGATAAGTTCTTGGATATTGTTTATGGCACAGAGATCAAATTTCTTATACAGGACCATAGAGGTAGTAAGTATCACAGGCAAGATTTTCAAACTTCAGTCCTAGAACTTTGTGCATTATACCATGAAATAATTTTTTATTAGACATTGGAAATGTTCAGACAAAGGGAATATTATGCTAACTGAGGATCACAGGACATAGAGAGGATAAATGATTTTCCCAAGAACAACTAATACAACTAGTAAATAGACAAGCTAGGAATTAAATGCAGGTCCTCTGATTCCAGTTCTTGGGTCTATTCTACTTTACCACTGGGAGCTGCAGGACTGGTGAAACTAGGATCCACAGGCATGAAATGTACTCCTGTGGTTTGAGGAAAGAGATAATGAAGAGGGGAGAGAACTGAAGGATCTTGGAGTTCCTATGATGCTGTACAATGATCATAGTGTCAGGGCTGAACTGCAATGCCCAACATTCTATGAATGACCCCAAGCTTAATCAAAAGTCCATCTTTTTATATACTGATGTCCTTCTGATATTGTTGTATGCCTAGAAGTCATGAATTTGGAATCCTTAGAATTGAACTTGATGATCACATAAAGGGCATCTAAGAAGTCTCATAGTAGGTACATATTGAGCAGGCTGCAACACATTAAAAACAAAGAATTATAATGTTCTAAACAATGACGGGCTAGTGACATGGTTTGAATGTGGATAATCACAGACGACCCTGTGCTGGCATCAAGATGTCAAGATATTTGAGAATGGTCGGGTGAACTCTCCTGGAGCAAAACATTGAAGACATTGAAGAGTGTGCAAATACATGAGAGTTAAAATCTGCGTTGTTGCTAAGAACAGCTATATTGATCATACTGCCAATATATTGGGTACTAGACTTCAGAGGAGCGGAGATTTCTAATTTCATAATGGAAATCAATGGGAAGTTATAATTTACTTTCAGCAATTTGTTTTATAAATAGCCTTGTTGAAATGTATCTGTTTAATAAAGTGAGACCCAAAGCATCGGTTGGAGAATGGGTGATATTCGATCTTTTTCAGTGGCCCTTTTCTGAAGCTTTTGAGCTAGGTCTATTAATCCTTATCTTGTTCATTGGCCTTTCTTCTGGGTCCTCTGCCCCAAAACCAGGTCCTCTTTCTAGTATGGACTGTGTTATTCTGTCTTCTGTTCCCCATCCCTAGTCCTTACCTACTGTAGCTATGGTCTTTTTAGTAGACATTTCCCCTTCAGACAAATCATTGGGGTTTACCAGAACTATATTTTGAGAGTCTCCTTCTTGAATTCTACTTTTTTATTCCTCCTTGCAATTGTGGTTGAGTGGAAAGAGAAGTGACACTAAAGTCAGAGGACCTGAGTTTAAATTCCTTCTCTGAGGATTATTTTCTGTTACTTTTAACACATCATTTAATTCCTTGAACTTCACTTTGCTCATCTGTAAAATGAGGGGGTTGGTTTGGGTGACTTAAGGTACCTTCCAGCTCCAAATCTATGACCCTCTGATTATAACCATCCAGAATATGGAGGAGGGGAAGGAAAAAAGGAGGGTGGCATGTTGAGATTGGATCTTAATTAGAAAAACATCTCTTAGGTTAGAAAGTGCAATAATTTTTCCCTTGATTCTTTTTATTTACACTTATTTTCCCTCTTTGTTCCTTATGTTATTAGTACTGAGCAATATGTTCAGGCTTTATAAAAGAAAAATAAACAACCTTTTTAAAAAGGCACTTTCCAATGACTCATTTAGGAGGAAATCTACTTATGAACTAGAATATTGGGCCATTGACTAATTTAGGCTATATTTATTTTGTTTTGTTTTCTTCCTACCCTGAATTTAGTGACTGTGAAAATTTCTGAATTGATAGCTTTGGAGATGTGAAGCCCCCTTTCATCCCCTCCCAGTGCCCTGGAGGGGTTGTGGCCACCAGTGCCTTCCCCACCCTGCCCAGCCCAGCTTGACCACCCCTGGCCACAGCTCGCCTTGAAGCTGACCTGGACTGACCACCTCTTCGGGTTTGTCGGGCTGTTCAATTTCCACATTCATCCAGTTCATTGGCCTTTTTATGTGTGATTTTTGGTGACCGTGAAATTGAGAAATGAAGAGGACAGGCAAATGCCAAGGGCAGTGTGGGGAAGACTCCGTGTGAGTTCCCCCACAGTTTGCCAATGCACTTTATTGCTGCCCTATGCTCCTCTGAGCGGAGTCCAGGGCTGTCCTGATGGGGAAGAGGGAGAGGAGACCGACAGGGAGAAGCAGGCTGGCCATCCACCCATGTGACCAACTTCCAGAGCAAAGAGGCTAGGGTCTTTCCCATCTTCTGTTCCTTCATTAGGGTGTGAAGGAGGGAACTCCCTCCCACCCTAATCCCAACTCCAACAAAAACAAAACACCCACGTGAAACAGAGTTCAGGGCCCCTGGGAATACACGATGTCTTCTAACATTTTCTTTGTCTCCTTGCATACCACTGAGGGTTCTTGGGGTTCAGGGAGCAAGAAAGCAGACTTTGTTGGTCCAAGGGGTCCGAGATTTAAGGAACCTTTGTAACATGAGTTTAAAATGTTACCTTTCATTTGCAGTGGCATAAGTAACATACCTAGAGAGGGAAAGGGGTGGGAGGGATGGTTTTGGAGGACAGAGGTGTGTGTGGGGAGTAAGGAACGTGCTGAATTTAGAAATTATGCTGCATGAAGCATTGGCAGGCTTCCAAGTGATTTTTATTCATTAGGACTGTTTTTATGTGAAAAGGAACCTGCAAGCTTCCAGGCTTTGCTGCTTGGCCTCAGGCACAGATTTGGGCTAACTTGAGTCCAAAGTGAGTTCAGCTCAGTGGGTGTTTATGGGTAGGGGGATATATGTGCATGTCCTTAAGTGTTTATATAAAACCCATTCTGTCCAGCTCTTTGTCAGCTACTGCTCACCTTTATCTAAGCCACACAGGACTCTTGCCTCCTTAACGTGACAAGATTTTTAATTAATCACCTGGCCAGGCTGCTGCTGAACTTACTGGTGGTTTTAAAAGAAATTTCATTGGATAGGTCTTTTATTAGAACACGTGTAAAAATACCAAAAACTCTGATTAAAAGAAAACTTTAAAAGTTCTGGAGTTTTTAATATTTAAAAAAAATTCAGAATTTTTGGTAGTATATTAGCTAAACATAAAGGGGTACTAAGGGCCTTTCTTTTAACTTTGGAGGTCTTTTTCCTTCCATGCCTTCTGATAATCTTTTCCTGATAAGACAGAAGCTCTTCAAGTCTCAGTTGTCAGGGAGGAAACCCTGGTGAGGTCATAGGATCATAAGTTTAGAGACAGTAGGGATTTTAGAGACCATCTAGTTCTCCCCTCTCATTTTCCAGATGAGAAAATGAAAGCACTAGAGTTTAGATGACTTACCCAGGGTCATGCAGGTAGTACATAGCACAGTCAGCATCTACTCTAGGTCCTATGATTCCAAAGACTTTGCTTTTTTCACTGCTATATTTTCCAGGGGAAATGTTTGACTAACCCTAAATTTCCCATGTCCCTTAGTCAGTTGAGAAGCTAAAGATATGGTTTATTATTTAAAAATGTGAGAAAACTTGCCTATTACTTTTTTTAGATTTTCAAAAAAGGACATCCTTGAGGTATACTTAGATTATTCTTATACTCTATAGACATGAGGAAGTAGCCATATGTGCTGGTATGTGTTTGATTAAGTCCAGGGATTCTTCTTGGCTTCTTGAAGAATCAATGGCACTTCCTCATAGGGTACCTTAAATACTAAGGGGACAGTAATTATTCACTATAAGAAGGCAGTTTCTGGGTCATTATGGCCTCTTTTTTATGTCCATTGTTTTGTATTTGTTAAACTATTTTTTTAGAAATAACAGTAAAGTTAATATCTTTATTTTTTCTGCTTCCTATTTTTTTCCAAGTTGACATCTTGTTTAATAAAGATCATGGTGGACTTAGTGATTATATTAAACATGTTCTTTTCATCCTTATTCTTTCTTCTGATTTGGTATTAGTAGGAAATTAAGAAATGTATGAGGTGAAAGGGGATAGAAAAATAGAAACATGAGATTTGTAGCATCTTCCCCTTAATGTTTTGCAAATGAATTTATATTCTAGACTACTGTTACCCTTAGCTGCTGTATCTTTTTGATTGCCAAGGAGCCTATGTGTTTGTGGATAGGAGATGATTTCTGACTTCTATTGACCTTCTTATGTGAAGATTAGTTAATAATAAACAGGAAACAATTCAAGCAAAGGATTTATTAGCGAAAGAGTCATAATAAATGGGTTAGTGGACTCTCCAGTCAGTCCAAAGATCCTCAATACAGAGTGAGACAGATTTTTATGTACCCAAAATAATCAAATAAGACCAATTAATTAAAAGAAAACAATTAACCATGACAAAATTAGTTAATCTGATTTCTGATGGAAGGAAAGATTAGGAATGTTCCAAGTTGTGAGGGGAGAGTGAATAGATATGATTCCCTGAAATAAGAAAAAGAGGTGTACCCCAGACTCCTTCCCATAGCGACTTTATTAAATCAAGGGAACATGGAAACAATACCTGAGCAACAAGTATGGGGCCAGTTTTCAGATAAGACATATGGGTTGTTTGAGGTGTATAATGATGAGAAAATTCCTTCTATCAACCTTTGAATCTGAATGGGTTTCTAGTCATCATAACCTTGGGTTTTAGTTAAGGGTCTCTAAGTAGTCGGTAGAGACGGTCCAGCTTCCTTGCCACCCAGGTCTAGGTTCAAATAGTGCAACAAAGATTTTTCACTAAACAAAAATTGGACTAGACCCAAAATGGAATAGAAAGCAAGCTGAACTAGATCCAGACCTGAGTCACAAGATGGAGTCAATGTAGTTCCCCTAGTTCCCAATACCCCTTGCTGTTTTAATTCCTCCAATTAAGGTGGTAACTTGTGCACAATGTGTCCTTCTCTTCCCCTTCCTTCATCTCTTCCTCTCACTACTTTACTGCCTGCTATTTGTTAAAAACAAAACAAAACAAAACAACAGCATCAACTACCACAACAAAATAAACCTACTTATCTTGTTCCATAATTTTTCTCTCTCTGATTATGCACTACCCTGTGCTGGGGATGCATGAGTATGGGTGTGTATGTATGTGCATGTGTATGTCTATCTTCTTTCTGACAAATAGAATTTGAATATTTCATATTTTGCATACCAAATAATTTTTTGTTTAATGTATATGAAAGAACAAAGAAGAAATGAGATAAGGAGATCAAGTTCTGAGAATATGGGAGACAAGTTCTGAGAATATGGGATCAAAGCACTATACTTTTTCCTGAAGACAAATGTCTTCTTACATGTCCCTTGCCCCTGTCTCCGCTTTTAATTTTTTTATGTGAAGCTTTCCTAGATTTAACCAAATTCAGTCAAAGAGAGGACCTTTAATTATATTTTCCACAGTTCTCAAAATTCTATTACCATTGTCTCTTCTTTTCTTGAAAAGTAAAGCTGAATGATCCCACAATACGCTTGAAATAATCTTTCACTTCAATGGGACCATAACATTATTAGCCACTTAGATAGATGTAAATGAAACATCATGAACAAAGAGGAAATTAATTTGATCCTCATTTTTACCAAGTTTGTGAACAAGATTTTTTATAAACTTTTTTTATAAGAAGGGGATTTTTATTCATATTTTTCTGTCTGCCTCTCCTAACCTTTTTTCCCTTCCTGTATCCTTTGCCCATTCTGTATTTCTCTTCTATCCTCTCATTTTCCTTTTTCCTTTCTCTCCTTACTTCCTGCCATCTGTTGATCATCACTGTCTAGTCTCTGCTGAGATCTCATGATATTTAATATTTCCTCACCACTTGAACAAATAAGCAATAATAACTGTGAGGTAGTTGGCCACAGGAACAGAAAGAGATGTAACATGAAAGTCTCTGTGTATACCTTGGTTTATGAAAGTTAACTTCATTCTCTCTGTGAGGTGAAGAGAAATTCTAATGTTTGGGGACCTGGAGAGTAGGTACATTGAATTATAATGTATTTTTGAATAGAAAATTAGCCTTTTAAAGACATAAATGTCAAAAAGAATTTAAAAGATATTATTCATAATTGATACTATTTCCACCACTCAGAAAACTTTGTATTTCCTGAATATTTGGAAAAGATTTGGGAGATACTTGCCAAGAAGTTATGGAAAGGAAACAAACGTTTTTGTTCAATTGAGGACACTCTTACAAAGTGTCCTCTCAGTTTAAAGCCAAATTTCAGACTTTTTCTAGGATAAATTTGGATAAGGGAGGTTCAGGTTTCCTATATAGGTGGGGAAATGATTCCCCATTTCAAGAATAACAAGGGACTTTGGCAAGGATCAGTTTATCTTCTTACTTTTTCATTATAGTCAAATCGCTACTGGTCATGATCAGAGAATAGATGGTTTTGGTTAACAAAATTTTCTAATTTATTGAGTCCTTCAATTATTGAATAAACTTGGGAAAATAATTTAACATTTCTGGTCTTTAGTTGGTTCATCTATAAAATATAAAATATCTATAAAATATTTATAAAATATAAAATAAGATCTACATGATCTTAGTGATACCTTCCAACTCTAAAATTCAATGACGTATGAATAACCTGTGTTATGCTTGCTAAATATGGAATGAAAGATAATTTTCAGCAAGATCACAGCATTTCACATCAGAAATTGCAGGAGGCCATCTAATTCAATCACTGCCACTGTAAAAATTTTCTCAGGTATGTCATATCTGTTCCAGTATGGTAAGGTGGAAAGAACATGGTGTCAGAGGCCCTAGGTTCCAATCACAGCACTACCTCTGTGACCTTGGGAATGTCACTAAATCCCTTTGGACCTCAGTTTATTCGCCTATAAAATGAGAGGCTTGAATTAGGTGACTCTAAGGCCCTTCCTAGTTCTAAATCTCTGATCCCATGCCTAGGATGATCCACTCTCTGTTTGAAGACTTGTAGTAATCGCACATTCAAAACCTACGGAGATGGACCATTCCATTTTGTGCACATCTCATATTGTTAGGAAATCCTTGCTTATACTGAGCTGAAATCTGTCTTCCTTTTAACTTCTGCTCAGTTTTGCCTCATAGGACCAAGGAGAGCAAGTCTTTCATATGATGATCCTTTACATATTTATTGACTGCTACCATGTTGTCAGGATATTGGGACCCTGAAGGGGAAAGAGACTTACAGTGGTTCCTACACCTGTGGCTGTGGTGGGGACTGTTGAAAAAGGAGAATGACTAAATGTAGTTTCACAGTGAAAATCTAGGGGAATCAGGGAGCAGCCAGAGGGTTGGTGAATGTGGTATTGGGGGTAGGGCTAGAAGCTCCTTAGAGTACTGGGAGTCTAGCAGAATATCAAGCAAGACTATCCTGGCACTGAGTTGCTGGGGGAGATACTAAAGATTGTAAGAGTGTTCTGGAACTGCATTTGGTGTGAGTGGAAAGGGAACATGAGAGAATGTGGAAGCAAGGAGGATCCAGTGCTGGGACAGCTTCCTGGGGAGATCCTTGTTTATGTGCATAGGAGTAGTCTTTATGTTCTAGTTGCTAAGAACCTTCTCCTCTTCCACATACAATGAGGAAAGGTGAAAAGAACACATAGAACATGGAGTTTTTAACTTGCTGTTCAGAAACATTTTAAAGAAAATTCTTAACTGTGTTTCAATATAGTTGCTTTTCTGTGTACTTTGTTTTATGTCCAGACAGCTAGTCAGACAGCTAGCACATGTCTGAGACTAGATTTGAACTTGTCTCCTTGCTGTCCAAAGTTTTTAAATACTTTGGTATTGTGTTCATTAGTTCAATAACTCCTTGCTATATACTTACTATGAATATACTAGGAAAGACATGACAACTGTAAAGAATTTTAGATATTGTCTAGAATCTTATAATTTGAACTGAAGGAGACATTAAAAATTGAGTCCAGCTCCATCCACAGACATGTAGCTAGCATAAGAGTTAGGACCTGATCCAAGATCTTCCTGAGTTCTAGTCCAGAATTCAATCCATTAAACAGAGCTGTATTTCTGTTATTGATTTACAGTTCTTGTGCCGTAATGTGGAATAAAAGAGGCTGCAGAATGGGAAAACTATACATGTCATAGCCTGAAATATTAAATTGTGTAGACTTTGGTGAAAGTGACAGAAACGAGTTAATTTCACTTCCCTACAGTTGCATAGTTTATTTCATCTAGGCTTAATTGTTATCTTATTGGTGTAGCTACTTCCTGCTGGTGTAGATCACAACTCCTGCCTATCTTATAAGACTTTTGCACTTGATCTCCCATAAATCTCCCCCAGGAGGTCCAGCCAGCACTCTAGAAGAATCTTTCCATACTTATTTTTGGATACCAGAGGGAATGATGACCATCGACTGCTTATCTCTTGATCTTCATGATGGGCAAACCTTTTTGTTTTGTCATATGTTTCTCTGATAATGTTATTTTTTAAAAAAACTATTCTGTCATATTCCCTGTGAATTACACCCTAAAGCCTACTTATGCTCACCATGCACTTCTCCATTGCTCTTTGGGTGATCCACAGTATGAATTATTTGGAAATTATGATGCTTTATGACTCACAGACACACAACTTCACTCCTCCCTTGAGACCTAAAATAAGCCCTTGTTTTGAAACTTGACTATCATTATCAAGTAATGTTGCCTGTTGTAGTTACTTGGGTTTGAGTTTTATTCCTCCTAGACTGTAATATCTTTGAATACAAGTATGTATCTTATCCATGCTTAGTA
Source organism: Potorous gilbertii (assembly GCA_028658325.1). Classification (NCBI taxonomy): domain Eukaryota; kingdom Metazoa; phylum Chordata; class Mammalia; order Diprotodontia; family Potoroidae; genus Potorous; species Potorous gilbertii. The sequence goes on from CM053772.1 coordinate 216,073,649, forward strand.
TCTTTCTAACACCTAGCACATGCTAGGTGCTCACATGTAACTGCTTAATAAATATTTGTATTATATTATCATATTTGACTTTACTCCCTGAAGTTTAGGTTTCAAATATCATCAGAGACTCACAGATTACACAAATTTCAGATGACCTTAGAAGTCACTTAATCTAATATATCTGTGAGCAGGAATCCTCTAGAGTTAACAGTTTGACAGGCATTTCATCATATTCTTGTTATTGATAGTGACTAGATTCAGTCACTTAGTAAACTGAAAGATAGTTCAGGTTATTGTCTATTCTTGAGTTGCTTAAAGTGTCACTATTCAATTTTCATTTAACAAACATTAAGTATTATATGTAGAGGATCCTGTTGCTTCCTGAATGAAGTACAAAGGTTTGATCAAGATAGATTTAGACCTGGAAGGGACTTACCGATGGGGAAAATGAGGTAATGGAGAAATGAAGTTACCCAACTCTCAGATGAATGAAAAGTCCAAGAGAGAGTTTCCGCATAATTAATAATTGATTTATTAATTAGGTTAGTTGATAATAAATTGATGGTTAATGATTTCTTTCAGTAGTCAAGGACACCTAATGGAGACACTGAATGCCTTATTTTTTTTTTGAAAGGGATTGTCCTTGACAGGTGAAATCAGCTCTGATTAGTGAATAATTAATGAGGGGGTAGGCATTAAATGAGGAGATGGTTTAAAAGTCTTCAGGTTCTTCTGCTGAGAATATGGGTTGATCATATTGAGACTTAGATGCTGCCGCCATGATCTTAGACAGAAAAGTCCATCTCTACCCAGACTACTCTGACTGGTTTTCTTCTTCATGACCTGGGTTACTCTAAATTTCAATAAAAGGGTACAAGGAATGGGCTTAGTGCTTTGGGGCTGGGATTCTGTTTACACTCTGAATAGAAGCAAGGTCTCCTAGTTAGGTGTCCAAGATCATGTTTTAGTAAATAAATGCTTGTTGAATGAATGAATGATTGTTGAGGAAGTGATTAATGAACTTTGAGTTGCTTTCTAATTTTTATGATTCTAGCTCAGAACTGCCTTCATGGAGAATGTAGGGCTTGAGTTGGACCCTGAATATTGGGTAGGAATTGTCTAGGATAGAAGCTGAGAGGACATTATTCCAAGGAGGAAAAGTCTGGATAAGACTGAGAATGAGAATAGTATGCATGGGATAGTAATCATGGCAATCCCAGATGGTTTCCCAGGTGATCTGCTGTACTTTTCTCCCCTACTTGTGAGTAATGTAGAAATGGCCACTTTTCCACCTGGCTATTTAAAATCTTATGCTTCACTGCCTCTATGCAGAAATGCATTCAGTGTCAGGCAGTATGCTAATAGAAAAGGATAACATTGGGTAATGGGCCACACCTGCAGCATTACTAAACCATGGCTTGATATTGTGAAGGCACGTGGGTGGCTTGGATGGCTTGAGGACTTAATTTGCTTAATTTATTTTGTGTGGCCAGTTACTTGGCATAGGTTTTCCTTTCAAAGGCAGTGGTTTTAACTTTCCCCCTGAATATTAATTTTTTTACATATATACATGTGTGTGTTTATATATATTAAATCTATATGCACATATTATCATGCTTATGTGTGGGTTTTTCCTCATTTCTTTTTAAACCAGCACTGGCTTTTGAATGACCAATAAAGGTGCTTTCAAATTTTAGGTTTTTTTGGAAATACTTTCAGCTCTCCTGAAAATAGTTCCTAAGACTGAGAAGAAATGGGCTTTATATTTGGAGACCCATCCAAGTTCAAGCCCTTCTCTTTCCATTAGAGCCTCTCTGACACCTCTCCTTATTACTATTCATTCACAAACAGTATTTGCATTAGAAAATGTTACAGTACAGCCAAACTTCCCTCACTGAATGTATACAAGACAGCAGTGGTCCATGATCAGTCATGAATGCTTCTGGAGAAGACAGGACCTGAAAATGATTTTAGGTCTCCACATGTAGAACTCTGTAGCTCTCTAGGTCATTTATTGCTAATCTCAATATAGTATATTTCATACATTACATTGTTATATATAATACATGATATATTTAATGGAATCATAGAACTTTGAGACAAGGGATAACCTCAGACCAGACTCACTGCCACAGATTCTGAGAGGTGGAATATCTTCAGAAGAAAAAGACTCCAATCTGTACTTGAGTTAGAGCCTCCTCTAGATGGTACTATCAAGGAACCACTCAGCCTTCAGGAAAGGGAGCCCATTATTTAATTCAACCATCATTTTGTAAGGAGCCCAAGTTACTCTTTTAAAGTCATTGAACAGAACCAGTCTTAAAATTGAGTTCTCCTGAGTCCCCAATCAGTACTCCTCTTACTACTTTTCAAAATTTGAATCTTTTTTTTCTTCTGAAGTTCATGATCTTATTGTATATCATGTAGACTACTAAAAGCCTTCTTAAATGACCTCCCTGCCATTTCTCCCTTGATCAACCCATTTTTCATGTCATCTCCCTATTCAATAAGCTCCAGTGGTTTCCTATCTCATCCAGGATCAAATAAAAAATTTGACCTTTAAGGTTCCTTATAACTAAGTCCCTTCCCAGCTTTCTTGTACTTTATTTCTCTTACACATGTTATACAATCCAGCCTCCTTTGTTTCTTTGCTGTTCTTCACATGTAATACTTCATCTTCCTTCTCCATGCCATGGCTTCATGCCTAGAATACTCTCCCTCCTCATCTCTGTCTCTACATTTCCCTGGCTTCTTCCAAACCTCAGATCAAAGCCTACCTTGAGTAGGACGCCTCCCCAGGTCCCTCTAGCCACTAGCACCATTCTTCTAAGATTATTTTCCATCTACTTTGTGTTTATCTTGGATGTAGGAAGTCTTCCATGGAGTCAGTACTTAATAAATGCCTGTTGAATGGAATGAGAATTATTCTTCACCCTACAGCTCTTGGCACAATGCTTTGCATATGGCTAATATTTATTATATATTGGCTTACTGTTAGAAACAATTGCAGTTGGATGAGGTCAAGAGAGGTAGTACTGAATCACTAAATTATAATTATATATAGAGGGGAGTACAGTAATTACAAATATAATTTTATAATATAGTTATATACAAGTGGGTCCAACTTAGTCTAACTTTCTCATTTCTCATATGAATAGACAAAAGAAGTAACTTACCCAATGGGCAGAAAAATGACTTACATGATTTCACACTGTTGATTCATGTCAGAATTTTGTTTAGAAGCCAGATTTCCCTATTTGTCCTTTAAGACTCTCTATTATATTACTCTGCCATGAATCCCAAGTGTGTGCTTCTGATGAAGTTGGAGACAGGACTCAGGATATCAGAGTCCTTTCTAAATGCACCCTTGATGACCATGACTCTCAGTCTGATGCTTTCATTCTACTTTTTGTAAAAGTAAAGGATTTCATTCAGATAACACCCTAGAGAATGTATGCAGCTTGATGTATTCACCCCTAGTGTCTTAAGAAAATTGGGTTAAAGTAGCTTCTGGTGATAAGGACAGTGATGTGCTTCTAAGGTAGTGGGCACTTGCTCATCACATATAATATTGGAAAAAATGTGACTTTTTATAGCTGAAATAGACCTTGGAGATCAAACCTCTCATTTTATCAATGAGATCTGGAAAAGGGATGTGACTTGCCCAGAATCACACAACTAGAAAGTGACAAAACTACGATTTTATCTTGGGCTTCCTGGATTCAACTCTTCACTCTTCCTCTCTCCTGTTCCTCCTCCTCATCCTCCTCCCCTCCCTCTCTTTTCCTCTCCTTGCCTTTTACCATTTTTTCCCCTTTCATCACTTTTTCCTTTGATATCCAATACTTCATGTTTACTATTTATGAGATTCCTCTGAATGTGACAGCTTAATTAAAAAGATGATGATGATAGTGGCATTGTATTAAAGTCAGTATGATATAGTGTAATGGGTTCCAATCAGTAGGACAAGAGGCCTGGGTTCTAGTTTTAAATGGATAATTAATTTTATTTATGATTTTAGACTTGCCACTCACTGGACCTTAGTTTTTATCTCTTGTAAAATACAATGTTTAGGTAGATGAGCTCTTAAATTCCCATTCAGGTTTGAGGCTCTCTGCCTGTATATTTTCCTCCTGAATATACTGGCTTTGTTTAATGGGTCTTCCATATATCCTATCATTTTTCATTGTTTGAGCCAAGTGGTCTCTTGGTTCCCATCAGAGAGGGCTGAAAGAATAGCCAGGAGATGAAGAAGTGGATTTGATTACCGGATGCGTTAACATTTTTAGTCTGTGCTGACTTCCCCTCTCCATTGAAGGAATGCAGCAAATAATGAACAGGCCTGACTTCGTTAAGTAAATATTTGTGTGAATTCTCACCGTGAGCATGTAAAGTGCTCCATGGGGCCAGGAAGAACATGTCCCCATGCACTTGTTTTGTTTTTACATGCGTGTTCAGGCTATACTGACCTGACTTCCACCCTGATGCTATTTCAGCTCCTTTAAGTGAGTATTCACTTGAAGTTACAAGTGAATAATATGGTAGAGATTTGGTTTTACCCATCTTGCCATTGCTCCTGGAAATACTCAATGCCAGGATAGTCGTGTTCATTGGATCCTGTCAGGAGCATCCTCAATACCAGAAAGTGTCTAGTTTCAATTTAACTTTTTGAACAGTTATTGGGCCAGAAAAATTGCTTGGATTATGATTCAGAGTATTGAACATGCTTGCTCAGATAAATTTGAAATTTGTTATTGTTCAGTTATTTTCAGTTATGTTTGACTCTTTATGACCCTATTTAGGGTTTTCTTGCAAAAATACTGCAGTGGTCCTCCTGCTCATTTCACAGGTGAGGAAACTGAGGCAAACAGAGTTAAATGACTTGCCCAGGGTTACATGGCTTGTAAGTGCCTCAGGCCAGATTTGAGCTCAGGAAGATGAATCTTTTCACTTCTAGACCTGGCAATCTATGCATTGGGTTACTTACTTTGAAATAGCTTCTGAATTTTTCAGGAGTTTGAAGTTACACTGAAAGGTCATATAGAATAATGGAGAGAGTCCTAGACTTGGAGGCTTAGGGCTCTAATAGCAGCCATGTGACTATGAGCCAATTATTTAAGTATTTCTTGGATTTAATTTATTAATGTAAATAGTAGTGATAGAAATCATAACACCACTCTCATTGGGTTGTTATGAGGGTTGTCCTTGATGTGTCATTTGAACATATAAAATCCCCTCTTGGGCTATTTTTGCAGCTCCTATTAACTGGCTTTTTGAGTCCTCAGAAAGAGCTGACCATTCCCCTCAGGCAACAAGTAGTAACCTTAAGGAGCTGGAGCTTCTAGCACTATTCAGCTCATGCGCCCCATACAGCATACTCCCCTTTGATTATAGTATTTACATAGTGCTGTAAGGTTCACAAAGTATGCATTTAGGGTTAGGGCTCACAACAATAGGTAGGTACTATTGCTATTCTCATTTCACAGATGAGGAAACTGAGGCTGTCAGAGTATAAGTGATTTATCTAGGGTCACACAGCTACCAAGCATCTAAAGTAGGATGTGAATTTAGTCCTTCCCATTTCCAAGTCCAATATGCCATTCATTGTACTTCCTAAACAGGCCTAATTACTGAATGGATCTTGCCTTCGTCAAAGTGATAAACTGGAAAGATCTTAGTTTAAAAGGCCAAAGTCTCCCACTGCATCTAGAGCCATCTCCAGTATTCCTGATCTATATCTGGCCACTGGACTCAGATGTCTCTGAGGGAGAAAGTGAGGCTGGTGATTCTGCACAACCCTGCAACACCTAAATCTAATTTACTTGCAAGTCATGGCGTCACCTGCCTGATGTCATGGTCCTCCTTGAGAACAAAAGGCAAACCACATTGCACTCCCTACTTGATTATCAGTTGGACTTACTGAGTTTTTACACATATAGGTTTTTATTTGTTCTATTTCTACTTATTTTATGTATTTTGTGCATTTATTTGTATATAAATAATACATAATTTTATAATATGTAATAAATATGAATAATTATATATTTTATATTTACTTATATTACCTTTACAGGTTTATTTACTAATGTGTTATAATAAGAACAGTTGCTACAATATGACTCCTCAAACCAGGGTTTATACTTCCCATTTGTACCCACAAGGTCCCTAGGGGAAATGTGCTCAAAGAGTACACGTGATCAGAGTATACACAGCTTCTACTTAAGGGAAGTCCCTTTTTTACATGTGGAATTCCCACGAAGTTCTTCATAGGAGCTTACTGTTGAGGTTCAAGGGCAGATATTCTTGTCGCGTCCCAAAGCTTCCTTTTCTCGTTGGGTCTGATTTGTCCTCAGCAGGTCTTTCAGCTCCTGGGTATGTGTATTGTCTCCTACTGGAAGTCTCTCTGATGATCTGGTTAATGGTGATGGGGCGTGGAAGAAGGGTTGAGGAATGAAGCCTTCTCCTTGGGCTCACTCTCCCCATCTTCTAGCTTCTCTCAGGTTCAAGTGCAAATGTTTGCTTCTAGTCTAGAAGATTCTGAGGCTTCCCCTCTCTGCTGCTGGATTGCGAGCTTTGGAATTGACTCATGGTGTTATACATAGCCCACAGGACATGGCAGATTCCTTTCCACAAATCCCAAAATATTTCCTATGTATCATCATCTGCTTTCATCCAATGAGCAAAACACTTCACACCTCCCAAGTGGAGGCGGATGGGTGGTGCAGAGTAGAGCACTGAGCCTGGATTCAGGACTTCAGTTCAAACCTAGCCTCAGATTCTTAGTAGCTGTTTGACTCTGGGTAAGTCATGTAACCTCTTTTTGCCTCAGTTTCTTCATTGTAAAAAAAATGCGGATAACAACAGAGTCTAACTCCCAGAGCTGTTTCGAGGATCAAATGAGATAACAATTACAAAATTGTTACAACTTTAAACACAATTAAAATTGTTACAAAAATGCTTAGCATATTGCTTAGCATGTAGCAAGCACTAGAGAAATGTTAGCTATTATCACGGTTGATTGGTTCAATGGAGAGGTTTGAGTCTTTATATAACTGTGAGGTGGACTCACACACATACACACATGTGTTATTATAAATGAAATCCTTTTCCTTTGACAGGTAGGTTTCCCATAAATGTGGTTAGCTAAAAGACATAGGTAGGAATTTTCTATTGCAATGGAACTTTTAATTAACTTGGCATTAATGTGAACCAGCATTAGCGTCAACAGACTATTTCAATAAGGTACATAGTTTAGAGTAAGAGTAAGAGGAGGCAGCATGGTACAGCAAAGAGCCCTGGCTCTGGACTCAGAGGTTTGGATTCCAACCCTACTTCTGATGCAACTTGGGTGACCTTGGGCAAATCTCTTACTCTCCTGGGACCTTAGTTTCCTCATCTGTAAAAACAAGGGCTTAGACTAGACAGCTTGGGAGGTTCCTTCCATCTTGAGATCTATGATCCAATAAGTACCAAATACTTGGGCAAAAATGTGATTTTTAAAAACTATTCTCAGCCACAGTTATATCTGATTCTAGATTTCCTCTAAACTTGAAAAGAATGGTTCTTTCTCTAGGACTATAGGATGCCAAATCTGGAAGGGACCTAGAAAAGTCATCTGTAAAAATATATATAAGATAGTACTGGGCATACAATGAGAGTCAGTAATAGCATGTAAAATTAGATTTTATGAATTTTATGACTTCTAATCTTGCGTTGGAGTTTCCCTGGCTGCTGGGTGATGCCTTGGTTTATGTAGCTTTATGGGCCAACCAGTAAGGCTTTTCCCAGGTGTGTGTTCATTAAATAAATTTTTATTGAACATAGACCATGTATAAGGTACTGTTAGGTGTGGCGGGGAATACAAAAAAGAATAAGGCTGTCCCTAACCAAATGGTGTTTATAGGCCAGAGGGGAGAGAAGACACATACAAATAATTATAATTCAAAGCAGAATATGAAAGTACAATATTAGGCAATGATGATAACTACATCTTCCACTTACATAGCACTTTAAGTTTTACAAAGACTCTCCTGATAACAAACTTGTGAGGTACCAAGTTTTTTTGCTAATTCAAAGAATTGAACTATTTCTTCCCTTCAGGGGAAACCTTTCATGAAGGAAAGGACATTTGAAATGGGATTTGAAAGACAGAGGGGAGTTTGGCAGGAAGTATTTGTAGGGGAGATCATTCTTGGTGGAAAAAATATTGTGAGCAAAGACATGCAGATGGGAAAGTATGGATCGGTTCTGGAGAATAACAAGTGGTTTAATTTGAATCGACTATTGTGCATATGAAGGAAAATAGAGGGAGATCTGATTGGAAAGGTGAATTGGTTCTCAATTATCGAGTACATAGGCAAAGACGTTTTGACGTGGACAATTGATTCTTGTAATGCTCAATCTTTAAAAGATTTTTAATATGAGCATAACTATACTGCTCTCTCAAATTGCTAACATTTGTATACATTTTAAAGAAGAATTCAATAGAGGACAAAATTAAAAGAAATTGTAATACCTATGCATAGATCAATTACTTAGGGTCATAAATTGTTGCTTAAAATAACTGTTTTTCATTTTCATGAAAAGAAGACAAATTTAAACTCAATCTTAGACCTAATCAATTTCTTTTGAAATAATAGGGCATATAGAAAATTTTAAGGGGGGCGGAGCCAAGATGGCGGAGTAGAAAGACTCACCTATGCTAGGTCCGAACCCACAGCCCATAGATTTCCTGTAAAAAGAACTCCTGACAAATTCTGGAGCAGTGGAAGCCGCGCAGAAACACAGTGAAGGA
>CM053772.1:216082933-216182518 GCA_028658325.1 Potorous gilbertii
TTAAAAAAAAAAAAAAAAAAAAAAAAAAAAAAAAAAAAAAAAAAGAATCTTGCAAGGGCAGCGACTGAGTTCATCAAAACTTTATCTTTCTTCTTTTTTTGTAATTAATTTATTGTAGACTTAAATATTAAAATTTAAATACACAATAAGAGAAAAGGAAACATTATTAACTTAAATACTAAAATTTAAATACAAAAAAGAGAAATTAAAAGCACTGCCATATGCCCAGTAGAACATAATATAGAATTCAAAATATACAGCAATAAATTTCCATTTCAAGAAAGCCTATGTCATAAATACTGCACATTGTGCGCAGAGCTGTCCATCCTTTATTCATTTCCTTGTAAGTTTTCTTTTGTTCTCTGCTGTGTATTTTTTACTTTGTTCTTTTCCCTCACCTTCTTCCTCCTCCACCCCCAAGAAGGCAACAAATTAAACTTGGACACATACATGTACATGCATACATACATATATACACATATAAACATATAATACATATACACACATACATATGCTTACATACATATATTTTTAGATATCTATAATTGTACTCATATATATATTCATATGAATCTATATAAAATCATACTATACCTGTTTGTCCTGTTTCTCTGAGGGTGGATGACATCTTCCTTTATAAGCTTGTCTTTCCATATTTTTCCGAGTCTACCAACTCATCATTTTCTATACCACAGTAATATTCCAACCTTATACTGTTTAGTTATTTTAAATAGTCTAGAACAATACTGATCAACATGGATGACATATAGTATAGTTTCCCTATTTTTCTCTTTTGATTAAATCTATTTTAGCTTTAATTTTGCCTGATACTATGATTACTATCTCTGATTTTTTCCAAATAAATTCCATTCCTAATCTTTATTTTATGTTTGTATGTATATCTTATTTCCTGTCCCTCCTGACTTGTCTACTTTACTTCTACCTGCTACCTTGCCCTTCTATTACTTAACCCCCCTCCCCACTCCAAAGATCCTCTCTCTCTTATCCTCTCCCAGGACTCTTTCACCTTATCATCTTGTTTCCATTTAAATTTAGAAGACTTCTAGCCCTCCAAATGTATATGTTTTTCTCTCTTTATCCTATTCCCGTTAATCTAGAAACCCTTTTGTATGCCCCTTTATCCTATTTCATTCCTCTTTGTGTTTCTTTTTAAATTTAGAAAACTTTTGCTCCCTTCTAAATGTATGATATAGTTTTTTCTTTAACCCAGATCTGATGTAGGTAGAGTTCCTTTAAAAATTCCTCCTTTATCCTCTTCCCACCCCCTATCCCCTTAGCCTTTTTCTCATTCAGATTTTAGAAGACTTTTATACCCTACTAAATATGTATATATAACATTCCCTTTTTTACCCCTTCTTAATGAGAGTAGATTTCCAAAGTTGCCAGCCCTTTGCCCCCACCTAATTTCTCTGTGTCTCTTTTTCTCATACCTCATTTGTATAAGATAATTACTCTTTTAACATTTTTTTGAATGCTTTTACTTTTTAGAATCACATCATACTCCAGTCAACCCCAGTCTTTCAAACTACCCAATTACTAATAAAAATCTTAAACATACATGTTACATTTCCTCATATAAAAAGTAAACAGCCTGTCCTTATTGAGTACCTTATAATTAGTCTTTGATGTATGCCTTATATTTCTTTTGGATCTTGTATGTCAAATTTTTTATTAAGATCAGTTTTTTTTTTTGGCAACAAAATCCCGAAGGTCTGGCAATTCATTGAATGTTCACTTTTTTCATTCAGGATTATGCTTAACTTTGATATTTTTGATACATATATATATATATATATATTTGTATGATATTTTTGGCTATAGTTCCATCTCTTTGCTCTTCAATATATAGTGTTCCAAGATCTGTGGTCTTTTAGTATTGCCCTTGTTAGTTCTTGTGGGATTCTAATTGTGGCTACACATATTTGAATGATTTTTTTCTTGTTGCTTATAATATTTTCTCCTTGAACTGGAGGTTTTGGAATCTAGTTATGATATTCCTGTAGGTTTTCATTGTAAGATCTCTTCTAGGTGGTGACTGGTAGATTTGTTATATTTTTACTTTCTCCTCTTATTCTAACACTTCAGGACAATTTTCTTTAATTATTTCTTATAGTATTGAATCAAGATTCTTTTTTTGATCATAACTTTCAGGTAGTTTCATTATTATTATACTTTTTCCTCTTGATCTATTCTCTAGATCAGTTTTTCTTATGAGATATTTCACATTGGATTCTATGTTTTGATTCTTTATATTTTGTTTTATTAGTTATTGGTCTCATAACTGATTTCTCCTTTCTCAATTCTAATTTTAAAGAAGTCATTTTCTTCCTTAAGATTCTGGATCTCCTTTTCCAGTTGGTTGATTTTTTTTACTATCTTCTTATTTTCCTTAGATTTCTATTATTAAAAAAATCCCCAATCTCTCTCATTTGGTTTTTAAAGTCTTTTTAAAGTTATTTTGTGAATTCTTTTTTGGGTTGCTGACCATTTGTCATTACTCTTGGGGATAAGATAGATTGGCTTTTTTTGCTTCACTATCCTCCTCTGAAGACAAACCCCAGTTTTCTCTATTCCTATAGTAACTTTCTATAGTTTGATTCTTTCCCTTTTGCCTGCTCTTTCAAAAAAATTATTTATAGCAACTTATTATTGTAATCACCTCTATTCCTGGGATATGGGGAATGGTGCTTCTGGCCTCACATTCTCCTTTAGTTCTCCCCTCTGGCCTGGAACTGAAACCAAGAATGTCACCCTCTGGTAAGTGCCTACAGCCAGCAATGTCTTGCCCCGCTGTTTCTGGGCTCACTGGGCATGTGCTGGTTCCTTCTTGCCCAGGGCTGCATTTCAGCAGCACAGCTGGGTCTGGTGTCATTTACCAGCAAAGGTTTCCTCAATTTTCCCCTGCTCAGATACTGACTTCCCACATTGTCTGGGAGGTGAAAATTAATGTAGGTGGGAATGAGGCTACCTCCCAACCCAGTTAGCCCCAAGGTTCAAACTTTCTGTTTCAATGGAACTAGTTTGGAGATGTTTATACTTCATAGGGACCAAACTGAGGTCCTGGGATTTTTCTTTGGATCTTCTCTTATTGTCCCAGGAGAGCCACTGTTCTGCTTCAACTCTTGCTTATTTATATCATTCTACATTTGCCCCAAGGCACTGTTTTGTCTTGTTTTGGGGGAAATCTGGAGAGCTTGGAATTTTCTGACCTACTCCACCATCTACCCAGAATCCTCTCCTGTCTCTCCTCTTAATCTAACAGCCTGCATAAACAGACACTTGGTAAATATTTGTTGAATCATGTTGACTCTGTCAGAGATTTATCCCTCTTTGAAAAGAGAGATGGGAACTGTCAGGAAATAGGACATATAAGTAGTTTTTTGAGAGGTAAAAAGGTTAAACCTGGAGCATGCCACACTTTTTGGGCTGAATGTGCATCAGTTAGGGTTGTAGGGTAGTCAAATTGTGGAATGAGTACATTAGGGGCTTGGGCAGGTGTAGAGAGTTCAAAGCAGTACATTTCACTTAACTTTACAATTTTACCTGACATTTTACCTGTTGATGAGAAATTTTCTTTCTTGCTAAGAATCAGAGAGTATTAGAGCTTTGAAGGGAGCATAACTCTCATTGCATAGATAAACAAAGTGTGATTCATGTGGATGAAGAGATTTTCCAACCTTCACACAGTTAGTGGTAGAGCCTGGCCTAGAACCTCCAAATCTTCTGGTTCTCCATTGAATTAAAGTGGCTATGTACAAGGCATTTGAGCTACATGTTGCAGATATAAAGACAACAGAAAGAAAAATCCCTAGTCTCCAAGGAACTTACCACTCTGAGGGTGGGAAGGCCTTAGGTTGAGGAGGAGAGGTAAGTAGATAGATACATATAAGGTAATTTGAGGAGGAAGAGAATACTAAGATGTAGCAGGATCAGCATTGGCTTTCTTGAGGGAAGCCAGTGGGCTTAGGAAGAAGAAGTGAAGATGGAAATGCATTTCAGTCATGATGGACATGAAGTCAATGTAAAGGATTGAAAGTGGGAGATAGAATTCTGAGTGTGATGAACAACTAAATCAGGCCAACTAGAATGTAGATTGCATGAAGAAACTTAGGGGTGACAAAGGGTGTGGTCAGTTACCGGACTGTAAACTAAGTGTGAGTGTGTATATGTATGTGTATGCTCACACATGCATGTCTATAATGCTTTTCTCTGTTATATTTAACCTTCTTTCTCTCCAACACCTATATCTCAGGTGTGAGGACCAGCTATGAACCTAAGTGGATGCTAGAGCAAAGGGAGCCATTAAAACATTTATATCTAGGCCATTAAGACATGTATATCAAGGCTGGAGACTTCATCCCGTATTAAGGAAAGAGGCGAGAGAGAAGGTGACATATCTGGGCCCTCTTGTTACACCTGCTTATACCCGTAATTTTATTAATAGTCTTACTAATAATAATCTATTGCCTCATTCAATTCATGTTCAAGTTTGGAATTTATTTTCACACATTTGTGGAACCCTCTTATCTTAGAAGGGAAGATCCCTGGGTTGGGTAATAAAAAAGGATTGGTCTTTTTTAACTTCAGGGGTTCAACAGGGAATCAAATTACTCTGATTTCAACAGACGTGAGGATTGCATGGTTTGCCCTTCATTCTCAAAAAGGATCATGACATCAGGGAGATGATGCTATGACTTGCACGTGAATTGGATTTAAATGAGGGAGAGTTGTGCAAAGTCCCCTGCCCTACTTTCTACTTCAGAGCTGTCTGGTCAAATATAGATCAGGATGACTGAAGATGGCCCAACAAGCAGATGGAAGAAAGGAGAATATTCCCTCCTCTGTAGAAAAAGAGAGGCAGGGCATAGAGTGAATGGCAAACAGTTAGCAGGTCAGTTTGACTGGAATGGAGAGTAGATATATGAAGTAAGGCTGGAAAGGTAGGTAAGAACCATATTATGGTCTACCTTACAAGCCAATCTGAGGATTTTGTAATTTATCCTAGAACATTAGGGAGTTACTGAAGTTTTGTTAAGTAATAGAGCAATATGATCATAACATTGTTTTTAGGTATAAATTTGGCAGCTATGTGGAAGATAAATCAGAAACAAGAAAAACTAGAAACTAGGAGGCTCTTATAATAGGTTAGATGAGAAGTGCTTGAACTGGGTTAGAAGCCGTAAGTGAAAAGAGGATGAAAGCTATGAGAGAAGTTGTAGAGAAATATTACCAACCAATAGGCTTGTGGGGGTGGGGTGGGGGTGGAAGGGTGAGGGAGGAGTCAAGGATGACTCCAGGGTTCCAACACTGTGAGCTCGGCTTTGGAGAAGGAATGGGTTTTGAAGGAATGAGATCCATTTGCAACATTCTCACTTGGAGGATGTTCAGGTAGAGATGCCCAGCAAGCAGTTGGTGAGGTGGGAATGGAGCTCAGAAGAGAAAATAGGCTAAATGTTTGGATTTGGGAGTCATTTGATGAGACATGATAACCAAACCATGGAATCTCAGGGCCTCAGAAAGAGGAAAGCTCTAGGTCCCTTCCAAATCTAAAATCCCATGATCCTATGCTGGATGTTCTAAAATGCTTTCCAACTCTATTGCATGATTTTATGAATGAAACAGAGGGAAGAATGAGAGGGACAAACTTTACCTTTTCATCAGTGTAATTAACATAGTAACAAGAGAGCTACAAAATATTCTCTTTGCTGGAGGGATACAGGGAATCCTTCCTGGAGGAGGTTGGATTTTCTTGAAGGATGGCCCAATTGTTGCAAAATAAACCTGACCTTTTTGTCAAGGACCATAGATCCAGTGTCAGAAGGGACCTCAGAGGCTGTTTACAAATGAGGAGCCTGAGTCTTTCATGTAATGTGCCATCATATAAAATGGCTGTTATCAAGAGCCAGAAAGAAATAACCTGAGCAAGTAATGGTAGCATTTTAGGCTTGATGGCAGAGCTAAGAGTGGAGATATTTTGGGCTGAGAACTTGTCCTGGAAATTAGACTCAGCTTCTCAACCATCATTTCCCCCCACTCTCCTTTTTAATGGCTCCATTACACAATGGTTATTATTTTAGTGAAATGACTGTGATCTGTGCATTTCCAACAGCATTCACAGTTTAATTTTTCACCCCAGCAGGGAATGGTAATAATCCTACCTGATTTGGGTCAGGCCTGCAGGACTTCCTAGCTTGCATACCACAGAGGTGAATAATGTTTTTTGACTATTTCAACAACAGCAAAAGAAAAAAAAATAAAAAGGAAAAGGAAAAATCCACATAGATCCCAATATATGGTGGAAAATTGGACAAATGCTTTTGGGTCCAGTTCTCTAATAAATGTGGAGTGCACATACATGTATGGGTGAAGAATGTTTATATTTTCCTGCGAAGTTGGCTTGCTAAGGGATCAAGGGACTGAGTGTTAGTGAGGAAATGGGAAGACGTGGGCTTAGGCTGTTTCTCATGAAGAACCTTCCCTGTTTGCCAAATGCTGAGAAGACTCATGGGAAACATGACGCCATTGAAAAGTGGCTGCTTTTCCAATGGAGTGCTGAATTTGGAGTCTGTAGATCTGGATTCAAATCTGCCAGATCTGTAACTGGGGTGGAAGAGCTAGGGTTTTCCCCAAATGCTAGCACCTGGGCAGGGTAGGAGAGGTTGCTTCCCTCTAATGGTACTTCATATATTGTCACTTTACACCTAATATTGATAATATTAATTGATTAGTAATCTAAAACAGTGGGGTTAAATTTAAAGCAGCAATGTGGGGCCATTAAACCATCATAAGGACCCAAGTGGGTCACATACTGACTTAGTTTTAAAATGTATGCTTTATTTCATTTTTTAATTTTGTTAAATATGTCTCAATTGAGTTTGAGTCTGCTTTGGACCACACTCAGGAGTGTTGCAGGAGCATACAGTCCACAGGCTAAGTGTTTGATACCTCTGATTTAAAGGATATACCTTGGCAATCTGAATGTGAGATACTTGGGCATGTTCTTCAGTCATTTTCAGTTGTGTCTGACCCTTTGTGACTCCATTTGGTGGTTTTCTTTGCAGAGACACTGGAGAGGTTTTTCATTTCCTTCTCCAACTCATTTTATAGTCAACTGAGGCAAGCAGGGCTAAGTGACTTGACTAGGGTCACCTAGCTAATAAGTATCTGAGGTTGGATTTGAACTCAGGTCTTCCTGATTCTGGACCTGGTATTCTATCCACTGCACCTCCTAGATACCTTTTTGGGGATGGGGATATAACACATAACTCTTCTGGCTTCAATTTTTTTAACCAAATTGTCCATGTTCACTCAAAGATTATAGAGCACCATAGAAATATGTTATTGTAATATTAAGGAGGAACATTGTATGGCAGGAAGCATGTAATATATACACAGAGTCAAAAGACCTAGGTCCTGGTTTTGATACTTACCAGCTGCCACTATGGGCAAATTACTAACCCTCTCTGTACAATGGAAATAATGACATTTGTATTACTTTCCCCACAGTATTGTTGGGAGGAAAGCTCTATGTAACATGCAAGTTAATGTTTTCCTTTTTTTGTGTACTGAACATGTGATTCTATTGGTATAGGGAATTTCTGTTGAGTAAACTCCTTTTGCTGCATCAAAACCCGTGGTGCAGTTAATATCTTAGAGTTGTCTCCAGTCTTTAGAGGCTAAGTGACTAAGCCAGTATGTACTAGAAACAAAAAATGAACCTGGGTCTTCCTGTCTTCCAGGTGTTGCCTATCTCCCTTTATACTATACTGCTTCTCAATAACAACTTGACACCATCATCACCATCATCACCATCATCATCATCACCATCATCACCATCATCACCATCATCATCATCACCATTTTCATCACCATCATTTTCATCATCACTATTATCATCACTATCATCATCATCATCACCATCATCACTGTCATCATCATCATCATCACCATCTTCATCATCACCATCATCACCATCATCATCACCATCATCATCACCATCATCACTGTCATCATCATCATCATCACCATCATCATCACCATCATCACTATCATCATCACCATCATCATCATCATCACCATCATCATCATCATCATCATCACCATCATCATCATCATCATCATCATCATCATCACCATCATCATCACCATCATCATCACCATCATCATCACTATCATCACTATCATCATCATCATCACCACCATCATCATCATCACCATCATCACCATCATCATCATCATCATCCATCATCACCATCATCATCACCATCACCATCATCACCATCACCATCACCATCATCACCACCATCATCATCATCACCATCATCACCATCATCATCACCATCATCACTATCATCATCATCATCATCATCACCATCTTCATCATCACCATCATCATCATCACCATCTTCATCATCATCATCACCCATCTTCATTATTATCATTTCGTTCCTCTCATCTTTAGGCTTTAACGGTGCTCAGAGAAAGAAAGTTCTGGTGTTATATGATATATGTGTATGATATATATTAAAGTTCTTTGAAATAATAAAAGATTATGTAAATGACAACTATTAATTTAATAATGTTCAGTAATCCATAATCTTTTGCACAGGTAGATAAAATGATTTTTGCTTGAATAAAAAGATGGGCATGCATCCTTCTATTATTAAAAGTTCCTTTATTTAAACTTGTTGAAAGAGTTAAAACAAGACAATGACAACAATTATTCCAGCATTTTGAGTACTCTTCATTTCATGTAGTTCAGAGTTTATGAGTATTTTTATTACTTTAAAAACATTTTAATAAAACTTCTATGGATTTGGATAATAATGAGTGATAGTTATATTTCTGATAATTTTGTTTCTAGGATAGTTCATGTGTTGAATTCTCAAGAATTTTTTGAAGTTTGTAATATATTATTACTATTAAAACAATAAGAGAAGCATTCCATTGGGAGCCAGAAATGTGAATCCACAGCTTTCCAAGACTGAATGAAAAGTCTACTCTAGACCACTTGAGCCTGTGATCAGAATGGACTGGAAACATTTGAAAATATGGATCTGATGAATCTGGGATGCATGGAAGAAACCCTTACCCAAACTAGTGCAACATTTACCACCAAAAGAAAAGAAAAGGAAATCTAATTTTTTTTCAGCATGGGTGAGGCTTGGTGGGTTCTTAGTGCTAAGAGAGTTCTTCACTTAGAGTAAGTGGTTGGTTTGGCCCATGGCCACTGTTCTTTGAGGTAATTTTGACCCTTGACAATCCAGTTGACTGATTGACTAGGAAGCAAGATTGTTTGACCTGAGTTGGGAATGTAGATGGTAATCAGTCTCTTCTACCATGAATACCAACATTGACTATTGGAACTAGAAAAATGTCTTGTTAGGCCAAATACTCCTCTCTGTTCAGATTGTGGCTTTGAGTGACATGAGTTCCTGAAATGCTTATATGTCAAGGGAAAGAACAGAATTCAGTAAAAGCATGTTGGGTGAATATAGAATGTATCCAAAATGTGGAGAAATCCTAATGAGGCTCTTTTTAAAAAATGAATGCATAGGGGCACAGTTTTACTCCTCCTGGATAGGGCTCTCTTGTGACATCTATTCAGGACCCTTCTGTGACTAATAGCTCTTGAAAAAAGAAAGAAAATACCTGCCCCCTCAAGACATATATAAATTGCTTTTTTAGACCTTATAAAATTGTAGCTCACACTAAACATAGAACTTCATTCATCATCCTACAAGTGCGGACTGCCAAAGGAAGCCAGTTCTTCCTGAGTGAGAAGTGGCAATACTCCAGCATTGGCAAAAATCAAATGAATCATTTACTGCATTTTGTTTTAGATAAATAATCAGAAAGATTGTCTAGATTATGATCCCAAACCCTTTTTTTCACAGCTCTGAGAACCTGCAACTCAGCTTCAAGAACTCAAAGTGGGTAACATATTCTTTCTAACAATTTGATGGATGCAACTTGAGGTCAGTTCAGAATGGCTTAAGTTTGACGTAAGCAAGTCTTTGGAGAAGAAGATTCAAGATTTGAAAAGACTGGACCGGCCATACATTACACATAGATTCTATGCACTGATATGATCCTAGGGAAAATGGAAAGGTCCATGGTCCCCTTAGACCCCATGATTCTCTTCTAGCCTCTGGTTGGTTCCTAAACTCTACCTTTCAAGCTTCATCCTTTTACCTTTTGTGGTTCAATCATTTTCTGTTGTGTCTGACTCTTTGTGACCCCATTTAGGGTTTTCTTAGCAAGACCCTGAAAGGGTTTGCTATTTCCATTTTCAGTTCATTTTACAGATGCTGAGGTAAATAGGGTTAAGTGACTTGCCCATGGTCTCACAGCTAATGTCTATATTGACCCAGCTAGTAGGCAGCTGTATTTGAAAACTAAGGAAGATGAATATTCCTGACTTCAGGCCAGATACTCTATTCATTGTGCCAGATCAAAACCTTTTAAGAAGGAGACACTCCCTGAGAAACAATCCTAGTTGCTCTACTTAAGCAGGAAGGATCATCTTAATTATGGTTAGGGTTCACTGGCTAGTAGAACTTGCAGAGAGACAAATTTTTACTTGGCGTAGAAACTTTTTTAAATTAAAAAATTTCTTCAATATAAAGAGTTGCGCAAAATCAATCAGCATTTGTTAAGTGCCTATTGTATGCCAGGCATTGTGATAAGTCATGGGGATAAAAAATAAGGCAAAAGACAGTCCCTGCCCTCAGGGATCCTACAATCTCCTAGAAAAGACAGCCTGCAAACAAGCATGTATGCACAGGATGAATAGGAAATGACAGAGAGAAGGCACTAGGATGATGAAGGGTTGGGGAAGGTTTCCTGTAGAAAGTCAGATTTTAAGGGGACTTTATAAAAATATTATTATATTTTTATATAATAATAAAATATTATATAAAAAATTATTATAAAAATGATAAATAAACATATAAATATTTTAAGGGACTTAGAGGACTTAGAGGAAGCCAATCTGAGTAGGGGTGGCATGAGATACAGTCAGGGAGCTGAGAAATGGAGTGTCTTGTTCATGGAACAGCCAGAAGACCAATGCCACTGGATTAAAGAGTATGTGTTGGCAAGTAAGGTATAAGAAGACTAGAAAGTTAGGAGGGGGCTAGGTTATGAAGGGTTCTGAATGCCAAACAGAGCATTTTGTATTTGTTCTTAGAGTCAGTAGGAAATCACTAGAGTTTATGGAGTAGGGGAAGGAGGTGACTTGATCAGACTGGTGTTTTAGGAAAATCACTTAAGTGACTAAATGGAAGATAGACTGGAGTGGGGAGTGATTTGAGGCAGACAGATCCAATAGCAAGTGATTTCAATAGTTCAGGTGTGATATGATGGGGGTCTTCATTAGAAGTGATGGAGGTACCAGAGCAGAGAAGGAGGCATATTCAAGAGATGTTGAAAAGATAAAATTGGTAGGCCTTGGGAATAGTTAGGATATGGGGGAGAGAGTGAGGAATTCAGTATGACTTCTAGGCTGTGAACCTAAGGGACCGGGAGGATGGTGTTGCTTTCTCTAGTAATAGGGAAGGTAGGAGCAGGGAGGGTTTAGGGGAAAGATAATTAATTTTGCTTTGGATATATTGAATTTAAGATGTCTGTGGACATCCCGGGCAAGATATTTGAAAAGCAGTTTGACATCAAGATTGGAGATCAGCAGAGAGATTGGGGCAAGAAAGGTAGATTTTAGGATCCTTATCATAGAGGTAATAGCTAGATCCATGGAACTGATGAGTTCACTAAGTGAAGTTGTATAGAAAGAAGAGAGAAGAGGACCAAGGAAAGAATCCTGAAGGATACCTGAAGTTAAAGGGTGTCATCAAGAGAACGTGCCAGCAAAGGATACAGAAGAACGGTCAGAAAGGTGCAAGGAAAACCAGGAGAGAGTGGTGTCCTGAGAACTTAGAGAGGAGAGAGTATCAAGGAACACAGAGTGATCAGCAGTGTCCAAGGCTTCAGAAAAGTCAAGGAGAATGAGGATTTAGAAGACGTCATTAGATCTGTCAATCAAGAGATCATTAGTTAGCTTTGCAGAGAGAATTTCCAGATTATAAGGGGTTGAGAAAAGAGTGAGAGGAGAGAAAGTTGAGACACCTATTTATTATTGATAGTTTTTTTTCCAAGACATTTGGCTACAAAGGATGGAAGAAACGGGATTGTAGTTAAAGGGATGGGAGGGTTTTTTCAGGATAGATAGACATGGACATGTCTGTAGGCAGTAGAAGATGAGTAAGGAGGAAGGAAGAAATTGAAAATAAGTGAAAGAGGGGGATGGAAGAGGGGGGCAATCTCTTGGAGTAAATGGGATGGAATGGGATTGCTTGAACACATGGAGGGGTTAGCTTTGATAAGGGGAAATGCCACTTTGTCATTTGAGAAAGATGAAGGAAGAGAGAGTGGTAGAAGGAACCCAAGTAACAGGAGATGACGAGGAGGAGAAAAGAGGGTGTTAACAGCAAATGACTTCAATTTTTCCTGTAAAATATGAGGCAAGGTTCTTAGCTCAAATGTAAGATAGGTGGACTCAGGAGGTGGCAGATTCCTTATTAACATGCCTCTTCGAAGAGACTTTGTAAGGATACATACAGTCCAAATATGTTTTGCATAGATTCTAATGCTTCTTCCAATTTTGAGGTTCTGAGCTTGTATATTTGACTTTCTAACTACAATCAATATTGGTCAAAAACGGGAAAGAAAAATGAAAAGATCATACTGCTGGCCTCTGCTGTAGGATAAGAGCTTATGGATGTTGTGCATCAGACTTCTTATATGCTAGACTTTGGCCCCTTACTTATCACTTAGATTCTAGTGTTTAGAAGATAGTATTTGAACTCGGGTCTTCCTGAGTCCAGTGCCAGCACTCCATCCACTGAGTCATCTAGCTGCCCTGAGTGACTAGTTACATCAAATGGAATTGAGTTCCATAATTTTTCTTACGGAAGGAAATAGAATCTAGGGGCTGCTTACTGCTGCTGCTAGCATTTATATAACTCTTTAAGGTTTGCAAAGTGCTTCACAAATACCTCATCCACACAACAACCCTAAGAGGTAAATGCTATTATATCCCTATTTAATAGATGAGGAAACTAAGGTAGACAGTGGTTCAGTTAGAGTCACTATGTAAATCTCTTATATTCTTCTAATCATTAACTTCAGTGTTTCATCTGCCTCCTTTAATGTTTTTTATAAAAGCAGTTCATGACATAGTATTTAACTTCTGAAGAAAATGAAATATTCACTAAATATAGAATACATACAATAGTGCAAAAACTCCATGTAATAAAGAACAGATCTAAATAATGTATCTCCTCAGATTTGCTGAGGACTTCATATAGGGCAGATTGCCTCTTATTATTTTTCCCACTGAAGCATAAGTGAAAATATTTTTATTTCATGAAAAGTCAACACCTTTTTCTCCCTTGTCCAACTACTCGTTACTTAGAACAACCTCACCTATATACCTCTATGTTTTCATGTCAATGTAAACTGATGTCAGATGAAAGAAGGGGAAATAGGGTCAACTTTCAATTATTTGTCATAGGGGGGAAAGGAACAGCATGAATAAAGGAAATCCAAAGAGATTTTCCATAGCTTTCAATCATTTTTACCTAAAATAAACTTTTAAAAAATCCCCAGAACTTCTAGCAAACACTCAACCAATAAATGGATTTGAAGATAGATAATGTCATTCTCAGCATGGCATAATGGTGTTGGGCTTGGAGTCAGGAAGACATATATTCACATCTCTCCTCCAACACTAGACAGAAGTCAAGCTAGACAAGTCATTTGACTTTTGTATGTCCTAGACATCTTCTTAGGAGATAGCTATCAGACTTGCTGATAGAATACAAGTTTCTTGAGGGCAGGGACTCTTTATTTATGTTTTTGCATCTCCCAATTTGTTAGATTAGTGCCTCCCACTGAGCAGATGCTTAATAAACACTTGTTGATTGATTATGTAAGGAGTTCTCACCTTAAATTCTGATTGTAACCCAGTGTAAGGAGTTCTCACCTTAAATTCTGATTGTAACCCAGTGTGATTGGACTACTTCTTAGCAGGTGATGACAACTGAGGAACTCTCAAGATGATGAGATTAATATGGAAATAAAAAAGGACTAATTCAAGCCATATATATTCCTTGTCTTACTACCACATAACAAGTTCTTAGGCATGGGGTGGCACATCACATATTATAATATTGGAGAGGAAATCTTAAATTCCAATTTTAATACTTCTTTGCTGTGTGAACTTGGCCAAATAGTTTTTACCTCTTCGACCTTTGATTTCACCCTTTATAAAATGGAGATAAAAATATTTGTACCACCTACCACACAGTGCTGTTATGACAATTAAATTTGATATTCAGACTGAGAGTAATGGGTAAGCAAAATCCACTGCCATATAACCAAAGTTCACTGATATATATGCACGTGTATATATACATATATGTACAAATATGTGCACATGCATGTATATGCACATGTGTGCATGCATATATACATATGTGTACATATATAGAGAGGCACATAGAGAAAGAGAAAGCAATTCCTTTGGTACCAACCTAACAAAGGATAAATTAAAAAAATAACCTTGCTCCCCATCATTTTAAGTTTAGTCCTTTTTCTTCTCAACCAAACTAGCTTGTACATGCAAAAGCAGATCCCTGCAAATGTTTATTTTTGTGTCTTCTCTCAAGAAGTTGGGAGCCAGAAGACTATAAGCTCTTTTCTCTCAATTTCTTGACCACCCTGCCTCTCATCCAGGTACAGAACATTGAGTAATCAGTCACCCATGAAGAGATTCTTATGCAAATAAGCTTTCAGCTTGGAGTTACATCCAGTAGTATAAAAGAAAGAAAAGAATGAGTTTCAAAGAAATTAAACGGTGAGTGAGAGAACTGGACAAATGATTGAGTTAGAAGAATGAATCTGGAATAGAGAAGCTTGGAGAAGTTAGATTTCTAGAAAGATGAATGGAGATAAATTTAAGATCCTAGAAACCAGGAAAAATAGATCATCTAGTTTCAGCTGTCAGGGGCCATCTGCAGCTAAAATTGAAGATTCTTTTAAGGAGAAGGAAGAAGGGAGTCACTGAGCTTGTTAAAGAGTACCAAGCAGTCAGTTCTCTGAGCAGAGAAAAACTGTCATCTAGGAAATGCAACATTCCATAACTGGCTGCCAACTTGTCCTTTCTTTCCTGCATTTCACTCATTCATTGTTTAAATGTGGCTTTTATCCCTTGTTGATTCCAAGATCATTCTTCTGATCTGGAAAAACCTGCTCGAGACCATCACAGTTCCATTTTGCTAATCCCGTTGTACATGAACCTGGTCTTCAACATGACAGTACTACTAAGAAGAAAAATTTTGGCCTATATCTGGGAACTTGGCCTTAGTTAGAAAGAAACTCTTCCGGCTCCAGATCAAAGAAAGAGACACAGAGAGGGCAAGAGTTGAGTTGGAGACAGAAAAAGGTGGTTGAGTGGAGGGGAATAGAAGAAACAAATAAAAACGAACCTGACTTCTTAAACTAAATAGGACTACGGAACTCTGTTGTATTTCTATGATATTTCAAATAGGTTAATATTTTGTGTTCAAGTCCTCAAGTTTTAAAGTTGTTTCCTGTACTCTACAGTTAGTATGATGATTTGGATGATTCATTATGGGGAAATGGTTCTTAGGAAAACAAAGGGTCAGAGCCATAGCTAAGGAGATTCCCCTCCCTCTACCTTGGGTGGCAGAGGAAATGAGAAGTGATGACCATGATGATCCCCACTGAGTAAGGATACCCTTTACAAAGTAGACACTGGAGATTATAGGGTTAGTAAATACTTGTTGATTGACTGAGAAAAAGGTTTTTGAAACATTTTTTTAAAAAAAGATTTGCTATTTTAAAAAAATTCTCCCAACTTTGAGTTAGTTTAGATTATGGTCCTGTTAAAATTTTTGATTTTGCGCTAACTTTGGTTAGAAATGTGTCCAAATCCTTAACATTTTTGCTGACTGTGAGATCGCTAAAAATGAATGAGAAATTGTCATACCGCATTTAAGAACCGCTCTTTAAACAGATCCATGAAACATTAGGATATTGTTACTAGAAGCATAAAAATCTAATGCTAGTTTTGTCCCATTGGAAAACAATGACTAGTTTTGATCTCATATTTAGGAATAAAGCTTTAGAAGTCATTCATAAATACGTACTGATATCTTTTGCCTGCCTCACCACCTACCCATTTCATCATCTGTTGCTAGTAGAGATGATTAAAAAGTAAAAGTTTGTGTGGATAGAAAGATAGATAGAGAGAGACTGAATATCAGCGAGTAAGGCTGATATTGTGGTCAATCTACTGGAAAAAATAGTAGGACATTTAAAGAAGAGTAGAATGATTGTTTTCCTGCATTGAAGGCCCAGCTGAGATTGTATCATAAATTTGTTTTGCATCCAATCAGCATAGTTATGTGATTTTTCTTTAGTTGCATTGCTATGGTGGGCTCAAACTGAATGTGATCAAGAACTAAGAAGTAATTGTGAAGAACCTGAATGAAAGCTGTCATGAAGGAGATGTATAATAAGACGAGAAGATAGTCTGGTCATTTTGGGAGGGTAAGACCTGATAGTTGGAGACCTAGAACAATCTACGGTATCCTTGTAATGTCAGGAGAAACTGAGCAAGGGCTCCAGCACATGCGCAGACGATGAAATTAGGAGAGGAAAAGGATGAGAGTTACTAAGGATGAACATACTTGGAAGAGCCATGATCTGCAATGTTGGAAGCAACATCTTTATCAAAGAGATCAGAGCTGTATTTCAATACTTGAGTAAATCTGCCATTAGATTATGAGGATAATGCCTATTGTTGTATGCTTTCTTCCATCCTCCATAGCACCTAGTGCAGGGATGGATATGGAATAGGTGTTTAGTCATTTTTATTAATTTGGTTTTCTGCCAGAAACATATATAAGTATTGTATACTGATGGGGCCCCAGAAATAATTTTACTTAAAATATAAGGAGAAAATCATTTCCCTCTTTCCAACATTGTCAGTGGTTACCTGAAGTATCAACATGGCCATAGCTAAGGTGAGGTGACCAGGATTTTATCCCTGGATGTGAAGCCCAGAGAGAAGAGGTAAAGAAGAAGTACTTTTGCATCCTCTTCTTTCCCCAAATCTCTAGTCCTTTGGTTGGGAGAGGGATCTGTACCACTGGGCAACATGTGGGTCCTTTCAGTCAGAGAAACCTATTCTACCAATAAGGACTTAACCCCCACCTACTTGAAACTTACCTTGTGGTTCTGTCCCTCTGCTCCTCCAATGTGTGTGTGTGCGCGCACACACACACACACACACATTCTTTGTAACACTTTGCCTCAGCACTCCACCTCCATCTGTAAATCATTCAACTAGTATTTATTAAGTGCTTATGCTTTATTAAGTCAGGCACTTTGCTAAATGTCAGGGATACAATGAAAGGCAAAGAACAAAAATTATACCTGCTCTCAAGGGGCTCACAGTATAATGAGAGGGGATAACCCAAACACAACAATGTGCAAATGAGACATATACAGGAACAATTAGGGGTATTTTCAGAGGGGAGGCACTAAGATTGCTGCTTAAGGCTCTGGCTATTAAGCACTGTTAGGACAGCCAATTATGGTTTTAACTGGTTGCTGCTGCACACTTGCTGTCTGGTCTAGTCTGATGCTCATTGACCAGAAGCATAGGAATTTTGGAGCATATTGGATAGGCTCCCCTTCTTCACCTGCTGACCTTTGCTGATTCTACACAATCCTGGCCTCAAAAATGGGTGAGGAAGCAGAGTATGAGTAGCTGCTCTGGAAAACAATCATGTGTTAATGTGCTCTGATTGTGTTTGAGTCACTCTTACATAATAGGAGATATCTGTATTGATCATTCAAATAGACCTCAGGGCATAATCTAAACAAATCAACAGCCTGAGACTTTGTGTTCCAGAGGTCCAGACATCAGAAGGACCTACTCTGTTCAGGGGACTATGTTACGTGCTAGGGAAGATATAAGATATGATGCTTGCCTTCAGAGTCAAGGGAAGAGAGAGTATGTAAAAGATGGGAGAAGTCAAAAGAATTAGAGGAGAATTAGAGTTAAGAAAAGCAGTTAGCAGCTGAGATCATTCATAACCATGAAGAGAGAAATTTCTGTCAAATGATGTCGTGGGAAGCCTGAACCTAACAGGTTGAAAAGTGAGTAGGAGGTAAGTCAATTAAAGCAGCAAGTATAGATG
This sequence comes from Potorous gilbertii, assembly GCA_028658325.1. Taxonomy (NCBI): domain Eukaryota; kingdom Metazoa; phylum Chordata; class Mammalia; order Diprotodontia; family Potoroidae; genus Potorous; species Potorous gilbertii. The sequence continues at coordinate 216,101,245 of CM053772.1, forward strand.
ACTCTTTATAGGATTTTGGCTGTGAAAAGTGTCAAAGAAAAACAACAACTACATAATACTGTACTCAGTGTGGTAGTCACAAGACTGCCAGAAACATTTTTTTAAAATTTGTAATTATTCTAATTTAAGCATTTATGCTTAGAGAAAATGTCTAAGTTGACAGAGCCTCCTCATACCCTCAGATATTTTTCTAATACAAGTTATCCTAAAGTTAGTTTGTAAGATTTTTGAATAAGAAATATTTTATAGTCAAGGTTGAGCAAAGAGCCAGATGTAAGGCAACAGTTGATAGTTTTTATCAAACTGAGCAGTGATCGCTTAACATTTGGCGGAATCATTTTTCTAAAACAATTTAATTCCTCTTTGCCCATACCATTCATAGGTGTTCCTTTCCAGTGGGCCAAAGGTGAACTTAAGAGATCGCCTTAGAGCATGGAGAAAGCAGCTACTCCTCATAAGGGAATTAATTAAGGACCTTTTCCAGTCACTGTCTTATTTACTTTAAGGGAAGAGTCTTTCTGGAGCTGATGAGAGAGAAAGGAATGGGGCATTGTTTCTGAATTGATAGGTAAAGAAATACTGATAAGGTTTTCTTTTTTAGATTAGTCCAAAAACTTTAGGCAGAGATAATTTTAAAATGATTTTTTAATATTTGTAAGAGAAAGAAAATCAGGGGAAGAGAGGTGTCTGCTTCCACAAAGGGAGAAAAATATTTAGAATGGTAGCATGTGGGGACTGGCTGATCCTTTATCTAAATAAGACATTTCATAGACTTGTTGAATGTTAAGGCTAGCAGGGACAGCAGAAGTCTTGTCACCCAGTCTCTAATTTTACAGATGAAAAGATTGATTTCTAGAGAGATAGAATAACATAACCCTGCGATGTAGGTGCTTGCCTGGCAGCCCTGATTGAGTAATACCATGCCATTTGAAAGTCTTAAATGATAAAAACAAAACAGATTTCATGCTCAGGTGAATAAATGTATGAACACTGCATACATTCAATTTAATTAATCAAATATTAATTAAGGGCACAATTGAAAATACAAAGAGAAAAACTCAATAATCACTGCCCATTAGGAGTTTTTGTTCTACTGGTAAAGAAAGACCATGTTCCCCATTAAGTAATTAAAAATATATATATATATATATATATATATATATATATATATATATATATATATATATAAAATGATTCCAAAGCAATTTTAGGGTAAGGAAAAGAGGACTAGTAATTTGATGGTGGAGTAGAGAAGGCATCATGTTGAATATGAATGACCCATGAGGTGACCCTTGATAATCAGGGAGCTAAGAATTCCCAGAATGAGAAGGGAAGGCATTTTAAGCATGAGGGATAGGCTGTCGCAAAAGCATGGACATAGGAGATGAAATATTGCATATGGGAAATATTAAGTAGGATAATTCAGCTGTATTATAGAGTATTTCTGTGGGGGGAGTTGGGTAGTAATGCAAAATCAGTTTAGAAAGATAGGTTGGGGAAAGAGTTTTAAATGCCAAATGGTCATTTATATCTTATCCTACAGCAATAGGGAGATACTAAATATTTTTGAGTTGGGGAGTGATATTATTGTTGTATCTGTGTTTCTAATTTGTCACTAGTTATTAACAAACAGAATAAATATGGAGATCATTTGTAGTTAATTCTGGTGAATTTTGACTTCCGCCTTTGGCCAGTTTGGCCATACTATATGTGACTTGAGGTTGCTATACATCCTTTTAGTTGCAATATGACCACCCTCCTCAAAGGTTAATATTTCAAGACAAAGTACTGTGTGTACTCAGGACATCTCACTTTAGAGCATCAAAGGTGGAATTGACTCCAGTAGCTTTTTAGTCTGTGGTTCTAGAGATTCCAAAGTTGAGGTTTACTTTGGAACACCATATTTCATGAATTCCCACAATATTTGCCCTAGGCTAATGAAAAAATGAATGATCATAAATATATTTACTCTGAAGGTATGAAGATATTTCTGGTGAACTTGGAATGAAGATGGGCTTAAATGAAATGGAAGACTTGACTGCAGAGAAAAATCAGGATATTTCTCAAATATGCACTTACGTGACACAGAAATCTACTTTCAAAATGTCTGCCACATATTCAATAGAATCAAAGATCAGTAGACAACCAATTTCTAGTACTCAAACTGACTATTCACCGAAAATGCTATATAAAAATAACAAAACCTCAAATCATTGTAAAGTAATTCTGTATAGTTAATTGAGCCTGCGAGTTAATTGGAGATTAAACAGAAATTATACTTTGTTTAAGCCATGTTGATTTTTCTAAACCATCTGCATCCATTTTTATTGCCTGGAGTCCAATGATTAACTATTTCTTTGAGGATGAAAGATCTTGTAGGTCTCTATGCTTGTTATATGAAACTTTTCTTCATTGAAATTTACAATAATGAATTGTTCTAACCACTCACAGTAGATAAATAAGGTGGTTAAAAACATATATTGTAACATCTATAGATATGTATCTAGATGAGAAGCCTGTAGAGTTATTATATCAATATAAATATGGGTGCCTGTGTATATATGTGTATACACATATATACACATATGCTTATATATTTATGTGTATATATACACACATGTATACATGCGTATGTGTGTATATGTATATGTGTATATATGCATGTGTATGTATACATACACATACATACACATACATATGTCTATCTCTAGGACAGATTCTGTAGACCAATGATCAGCTCATCTCAGAATTAAATCATAAGAGGTGCCTGAACTTGATCATATTTGGAAAACACTAAAGGGCTTTCAAAGATCCCAGATTATTTGCTATTCAAAAACTCATCACTTTAATACCAATTTTATCTTGGCAATATTTTATAGTTGTGAAACATATAACATCATGACCTAGGAAGAATAAAAATTACAAACAATAAAAAATCATTGGAAGGATATATGACGGGCACAGGGTATAGCATATTATTAGTGGTTGTATGTGTGCACATGAGAGACAGATGGTAGAAAACCACGTGGGGCAACAAAAAGAGGCTGACTAATCAGAGAGACAAAGGTGGACAGCTGAAATATTACATTGGTAACACCAACATTTTAAAGGAAGCAGAGGAAAGCTGACGTTTTCAGTAGGTAAACTCTTCGTTTTTGAGGATTTATAGAAAGATACAGACATAGGGTGAAAATTGTGGAAGGGTTGTGGGTTGACATAGGTAGAGGGAGTATTGATGCCATTGTAATCATGGGCCCATCAAAGTATCAAATTAATCAATCATTTAGAGAGGGAGTAATTTTATTTTATTTGTCCCTTAAGGAGAGAAAAAGGGTCAATGTGTAATAGTTGATAGGAGAAAGATTTTAAGCTAACTTCCTAAACAAAAAGGAACTGTCCAGAAATGGAATGGGCTTTCTGAGGAGGTATGAATTCCCTATTGCTGAGTAAAACCAATGGCGATTTAAGCTTCTGTTATTGGTTAGATTAGATGAGATGTTCTTAACTTTCTTGTATTATGGATCTTTTTTGCAGTCTACTAATGCCTTTTCAGAAAAAAAATTGTGCATAAAATAAAATATATTATAGATTACAAAGGAGACCAGTTTTACTGAAGGAGTTATCACTACCTACTCTGAGGTCCTGTCCAACTCTCAGATTCTCTGATAAATGAATATGCACAATATTAGTGAGATGGGTTTGAATATATTCTGACTCCAGATTTTCCCTTTGAAGGTTTTCCTTGCTTTTAAAACAAAAAAAAACCAAATGTATCTCTGACTTAGTTTATAAACATTTGCCTTTCTGTTTTACTGTTTTACTCTTCAAGTTTGCCAAATTTTGATTAATTATTGAATATAGGATTAAGATTGTGAATCACCACCCTATAAGCTTTAAAAAAAATGCTTTAGATTTGCCATAGAACCAGGAATCTAATTCCCTCTCTCTGAAATTTTCTTGTACTACAAAGAATCTCAAATGAAGGCCAAATACACTGTTTATAACCAAGATTTGAATTCCCTAGGAAACAATAATTGCCAGACAATTGGCGGTAACGTACATCTACTCTACCTACCCCCATCCACATGCATTTTCACACCACTATAGCATTTCATTTTCTTGAGCCCCCGTCAGAGTCAGCTTCTATGATCTTTTATGAAAATCTCTCCATGAACAAGGAGCCATGTTAAATTTTTGACACGTCTAATCATCTTCAATTAGAAAATCTTTCTTCTGATCTGAAATTTACTAACTCAATTCTTCTTTGAATTCTTTAAAACAAAAAATCTTTCTGGAAGAGAGTATTTTATGCCAAATGTCAGCATGAAGGGAATTTTATGGCTTGGTTATAAACCTCTGAAATTAGGGGGTTGTAATGGAAAGTCTGACCAGTTCCAGTAAGGCAGTCCAGAAATATATTCTTAACACTTAACACATACTATACATGAAATGTATTTTTAACATGGTATATGTTTACTACAGATTAAACACTTAAAAATGGAAAAAAAACCACTATGTACTCCAAATGTTTCTTAAATATTTGCTTAATATAGCCAGAACACATTGCGAATTGTAAGACTGAAGAGTACATGGCAAGTGTTTAACTAACATCAAAAGCAGTAAAATGTTTCATTTGAAATGTTAAGGGGGTGATAAAAATGTCATTCGGGATTACAATTTCATGCTACGTAAAATGTCTCTCTAATTAAGGACAAGTCAATGGAGAAAAACTCAATTGATTAAAATCCTGAACTAATGAACAAAGTTAGCCTGTCCGTTGTCCTGTTCTACTATCCCATTGACACAATTTTCAATGAGATCTCCTTGAGTTAGAAATCTTCTCTTTAGTAGAACATGTGGTTATAACAAGAGATTAAGTGGGTTGTTCTAAATTTTGATATGTTCAAAAAAACTCTATTTGTTGTGGGCTACCAGCAAGCCTGGAATTATTCCAATGATTATAAAAAATGGTAGGGGTCCAATGGACGTGCATTAGGCTATTTATGCTTATTGTCACTTACTCACATAGAGGGTCTCAGCTAGAGACTCAGCTAGATTCATATTAGTATGAATGATGAATCCCCTGAAGTGATCGCACATATTGGAATTGGCACTATTTAAAGTCATAATTATGTACAATATGGTAACTGGCTCCCACCCAATGGAAATATGCAGTACAAATTTAAATAATGCAGCCACTTTAGGAGATTCATTCAACACACAGAAAAAAAGCAGAACAAATCTTGTTCCCAAAGACCTTAAATTCTACTGAGTGGGTGAAGGTTGTGCATTTGTACACCTGCTATGTGATAAATATAAAGTATATACAAATAAACCATAGGAAGCAAGAGAGTACACTCATAACTAGGGAGCGGGGCAGGGCAGAGGTTAGGGAAGGCAGAGGTGAGGAAGAAAGATATTCCAAGCGTGCAAATGCATGGAGGAGTGCTATTTTGACTGGAACCTAAGGTACATTCCTTCCTTATCTCTGCCTCTTACACTGCCTAGATTCCTTCAAGGATCAGCTCTGGGAGAGAGAACCTGCTGTTGGAAACTTTTTGACCCTCTTAGAGTTTGATTTATTCCCTCCTCTTCTTTCTCATCCTTCAATCTTATTTCCCCAGTAGAACATAATGGCAGGGACTGCTTTGTCTTTGAGGTATTTAGTGAACACTTGTTAGAACAGACTGAATTGGAGTGATGTTGAATAAGTCTAGGAAGATAGTCTAGAACCAGATATTGAAGGGTTTTAAATTTTAATCTGAGGGGGTCTGTATTTTATTGTAGAAATAATAGGGAGCCGCTGAAACTTCTTGAACTATGTAAGAAGGCTATAGAACTTGCTTTAATAAATATTTCAGTTGTATTGAGGATGGATCAGGGACAGGAGAGATTATAAGTAGGGATATCAATTAGGAAACTATTGCTAGTGCAAAGGAGAGGTGATGAAAACCTGTAGGACTCAAAGTCATGCAAGTAGGAAGTGGCAGAGCCAGCATTTGAATCTAGGTCCCATGATTCCACATCCAACTCTACCCACTGCCCTGGGCTTTTTGAGTTAGTATTCAACTTTTTAGCAGTAGGAAGTGATCTCTCCCTCTTTGAACATACAAAAAAAGAGCTCTTTTCACATTTCCGTGCACTTTTACTGATGTCAGAATGCAAGCTCCGGAAGTCTTGACCAAGGTCTGGGGAAGGAATGCATGTCAGCCATGAGGGGCTGATATTATTTTTTCCCTTGAGTTCTAGCAGCTCACAAAAAGTGTCTAGTAAATAGCAAATAGTAGCAACATTGCCAGTCCTGTTGGTAGATAGAGTGTGTGCCAAGAGAACAAAAAATTAAAACAAACCCTTAAATCAATCAATCAACATTTATCAATACCTACGATGTGTCAGTCACTGGCATGTTTTCTTAAACTTTGGATTATATTTACTGATGTACCATCTCTCTCCAAACTGTAATCCCCTTGAGGCCAGGGGCCCCGTTTTACTCCTCTTTGTATTTCCCTGAATGCCTAGCAGAGTCTTTCTAGTAGTAATCGCTCAGTCAACAGTGAATTGGTTGTTGAATTGAATAAAGCACAAACTTTTTATGTTTTTTGGTATGGTCTTATTTGCTTGTCCAGCCTCTCCCCCAGTTGCTTCTTAACTCTTTTAAGAAGGGGATTATTTCTTGTAGTTCTTTTATAGTTTTCTACAGCACCTCATTCAAAGATCATTTATTAAATACTATCCAATAAATATTGGATTTTTCCCTGATTTTCAATGCAACTTTATTTTCATAATTTGAAAACATCCAGATTCTTGTCATTAACTATGAACTAGCACAAGGCTGCTTGCTATGAACCTGGAAGCATCAGTCTGATACCATATCACAATTCAAGATTTTTTTTTTTAGTTCAGGGACTGGTAATACCTCTAGGAAGGAATATTCAGAGGTAAAGGTGGTCCTATAATCCAAGCAGAAGAGATACTACCTTCTATGAAACAGAACAGTTCTTCAATACCTCGCTGAGCATAGGTCAGCTTATCCTGGCCCTAGATTAGATCATACTTGTCTAGATCTTCAAAGTCATTACTTAGGGCAGTATGAAGCTCCTGTGTATCACAACAAGCCTGTTGAAACTTGTCTTATAGGCTGAAAAGGTAGATGGTGCAGTGGATAGAGCACTGGATTGAGAATCAGGAAGTTCGAATCTGACCTCAGAAACTTATTAGCTGTTTGATCTTAGATAAATCATTTAACCCTATTTGCCTCCATTTCCTCATCTCTTAAATGAACTGGAGAAGGAAATGGCGAACCACTCCAGTATCTTTTTCAAGAAAATCTCAAATGCGGTCTTGAAGAATCAGACATGACTGAAAAATGACTGAACTGAATAAATATATAGTAATTGACATTTATATTGCAGTTTCAATGTTTACAAAGTATTTTATGCATACATACATGTATATATAGATGTATATTTGTGTATATATGTATATATATGTATGTATGTGTGTGTATGTCCATATATGTGTTTATCTGTATGGGATTATTGACCATTTACCTTCCTTTAGAGAGGAGAAGGAAGGGGAGGGACAAGAGAGGAGGAGTTGAGTTACCCAGCTAGCTGGGTCCCCATTCAGCCAGCTGCATCTACTCACAGGATTGTTTTCATCCTTCATTGCCAAAGAAGACCATGCCATCAGAGAAATGATGACACAACTTGCACTTGACTTTGTTTTTGAGTGAGGGAGGGCAGTACAGGTCACCAGCCTCACTTCTCCTCCAGAACCATCTGAATCCAGTGACCATATATTCATTAGGATGACTGGAGATGATCCAGGATGCAGTGGGAGGCCTTGGGCCCTTTAGGCCAAGGTCTTTGCAGGTACTCACTTAGGGTGAGGCAACACCCATTCATTGAATAGGCCTGTTTAAGAAGTAGCCAGGGCATGGCCCCTTTAATGAGGTCAAGAAAAAGAAAGACATCAGGCTGGGTGAACTGTAGCAACAGTTACTATTGATCATCACTATTATAAAGCTAAGAGTCCTTAGGCAGGGGCCCATTGCAGTCCCAAAGGGACCATGCCCTGGCTACTTCTTAAACAGGCCTATTTAGTGAATGAATGTTGCCTCACCCTAAGTGAGTACCTGCAAAGACTATGGCCTAAAGGGTCCAAGGCCTCCTACTGCATCCTGGGTCATCTCCAGTCATCCTGATGAACATCTGGTCACTGGATTCAGATGGCTCTGGAGGAGAAGTGAGGCTGGTGACCTGCATAGCCCTTTCTCACTCAAAACAAAGTCAAGTGCATGTCATGTCCTCATTTCTCTGATGGCATGGTCTTCTTCCGCAACAAAGGACAAACACAATTGACCATTTAGGTTTTGTATTGCCTACGTGAGTCTATCTATATATGACTGTCACGAATGTATGAATAGATATCTCTAGAATATTTTGTACCTGCCCTTTTCCAAGGGAGATTTATTCTTGTCAGGAATGGAGAAGGAGACTAGAGCCACAAGACTTCTCACTCTACTTTACTCAGAGAGGGCTTAACAGACAAGAATATCTATTTCCCTCAGTAATGTTGTGAGTCTAAGGAAATATGCTCCTGATCACTATATCACCATCACCACTACCATCACTAACATTTACACAGTGCCTACTGTGTGCCAGGATCTGTGCTAAATGCTTTATAAATATTATCATCTTTACTTCTTGATTCTTAACCAGGAAGGAGTTCCCCAAACAAGGTATTCAAGGCTTGACTCCTTTCACACCAAATGCCAGTTATACAAAACCAGATTTTGTGGATAGGAAGTAATTGATTTAAGATGAAAACAAATGGAAATCAGAGAAGGTACACAGATGAGAATGTATTAGATAATACACAAAATGAGTGAGCTTTCCTACTGGGAGTGACATATCTCAGCCTGAGACAGCGAGAGTCCTAGATCTCACTGTGGGGAAATTTCACAAAGTTTCTTTTGTAGCTCCATGTGGGTAGGCACATGATGGAAATGCCAACTCCTGGAACCTTGTTTTCTTCTCTCTTGTATCAGGAAGCCAGAAGGAAAAGATCTCTTTTTTTCTCAAGCTCTTCCTTTTTATAGATAGAAAAACTGAGGTAGTCACAGTTTAAATGGTCATACAGCTAATAAATGTCTGTGACAAGATTCAGACTCACGTCTTTTTGTTACCACAATTCCAGTATTGTGTCTAGTTGACTAACTTTCAAAGTTGTTGTCTCACTGGAGTAGATTGTTTTGGAAACATTGCAATTCCTCGCCCAGTACCTACCCTTGACCTTAGTATCCCCAGTAATGCAGGATTGAAGTTTTGCACAAATATTGCTAAAACATTTTGTCTGGGGGAAAAAAACATGACTAAGGAGTCAGAATGACAGCTTATTATATTAGCAAAGCCTCTTAAGATAATTGATTGAAAATTATTACTCAAAGAAAATATTAGTGACCTCAAAAACGAAGTCAGTTTACTCAGTCCAGCTGTCTTTATCATTACAAAAGCTTGCCTTCCAGAGTTAGTTTGACTATGGGCACTTGGAAATTAATGGAATTGGAATTTATGTAAAGTTTACAACAATTTTGCACATTAAGTACTATGAACTTGAATTTCCAGTTTGGACATTTTGGAATGCACTGATGAAGTATTTTTAGCATTTGTCTGCTGACTGGGCTTGATGCCCTTGCTGAAATTTTCATTTAGAATTGGACCATTGTTCACCCCAACTACTTCCATTCATGTCTTCTTGTTCCTTCTCTGGAAACTTTAATGTGTTGTCTGTCTTCCTCTCTGGTTTCTGGGTCCAGATCATAATCACCAGCTGTTCTACATTTTAAGTCCCTCTTCAAATCCAATTTATACTGTTTCTTCACTCAACAGGGATTCCTTTGATGTTATATCACTCTTGTTTATTCCTATTCTTCCTCCCTCATTTCTGGTCAATACACAGAATTTTATACTGATGGGAATACTTGGGAAATAAATGTAGATTATATAAAAATGAAAAAAACTGGGCAGGCAATGGGGCACCTTTTTGTTAGGGCCAAGGCATTCTTCAATGACATAGTCCTTCAGTGTGATGGGAGAGGCTCTTCTTCTTCCAATACCATTGCAGAATATAGGAACCAGAAGAGACCTTCCAATCCAGAACACTGCACTGTAAAGGGACTTTAGAGAATTAGAATTCAATACCCTAGTACATTTTACAGAGGATGAAAATTAAATTATTAAATTTATTTGTCTAGGGTTACCCAAACTAATTAATGAATGATTTGGGTTTAGAGCTTAATTCTCTTTGTCTTCTGATTCATTGACCATTCCAGCATAATATAATAATGTCTTTTGTTCCTTAAAACTCTTATTAGACTAGATAATTCTTAATATTATGCCGTTAAAGTATCCTTCTCTTGACTGACAATGGAGTGTTATTGAATCTTTCATTAACTATCTCTCAGCAGAATGCTTTTCCACTCAATAGAAAGGACCTGTAGGCAAAAAAAGCATGAATGTTCTTTTATATTATATGATGTTAATCATATTGAGAGAGTTATAGTCAAATCCTGTTATAACAAATATTGTTACCCCCCAAAATTTATACCAGCAAAAATATTTTAAAGACCTGGCCAGTAGCCTATAGAAACAGGAGATTGTTGATTTCTTTGCAATGAAATTCCCTACTACAAATAATAAATACAAGGGGTGCATTGCTCTAGTCTTAGAGACGTTTGCTACAGTGGAGGTAAAGATTTAATAACTTGCTGTGTGGCCATTCATGGATTCAGCAACTTTTATTCTGTCCTTCATGTGCCTAGAACACACTCTGTTAAGTGCAATCAGGAAACAAGGTATGGTCAGTGAATGTAAGGAATTTACAAACTTATTGGAGAGACCATACATCACACACAGTAACTGAAATATGTAAATATTTCTTCAGCTAAAAATCCACCCCCATCGTGGCTATAACTGACCCTCAGTTCCTAAAGGTTTAGCCAGAAGATCACAAAATTTGGTGGTTCTTGCTAAGCTGAAAAGGATTCAAGTGGAGCTTCATTTATCTAAGTGGAGAGAGACTTACCGCTTGAGGGTTAGTCATAGGGTAATTTTTTTTCATCCTTAAAAAAATAGAATGAGGTATTCATGGTGGTGGGACAAATTGTGGAGGGTCTTGAATGCGAGTCCAAAGGCTGATATTTTCTCTGCTAGACTACTGAAAACTCTTGCCATCAGAATCACCTTGATAAATATCAGAGAAAATGGCAACATATAATATTCTACAAGGGTAAATGAGATTCTTTCCTTAACAAGTGAGTACCTTCACTTGACTGGAATGGTGAGAGCATCTTATCAATGATGAAAACATCAGAATTTATAACTGTAAGGGGACTTTTGGACCCCGAAATTTGAGAGGCAACATAGTGCATTGGGAAGCACACTGGATATGTAATCAGAAGGCAGTCCAAAATACATTCCAAACACTTATTAACTGTATGACCATGGGCAGGTCTTTTCACTTCCTAGGACTTCATTTTCCTTATCTATAAAATGAGACCAGTAATACTTGTACTCACTATCTCAAGTGGTTGTGTGAGGAAAACCTTCAAAACCTTTCAGCAGTATTTGCATATGAGCTGTTGTCAGTTTAACATCCTCATTTTATAGAAGGGAAAACTGAAGCCTAGATTTTTATACACACATGCACACATATACACACACACATGAATGTGTGTGTATATAATATATAATTATATATGTATATATGTATGTGTATATATGTGTATGTACATATGTATATATATTGTGTGTGTGTATATATACACCCAATATATAGTATGTGTTTATATATATGTTGTGTGTACGTATGCAAATACCAATTCCAATTCCAGAATTCTTTTTCAAAGTATTTCCAATACCCAATATAGATGATCTTTTAAATATGGTGTATTATAAATACATCTTATAAATTTGTAACCTCTTACCTTTGTTTCTACATGGTATCTCCTTTCTTCCCCAGAATTCCTTCTTTACCTCTAATTCTAACCATCCTTCTAGACTTAGCTCAAGTTGTATCTTCTTCTGCTCACCCCCCTTATAGCAGACTCTCTCCTTTTTATTTCTAGAAGACTTGTTATCCTGACCATTCAACTATGTGCTATTTGGAGCACTACTAATTATTGTGTATGTGTGTGTGTGTGTGTGTGTGTGTGTGTGTGTGTATGTGTGTTTTCTCTTTAACTAGACTGAAAGCTCCTAGGGGACACCAGCTTCATTTAGCACTTCTTTGTAATCCTCACAGTGCCTTATGACATTTACTCAATATACATTTGTTGGTTGGTTATCAAATAAGAGAAAATTCTTTTTAGTTTTGCTCCCATTCCTTCTTTCTTCTGAAGGTTTTGGTAAACTGATGAAAGGATGGTCCTTCCTTCCTTCCCTCCTTCCTTCCCCCTTCCTTCCTTCATTCCTTCCTTCCTTTTTCTTCTTTCTTCCTCCACATGACACAGAAAGTTTCTGAGTCCACCAGGGAGATTCCCTCAGGAATTGCTCTTCTGAACCCATTTATTCTCAGGCACTTGTTTTCCTCTGGAAGTTCCTCTGGAGTTTTCTCCAGAGTTTTCTATAATCAGCTCTCATCTTTATTAGCTCAATAGAATCATAGATTATAAGAGCCATAAGGCACTTTCCATTAAGATCTGGATATCTGCTTCCTTTGAGGCTCTTGTTGGAGATGAATCAGACAAAAAGGTCTCTGGGGACGTAGAGAGCTTCCATCTGCCCCAGCAGTATCACATTGTCTTAGATAATATTTGAGAGAAGATGGTAGATGATGCCATGAAATAGCATAGTTTGAGGTCCCTTCAAAGCTGATTATCCCAGGGCGAAGTCACTCACTTTAATTACCTTCTATGTTGTTGCCACAATTTGCTCAGCTCATAATGCTTGACACTTGCACTCAAGTCAATATACATATGTCTGCTTGTTTTATTTGTCTAGTCTGGCATACGGACAATGTCTGTATCTCCTCCTCCATGTAATCTCAATATTTGCAATCTTGCCTCTTTTTTTATCTCCTTGATACAGTAAGAAGTAGCTTGGTACAGTGGAAAGAGCCCAACTTTGAAGTCATAGGTCCTGAGATTAATCCTAATTTGGCTAGTTACTGGCCCTGTTACCTTGTTCAAGTTACCCTTTGTGTCCTCTTTCCCTCATCAGTAACAGAATGAGGGTAATCATGAGAGGCTGGACTAGGGGATCTTCCTGTTGGACCAAGACTGTGCTCTGGCTCCTTCTGGTATGTCACATGTTTCAGCTCTTTGTTGAAGGAAATGTGTAACAGGTTATTGGTTGTTGATTCCTTGGTTTCAGTTACTGGGACTGTGCAATGGAGCCAAAAAGAGGTGCCAACCATACGGGCTATATGAGGATAAGATAAATAATTACTGGGTTACAGAATGATGAAGAAGTTGGATTAAGTGTCTTCTAACATCTCTTCTACCTCTACATCTTTGGTTTTAGAATATTGGGGCAGTTTCACTTGATAATTTCTTGAAATACGATGCCTATGATAATTTGATTATGGTTTTTGCATCGTCTGATAATTCTTAGATTATCTCTTGTCAATCTATTTTCCAGGTCAGTTGTTTTTCTAATGAGATGTTTCACATTTTCTTCCATCTTTTCATTCTTCTGACTTTGTTTTATTGTTTCTTGAGCTCTCTGAGAGTCATTACCGTCCACTTGCCCAATTCTAATTTTTAAGAAACTAGTTTCTTCTGTTAGCTTTTATTGCCTCTATTGCCATTTGACCAATTCTGATTTTTAAGGAGTATTTTCTTCAGTATTTTTTTATGACCATATTTTGTGTTTTCTTGGCAGTGATACTGAAGTGATTTGCCATTTTTTTTTCTCCAACTCATTTTACGAATGAGGAAACTGAGGCAAATATGGCCACGTAGTTAGTAATTGTCTGAGGTCAGGAAGATGAGTTTTTCTGATCCAGACCTGGCTTGAGAGCTCTCAAAGCTGCTGCTATTTCTTTCACCACCATCTAGTCCCACCACTGCTGTTTCTGCACATATACTCCAAGACAGCCTCCTTCCCTATGGCGCAGATCTCTCTTTCTGACCTTCTATATTGTCTTACCTCACTCTAACCTTTTGTTGACTCTACCACTCCAGAATTAGATTTGAAGCATAAAATGACTTGGAGGGTAATTTTGGGAGAGCTCAGATGAGTGCTTGCTCTACTATGTCATCTTGGCTATGCCCTTGGAAATCTAAATCTTTGGCCTTATGACATGCTGCCATTGACCAAGAAACGGTTGACTCCTGCAGCTGTTGCCTGCGTCTGGTTCTGTTCACTTCTGCCATGATCTGGAGATTGAACTATAATAAATATCACTAAGAGGCCTATCCCATTCTTCAGCAACTCTTAGAGACTGTCCAGTCCAACCCTCTAATTATATAGGCACAGAGAGGGAATGAGACTTGTTTAAGGTCACAGGGCTATTTAGTGATAGCACTATGTTTAGAAGCCAGGTCTCTTGGTTCCTGGTCCAGCACTCTTTTAACTACATTTTTCTATTTCTAGGTTATATCAGCAGAGTACTTTTTAAGCCCCTTGGAAGATCTATGTTTTCTCCATCTCATACAAATTAGACTTTTAAACTTTCTTTTCCCTCAGGGTTCTGAATTGGTTGAGAATGGATAGTCTAGATGAAAGAAACATTATTGACATTACTTGTTTAATTATGTACACTGTTGAGAGGAATTATAGTAGGAGAGGGGATTGGTTGTGGATACTGGCATTGGGATTTTTCAGGAAGGTAGAACTCTTGGTAAAAAGTTGCTGTCTCTTTTTTTTCTGCTTTGTTGGGGCAAGAGAAGGAAAAAGGGAAATACATATTTGAATAGTACTTACTATGTGCTGTGTACCATGATAAATGCTTTATAGATATCTCATTATTTCATACCACTGGATCACAGAATCAGAGAATAAATAGCTAGAAGAAATATTTTCATTTCTTACCAGGTTGTACTCCAGAATTTACCTTGTCCCAGAAAACTCTTCATTCTGACCCTGGGATTCACACCTTGGAAATGATCAGATGACTCCTCTAAGAACCTTCATTTAAGAAGGCCACCCAGTATGTCTTCATTTCTCAGTAGGCTGCACTAGGGACTTTTCTCTCATTGCTGCCCCTCCCTTAATAGGTACTGTCCCTTTTCAACTTCCTATTATATGTTATCTTTGTCCATTAGAATATAAGCTCCTTGAGTGCAAGGCCTATCTTTCTTTTTGCTTGTTATTTATAATCTGAGCATTTAGCATAGTGCCTGACACCTAGTAAGTGTTTAATAAATGCTGGTTGACATTGACCTGTCCTCACAGTAATATAATCTAAACAATTATGGGAGTGGGCTAATGGCTTATATGCCCATGGAAGAAAAGTGTTCATGAAGGCAGCAATCAATTCTGATTGGTTAACAATTGGTAAGAAAATAATATTACAGTGTGGGGCTGAAACAGACATCTGTCACTCTTGGACAGATAGACTATTCCTACTCCCAGACCATCCCAGACTAATGAGATCTACACAAAGGATCTGCCTCCCCTCAGGTCTGATTGAGTGAAATTCTACTTAGACTAGAGATTCTTTGTAAGGTTGGATGGGGTCTGATAGAGGAGAAAGTTAATTCAACCTTCAGAGATTAAGATTTTACAAAAAGGGGAACTCTGGATCTCCCCAAATCATTGGTTATTAATAATCATTTCCCTCAAGTCCAGGCCTATTATTTTACTAAAAAGAAAACTGAGAACTGGAGAGAGAAATGACTTTTCCAGGTCACATAGGAAGTAAGTAGCAGATGTGTTCCAGATCCCGTGTTCTTTCTTATATCCTTTGCCCTCTTCCCTGTGACTACTCTGAATAGATTTGATCCTTCTTTGGCATTATTCCTCACCATAGTCCTAGGAGGTAGGTCCGAGTTCCTTTTTTTTTTTTTAAGTAATGAAGATCTTGTTTCAAATGAGAATATTTATCTAGAAAAGTCAGACCTCAGGCAGATGCCAACATGCTTTTCCTACCTGTGTAATTATTAGTTCTTAAGAATGAAGCATTGATGCTAATTCAATTAAAATCCAATACAACTCAATTAAAACAAAATGAAAGGCCAGACTAGGGCACAGATGCCCTGGAAAATGGATTTTTTGGGGGTATTTTCTCTGGCTGTGAATAGATTTCCAATGTGTAAGCGACCACACATGCTCTTAAAAATGAAAACAGGCCTAACTATAATTGAATGATTTGAAATAATACTAACATGTATTTATATTAAGTCCTCTCTTTTAGAGTCCTACATTTAATTTGGTAGTTTTGGAGTAGAATACAAATAGAGTTTTGTTGTATCCATTAGCAAATCTTCTTTTTTTTTCTATTTCTTCTGGGGACATAGAATTTTTTCTTTTTTGGACTAGACATGTGATATAGTTGCTATAGAGAATTCCTATTGAAGAAAATACTTTACTAATGGAGATGAGCAGTTGTGTTGTAACTAACCTTTGAGAAATACTAGGGCACTGAGGATTTAAGACTTGTCCAGGATCATATACCCAGAATGGGTCAGAGGTTGGTCTTGAATCTGGGTCTTGCTGATTTTGGGGTTGGCTTTTTGTCCTTCATACTATGTTGCCTATGGAATATAGATTAATGACTCACACATAATTCCCTGGTATGCAGCCAGGGATCATTTTACTTGAGTAGTGATTTATGGTTGTGCATATTTAAGTGGTTGGTTTCCATTAGATCAGCGTTGTGTCCACATTGGGACATGACAGGTCCTTGGTCAAAGTCCCTCCCTTTCTAATTCTGAACTTTTTTTGTTCTAGCTCCTTTTGAAGTGGGAAGGGAGATAGTGTTAGTCTGAAAATTCAGAAGTGTTTGCTGTTTCCCTAGCTTTTCAGGTGGAGTTGTATGCATAATTTGCTCTGGTTAGTAACTAAGACCTATCCCTAGGAAGAATCAGTAAGAATAGGTAGGGTAATGAGGACTTAATCTCAGCTAGTGTTACTATATATAGCTCACATGTCACTAGATGACTGTGCTGTCAGTCAGCATTAGACCATCTAGCCATATTATAACAACCAGAGTTGTAACTAGGATGTGGTGGTTATGTTGTTGTCCTAGGGCACCAAAATTTATAGGGTGTTGAGCACAATTAAATTTCAACAGTGTAGGAAAAAAATGAGCTTGGCATCTAATTAACAAGAATAGTTACTGTACATTGGGAAAGTTCTTCCCCAACTTGATCCATCTCTGTTCTTTTATATTACCAGCAGCTATATGAAAGCTGTACCAGCAAGGACAGGGAGTTTAGGATCCCTTCAGCTGAAATTTTCTTAAATAGTTTCTTTAAGGATATCTTTTGCATCACTTGTCCTGGGTGCCAAAATTGCTGATTATGGCTTTAATAAAAATTATCACTGACTTATGTAATGCTAATGAACAACTAAGTTTGTCAGTGACATTGGTGGAGAGAGGGAAAAGGAATGATATTCCTCTTATATTTTCATGTTTCTAAAAGGAGTTATGAAGAGTTGGATACAACTGAACAACAACATAATTATTTCCTGTGTCCTATTTGTTTATGGAATAAGAATCAGACTAGATTCTAGATCCTTTCCAGCTATGGCTGCACAATCTGGTTATGTTAGAGCAGTTCTCTTCTCCATATGTGGTCCTGCATTAATCCTAAAGATATTCCCTTGTTGATCATCTGATTAACTGGGCAGATCCCACACTCTCCAGCACAGTAGTTGAGGCCCTCTGTACTCTTTTTCTGATCTGTCTTTATAGTCTCATTTCCTTCTATACATTTATATCATCCATTACTGCCCAGATGGTCTGTTCATTGTCCCAAAACATTCTTTACAATCATTTTTTTATGCTTCCACGCATGATATTAGAATGTAATCTCTGAAAGCAGAAACAAAATGATACACTAGAAAGACTACTGATTTATATTGAGAGGACCTGGATTCAATACTTGTGTGACTTGGCACAAAACATGTCACCTCTTTGGGCCTCAATTTCCTCATCTATAAAATGAGGAGTTTGTATAAGATGACTTATGAAGAAGACCCTTCTAACTCTAAACCTCTGGTCCTGTGAGAGTTTATTTTTGTTTCATTTTTGTCTTTTTTTTTTTAGTGTTTAAAACTGTGTCTTTCAAGCACACGATAGAGACCTAATAAATGCTTGCTGAATTGAAATGAAATGTGTACATTTTTGCTCATAACAGTTTATTTTACCACTCCACTCAACCCTTCCTTTTTGAGGTTTCACCTGAATACCCCTTCTTCCTGATGCTCCCAATTCTGAACATGGAAACTCAAAAATTTGAAGATCCATCTACCATTGAAAGAGTCATGAAGTCAAAATAGTTCCCAGAACCCAGAGTGGAAAATTATTCCTAGTGAATGGGGTGTAGTGAGTGAGGTCAATGTGCATGTACAGCATAGAAGGAAATAGGCCACTTTCAGTCTGTGGTATTTTCTTGACTTATTTTATTGACATACAAATGAAATTTCAGGGAAAGTATTAGGAGAAGAATGCCTGAGGCCTTTCCTTTGCTTCTCCCAGGCTCCAGCTTTAATTTGGTTAAGGGTGGATAGTTGGACAATTTGGGGCTATAAATGTGTGGGTGGGATGTTGGGACTGAAGGTCGAATATATCTGAATAAGTAATGAACTTTCTTGGAGCTTTCATAGTAATAGGGGGTCTTGAAACCAGGGTAATGGAGTTGAAGAAATGTTGGGGCTATTTAGACAGCTTGGGGCTGGTTACATGCTGTCTTTGCATCTGGGGAGGTAGTACAAAATGTATAAGGCAGTAACAAGGTTATTAAGACTCCTGCTTGATACTGTTGCATTACCCTGCCCACTAACCATCATCAGAGTTACTGTCCTTTCTTCCCCGGCCCTTTCCCCTTCTCCCCAGTTATAATTCAGTTTCATTCTTGACTAACTGATCTTGAACATCTCAACCTCAGTTTGATGAAGATATAACTAGGGCGATTCAGCTTTTAGGTGCTTCTGTGACTGTGACTTCATTCGCTTGGTGCCTAGACCATATTCTGGACCAGCTTATACTCACAGTTTGAGAAGTAGTGAGTTCCTCATCATTGGAAGTGTTTAAAGAGAGACAAGTTGACCATTTATCAAGGATGTTATAGAGAGGACTCCTACTCCAGCTAATGTTTTGATTAGTTGGGGTGGGGAACCCGAGACCTTTATGCCACATGTGAACCTCTATGTCCTCAAGTGTTGACTCAATGCCTCAGGTTCCCCAACACTGGATTAATTAGATCAAGACTAAATTCACTTTCAGTTCTCCATTCTATGCGTCCGTAAGACTGTCCTCTTAAACTGTGTTAGTGACGGTAGAGACTCGGAGCTAGAAGAGACCTCCATCCACATCAATTATTCAAGTGAGAAACAAGAGGCTCAGGAAAACTATGACTCACCTAGTCACACAGGTGGCAGTCTTCAGCCCATTGAACCCCTGTTCTCTGAACTCTAGAGCCAATAGTCTTTACCACATGCCCAATATTGTGCTGCTTCTTTAATTACCTGGGAAACTTAGCCTATTCAACCACACTCTTCCTGAGTTCCAAAGCCTTTTCTGGATCTGCTATCCTGTTGACAAATGATCTATCCCTATGAAAGGTACCAGCATAAGGTTGTTGTTGTTGTGTTTGTCCTTTGCTTTTGAAGAGGACCATGCCATCAGAGAAATGATGACATGACTTGCACTTGTCTTTGTTTTGAGTGAGGGAGGGCTGTGCAAAGTCTCCAACCTCACTTTCTTCTCCTGAGCCATCTGGATCCAGTGACCAGACATTCATTAGGGTGACTGGAGATGGCCCAGGATGCAATGGAAGACCTTGACCAGAGATTTCCCATTGCTCAATGGTAGCCAGCATTTAATGCTAGTGCTTTAAGGTTTGCGAAGTTCTGTACATAAATATTTTTTTTCTTTTTTTGATCTTCATGACAACATTGAGAAGTTGTTGCTGTTGTTATCCCTATTTGTTTAAGAAAAGGAAACTGAGGCCTATGGGTTAAGTGCCCAGGGTCACACAACTGGCAAGTAAGTGTCTGAGGTGGGATTCAAACTCAGCTCTTCCTGAATTCCAAGTCTAGCCAGCACACTATGCACTGTGCCAGCATTAGGTGGTTGCGGTCAGTCTAGCTAACTGGTAATGGTAGATTGACATATTTGAATTTTTACTCCAAGTTTCAGGAATCTAATATATTTGCTATGGAGTAGAATTAAGTAAATGTAAGCATAAGGCAGGCCTCTCTTGGATGCCACTCAGGGGACTCAATTTCTCAAAAAGAACCTCTCTCATTTAGAAAATAGCTGATAGCTGGAATTGAGTTATTACTGAAGCTACAGGATGAGGCAGCTATGTAGGTCACATAATCTCTGTGAATTTCAGTTTCCTAATCTCTAAAATGGAGATTGTAATTTTTACATTATCTTACAAGGTATTGCAATTGTAAGTATTAATGTGTCAAATAAATGTAAATTATTATTAATATTAAAGTAAGTGATTGGAATGATTAGCAGTCCTCCTTTGTATTTTTTGAAACTGGCAAAATTTGAATGGAATTGATGGAACAGGTTTAATAAACCTGTTTGGATAATATTCATTAGGACAGCTTATAAAGCAGAGAATTTTTTGGCTTTTTTTTTGCCTGTCTTTGATGCTTGGTGGCTGTGTGTCCAAGGGTAGGTAACAACTTCTTGGTTCCTCAAACTAGCTGATAATTTATAGATATTATTATTTATTATGATTTATAAACTATACATATAATAATACATAGATATTTTCATTTGTTCATGTGAAGGGAATTGCCATACCAATAAAAGCACAAATCTTTGACGTGCTGACCTACATTACTGATTGCTCAATTCCAGTGCCTTCCCTGTGCTGATGATCTCCAATTTATCCCATTTTTAGCTTGTTTGTAACTAGTTGTTTGCATGTTGCCTCTATTAGATTGTAAGCTTCTTGAGGACAGGGAGTATCTTTTACCTTTCTTTGTATCCCCAGTGTGTAGTACAGTGTTGTAGTACAACACATGGGAGTTGCTTCATAAATGTTTATTGACAGACTGACAAATCCAAGCTTGTCAGGGTGGTATTCACTATTGCCTTTCACATCTTTATTCCTGCCATTCCTCAAGCTGTGCCCTTTCCTATAGTTGCTCTAAAACCTTTCTTATCTGTCCTACCAGCATTTATGTTTTTATTAATGTAGCAGTGTATGTTTCTGCATATATTTCTTCCTATCTGGAATGTACTGAACCCCACTTTCCCACTTAGCCAAATTTTACTCCTGTTTAAGACTGAGCTCAAGTTCCCTATGAAACCACATAGTTATCTTTCCAATTGTCCCCCCTCAATGGAATGTGTGTGTGTGTGTGTGCATGTGCATGTATCTTTGCTGTCATTTTGTTTTTGAGAACATCCCATTTTTCTAAGACCTGTATTATCCCATAAAATTCATATTATTCCATAAAACCAATTCCATAAAACCACAAAGACCAACTAATTTATGCTAGCCTATTCATATCTTAGCTACTCAAATAGAACCCAGGAGCTATGCACAGATTTTAATAGACCTGTACCTTCATTGTTATGGATATTTTCCCCAACATTACACCTAAGCTTCTCATTCTTTGTGGCTGAGTTCACGTCCTCCCATGAATCCTCCATGGGAATTCCACTCATCTCGCTAAGGATCATTCTCTAGATTTTTTGACATTGTGTGCATACTAATGAAGCACATAGGCCAGTCATAAGTAGTTTCATGTTTTCACTATAAGACTAAATTGCCTTTTTTGCCCCAAGTTTTACAAATCCTTGGTGATATCCCAAATATTCTTTTTGGTGTGCAAGTATTGCTTGAACATATGGTATGGTACAATGTATATACAGCCTAAGTATGCAAGTACTACTCACCAAAAGGAATATAATGTTGATAAAATTCTGTATCTTATTCACACTCATATATATCTCTTCATTGCTTTTTAAGTGACGCTCAACTTTAAATTCTTTGGCAAAGTTTTTATGCCATTATTTATAGTCATAGAGCATCAATTTAAGAACATACTGTTCAAAAGTTGTCTATGTTTTAGGGAAAAACTTAGGCAAAGGGTAGGTCATTAAATGTACCTATGAATTCCCAAATGTAATTCCATTGTTCCTATTCCTTCAATTCAGTTATGGGTATCATTTCATTGCCAATCTACTCTGTCAAAGATATATGTACTGATGGACCAGTACTATGGGCAGCCCATCAAAGTGCGTATTCTAATTTGGCCAATAATTTAGTCAATCAATTAAACAAGCAATAATAAATGACTACTATGTGCTAGGCAGCTAGGTTCTGTGCTAAGCACCAATCATATAAAAAGTAGCCATTTTTCATCTACTTGGATTTTCTTACATGGATCTCACTCCATATCTAATAAAGTCCAACATACCTAATCAATGCCTGGGGCTTATTATCTGTTGTAGCCAGTGATACCATATATACACTTATGTGGCCGACTTCAGAAATTTACAAGCGTTCATGCTCTTGGACTCATTAGGAGACTCTCAGATTGCTGACAGTCTACATGGTATCATCTGCTGATTGAGTCATCACAGCATTTATAGAGGTTTTCTCTTTCATTAGAGCTCTGTCAAAGACAAAATACCATTGATGCGCATTATTTTGTATGATGTCTTACCTGATATCATTAATCTGAAGGTTTTGTAAGAAAGTTACTTTTGTTGCTCCCTTCAAGGAGTCTCAAAACTGTTTTGAAATATTATATGGGAGACCCTTTTGGGAGGAGAACTTTAAGTCATCATCTTGCTCTGCTCCTCAAGTATTTTTTTTCTTTTCTTCTTTATCTTGTTTGATTTTTTCATGCCTTCTAGGCACTTGCATGGCTGTAAAGATGAGATATGCTGTAGAATATTATTTGTGAATATCTGCTTGCTCCTTTCTTATGCTTTCAGAAAGGATGCCCAAAGTACATCTGTAGGTAAGTGTCATGCAACTTTTTTTTGGCATGGTATGGTAGGCGTATGGGCATATTTTCTTCTTTGTCTTATTTCTTTTCTATATGTCTATGATTTTTTTCTCCCTAAGCACTTTGGGTAGCTTCATCATGGAGAATTTATGGTAGGATATTGATGTAAATTGTACAGGCTAAGAAGGCGTAGTGTGTTACCATCTCTGTTATTTGAATAACTGCCCATATCTATGAGAACACAAATCCAGTGTAGTACATAAAAGAGGAAATAAGTTATTCATGAATGCCTGTAGGACCATTTTTGCTCAGAGGAGGAATATGGGAAGTTTAGTGGACTGCACGTATCTTGCACCATATCCTATGTTCAAATGAGCTAAATAAGAGTTTATAAGACAAGACCATTGATTTACAGGGTTCATGGTTTGAGTATGTCTACATGAAAGGAATGGAATGATGAGATTGAGTCAATGGATCACAGACTTGGTAAAAGTCACTTATCAGGGCTAAGTTGTTGATAGCTGTTGATTTCACAGAAGTGTGCCATTTGGTATGGGGGCAAGAACACTGGATTTGGCATCAGGAAGACCTAAGTTCACATAGCAGTGGTGCATTAGTGGAATTGATAGCTGCCTGACTTTTGGAAAGTAGTTTTGCTTCTCTCGAGTTCCCTTCTTTGTAATAATACTGTCTATTGGTTTGGTGTGAGACTCAAATAATGTCTGACCGTAAATAAATCACTTTGATTTTCTAGGCTTTAGTTTCCTTATCTTTAAGATGAGAATATTAGACTTGGAGACTTCTAAGTTTTCCTCTGGCTTCAAAATATATGATCACATGATTTAATAAAATGCTTTTGAAGACTCAAACAGTCCATATAGATATTAACTAGGCAAAAAGATATTAAGTGTCTTAGCATATGAAAAATCAGATAACCATCTGGTAAAGCACTAATTCTCTATTTTGGAATGATACATTAGAATCAATGAGAACAGTATGATGAAAAGCAAATTGCAAATGATGAAGTTTGGAGACAAAAACAACAACAAAAATGTTCCCCAAATGCCCTTTTCTTAGAAAAACAACCCCTCTCATATTTTGATCTTTGACCTGTGCTCATACAATTAATTCCCCATCATATTTCTGCATATGGCTCTCTAAGGAGAATCAAGTTTACACTTCCCTCCGATCCAAACCATAACAGCACTTAATTAGGTGATAATTTATGTAGTACTTAGCATGAACTTCTGGCATTTTCTGAAGCCGGCTGCACAAGTGTACGTATGTTATCACCTGACTACATCAAGTAACAGGGCCTGGGCATTGGCCAGGTATCTTGGGCTTTACAAGGTATCAGGTGACATTTATGACCCTGTTGTACCTGCATTTCTAGTAGGTAGAACTGTCTCTGGTGTGTATTAATATACTGGATATTATGCCCATATGCACTTAAAACATTGACTCTGAGCACTTCTAAATATTGAGGAACCTAGAAAATTGGAGAAACAGATGTTGGATAAATAATCAGCCTTCTCAGGACCTATCACTCAACTTCAGGGAAATCTTGCAACAGCAGGAGCAGAATAGTTCAAATTTTCACAGTCAAAGATAAACAGAGCATTCCCTGTTGGCAAACATTGTCTGCAGTGATAACTAGCCTCCAAACATTTGGCTCAGACCTTCAAGGCCTAACCCTATCAATGATACTGGCCAAGCAATGGTTCTTTTCCAAATATCCCAGAGGTGCAAGAATAAAGGGAGACATGGCCTATGATTATATAAGCTAAATGCATTGAATGTGCTCATTTCTCCATGTTGGTCTCACAAAAGGGAATCTAATGGGTTTTGTCTGACTGATCCATCATATCAGAATGTGCTATCTTTGATTCAAAGTCTGGAAAGCTATAACAAAAGCAAATGCATTCCTGTTGTTCCTGTTTTTAATTATAACTGTAGACAAGAGAAGAAAGTAATAACAGGGGACGTTATTTTGGCCCTTGAAAATGATGTTGCATCTATTCTCACTCTAAACACCAAGATTGGAATTCATTTTTGGAGAATTCTCATTTGTTGTCCTAAGGGAACCCACCATATCCCATCACCCCCTGAAAATAGAATAATGGATTAGAGATCAAAGCAGAAAACTTGGATACCATTCCCAGCTCAGCCACTGACTTGCTCTATATCTATTACTTTAATGTAACCATGTAAATAAGCCCATTGGTAGGAAATATGGAGTGGATGAGATCAGTCTGGACCAGGAATGTAGCTCATACTTGTAGACTAATGGAAATCAGGAAGAAGGCTCAAAAAAATTAGACAGTGAAACTAAAAGAAATAATAGATTCTGAATCCTTTTTCCATTTTATGCAAATCTAGAAACTAGAAATCTACAATCAATAAGTCAGCAAGCATTTATTAAACCCATACCATATGGCAGGCATTGCAGTAGGCACTGAGGGTACAGAGATAAAAATGAAACAACTTCGGTTGCAAAGAAACTTTAACTCTCTCTGGGGGAGACAACACACATACACAAACAGCCACATACACATATACACATATGTTTGTGTATATATGTATATGTATGTACATGTACATGTGAATATACGCATGTTTATATGGATATAAATAAATAAGTATATCTATATCTCTATATATGTATATACATACACAAAGCATATGCAAGGTAATTTTGGGGGAAGGTACTAGTAAAAAGGGGAAGGGGAGAGGGAAATCAAGAAAGTATTTCTGCAGAAAGTAGCACTTGGAATGAGTCTTGAAGGTAAGTAGGAATTCCAAGAAGTTGACGTGGTGAGGGAGTGAATTTCAGGTATGAGGAGTGCAGATAATGATGGTGATGTTGAGGATGATGAGTATAGAGGCAGGATGAATATAAGTAAGAGTAACAAGGCTAGTTTGGCTGGGCCATAGTGTGAAGGGTATGAGAAGGGTATAATATGTGAAAACCCTAGAAAGGGGCTAAATTGTACAGGGTTTTAAATACAACAGAAGAGTTTTATACGAGCCCAAAGATAATAGGGAGACACTGCAGCTCATTGGATAGGGGAATGACTCGGTCAGATTTGTGCTTTAGGACTATCATTTTGGAAGCTGTGTGGAAGCTGAATTGGAAGGAGGAGAGACTATATATTTTCTCATTTGATGATATTATAAGCTCCCATGGGTTTAATGATCATTTCTATGCTAATGATTCTCATGTGTATATGTCCAAACTTGATTTCTTTCCTGAGCTTCCATCTCACGTCACCAATGGCCTATTGAATATCTTGATGTGTATATTCCTTAGGCATCTCAAATTCAATATATACAAATAGATCTAATTTTCTTCCTTTCTATACCCACATGTCTTCTAAACTTTCCTACTTCTGTCAAAGGCAACATCATCTTAGAGAAAAAAAGGGTGACAGGAATGGTAAAAAGCTTCAGAGTCATGTCAAATGAGGATTTGTTGAAGGAACAGGGGAGGCATACTCTAGGGAAGAGAAGACTTTAGGGGATATCATAGCTGTCTTCAAGCATTTTAAGGATGCTATTAAGAGGAAAAATTAGGCTTATTTTACTATGTCCCAGAGGGCTGATCTAGGAAGAAAAGGTATGAAATTACAAAGAGGTAGATTTTAGATCAATATAGGGGGAAAAAATACCAAAAACTTCCTAACAATTAGATCCACCCAAAGGAGGAATGAAATACCTTGGTAAATAGTGGGTTCCCATTCCTATTAAGAAGCCAAAGGTTTTTAAACTTTTTTTGTGTTGCAGGTACCGTTGGCAGTCCAGTGAAGCTAATAGACACCTTCTTAGTAATAATTTTATTTTATATTAAATTGTGGTTGTGTATAAAAATATATTGTGCACCTTAAATCTGTCATATCTCTGTTATGGATAGCATATTTTTTCATTGTAACTTGTAGTCATTCATTTGTAATCATGAATGGCCACTTTTTTATCATAGTTCTTAGAAATTTAAAGTTGTTTGTTTTCAGCGTTGTTGTAGTATAAGTCATTCTGCTCATTTTCTTCTTTGACAATTTATGAAAGTCCTCAAATTTGTTCATTTATGTAATATTATTTATATAATATACTCTATAATGTATTTATATAATATTGATGTTGTAGTATAAATTGTTCTGTTTTTACTTACTTCACTCTGCACTAATACATGTCTTTCCAAAATCATCTAATCTCCTATTTCTTTCATTGCATTTCATTCCATTCCATCAAATTAATAAACTACAACTTTTCTAACCATTCTTTAATTATTAGATCTCTTCTTGGTTCCAGTTTTTTTAAACACATCCTTTCAAAGGGTTCTAAGAGTAGGTTTTATTTATTGTTTTTCTTTTCAGAAAAAGTGAAGCTTTTGCTTTTTTTCTCCACACAAAAACTCTCTCACATCTGCAGATGCATTTTCAGGATGGACAAACATAAAAACTTTTTTTTTTCAGTTTTGCTAGCTTTGTATGTCCATTCCCAATATTTTTACACATAAAACGATGGACTTTTGTGTAATGTCACATTTATCAATGCAATTCAAGTCATATAATAGAGTCTTTGTCCTACTTTCTTTTTGTTCAACATCTCAACCTTAATTGGATTTATAAAAAAATATAAAATACATTAAGCTAAAATAAAATATATGAGTCAGTTGATATTTTTAAAATAATATTTTTGTTTTCAAGTTATTTGCTCAATAAATCTGCATAGAAATAAGTAATGTTATGTTTAAAATAAGCTTTTAAATTAGTTTGTATGACAAGTAAATGAAATAAGATAGATTTTACAATTTATCCAAAGTGAGGGAAGAACCATGATGGCAGAGTGAGAGCAACTACTCACCTAAGCTCTAAGACAAACTCCTTTAGATACCTCTAAAAAGACAATCTGAACAAATTTTAGAGTGGCAGAATCCGATAGGAGACAGAGTGTGGCAGAATTCCAACCCGGGACAGACTGGAAGGTTGACAGGAGGGATCTATTGCATGGGGCTGGAGGAGTGCACAGTGTACAGGTTGTTCCAGCTCAGGCCGAGCAAAGCCAAGCAGGAAGCACCAGGCAGTCTGAAGCAGCAGCAGCACTGCAGAATCTCAAACATATCAGTCCAGGATGAGCGTGCAGTAGAAATGAGGGAAAGAAAACCTCAGAACCTGCAGCAGCTACTCCTGAGAATATCAGCCCACAGATTAAATGTCTGTAAGTCACCTACTTGAACTTCTAGAAGCCAAGATGGTGGAGTGATTGGTAAATGCTCTCTAATACTCCCTTTTTTGACCTTGAAAAACCCAGAGAATGTTTCCCCAGGACAAATACTGGAACAGTGGGATCAGCCAAAGGGGTAAACAGTCTCTTAGCCTGTGAGGCTTGGAAAATCACAAAGGGGGATCCCTATTGCTGTGGCTTAAGGGGACCAATGCAGTACCAGAGCTGTCTCGGACAACCCCATTTCAGCAAAGTTGGAAGGAAATCCTGAGCCCCAGGAGGGTGGAGCACATAACTGCTAACACCAGGACCTCAGGCGTGCCTCAGCACAGCCAGGGGAATCAGGAAGACACTAGCACAAATGGAGTTCACCAACCACTGAACCTGCCTGTGCTCAGGAAAGGAGACCCCCGGTGGCCAGACCACCCCTCTCCCATACTTAATGCACCTAGCCCCAGGCTAACTCTGGGAAAGCTCAGAAAAGCTTCACCAGGCTTCTGCTTTGGCATATCAGCCAGCTCAGCACCAGGTAAGCTACAACATTTTGGCTTCTAGATGAAGAACCAGAGGTCGCAATACACAAAGTCTCAAGTTCTTAGCATAAGAACCATGGAACAGAGCCCCGTGTGCCCCAGAAGCAGAGATCCACTTTAAAAGCCAGGAAGAGGGTGGTCATCATGAGCAAGAAACAAACCAGAAAAGATAAGACCATAGAATCTTTCTATGGGGACAAGGACCAAAACACAAATACCAAGGAGATTAGCACTGAGACTGTACTCCCATCTGAAACTTCAGAAGGGAATATGATCTGGTCTCAAACCCCAAAAGCATTCTTGGAAGAGGTCAAGAAGTATTTTAAAAGTCAAGTTAGGGAAGTAGAAGAAAAACTGGCCAATAATTTTAAAAATATGTAAAAAGAAATCATGGAAGAATTTAAAAGGAAAATTGGACTAATGGAAAAGGAAGTACAAAAACTAACTGGAGAAAATAACTCCTTAAAAGAAACAATTGGACAGATGGAAAAGGAGATGCAAAAGTTAACTGATGAAAACAATTTGATAAAAATTAGAATTGGGCAAATAGAATCTAATGACTCTATGAGACATCAAGAATCAGTCAAATAGAATCTAAAGAACGAAAAGATAGAAGAAAATGTAAAATATCTAATTGGAAAAACAACTGACCTGGAAAATAGATCCAGGAGAGAAAAATCTAAGAATTATTGGTCTGATCTATCAGAAAGCCATCATGAAAAAAAAGAGCCTAGACAATTTTTTCCAAGAAATCATCAAGGAAAACTGCCCCAAAGCCTTAAATTGAGAGGGCAAAATAGTCATTGAAAGAATTCACCATTTACCTCCTGAAAGGGATCCCAAACTAAAAGCACCAAAGAATATTGTTGCCAAATTTGAGAACTATCAAGTGAAGGAGAGAATACTGCAGGCAGCCAAAAAGAAGCAATTCAAATATCCAGGAGCTACCATCAGGATCACACAGGACCTTGTAGCTACTACATTGAAATATCAGAGGGATTGAAATATGATATTCCAAAAGGCAAAGGAGCTGGAACTATAACCAAGGATCAGTTACCCAGCAAAACTGAGCAAAATATTTCAGGCAAAGAGATGAACATTCAGTGAAATAAGAGATTTCCAGACTTTCCTGATGGAAAGGCCAGAGCTCAATAGAAAATTCAGTCTCCAAGCACAAGTCTCAAGAGAGGCATAAAAAGGTAAACAGGACAAAAAAACCTTGTCATTCAATATGGGTAAAGATGATACTTGTTAATCTTGATAATTATATATTTATTATGACATATAAATGGGATATAAATAGATAGAAGGAGTAGGTTTAAATGAAATGATGTGATGATACAAATGAGATTTAAGGATGTGAACAGATTATAATGGGAGATGTGAAAAGGAGGAGGCAGAAAAAAAAGTAAATTACATCATACCAAGAGTCACAAAAGCATATTACAGTAGATGGAAAGAGGGAGATGAGTGTTTGAGATTTACTCTCATCTGATTTGGTTCAAGGAGGGAACAACAAACCCAGTTAAGTATAGAAATCTAACTAGTTCTATAGGCAGTAGAAGGGGAAAGGGGAAAGAAAAGGGAGAGGAGGCTAATAGGGAGGGAAGAATAGTAAGATAAAAGGGAGGGGGGCTGGAAGAAGAGGGGGCTGGAGAAGAGAAGAACTAAAAACATGAATGAGGGGAAAGAGGATGGACAGAAAGACACAGATAGTAATCATAACTGTGAATGTGAATGGGATGAATTCTCCCATAAAATGGAGGCAGATAGCAGAATGGGTTAAAAAACATAATCCAACAATATGTTGTTTACAAGAAACACATTTGAAACAAATGGGTACACACAGGGCAAAGGTAAAAGGCTGGAGCAGAATAAATTGTGCTTCAGCTGATGTAAAGAGAGTAGAGGTAGCAATCCTAATTTCAGACAAAGCAAAAGAAGAAATAGCTGTAATAAAAAGAGATAAGGAAGGAAACTATTTCCTGCTAAAAGGCACTACAGACAATGAAGTAATATCATTACTAAACGTATATGCAGCAAGTGGTATAGCATCCAGATTCTTAGATGAGAAGTTAAGGAAGTTACAGGAAGAAATAGACAGCAATACTATACTAGTGGAGGATCTCAACCTCCCTCGCTCTGAACTTGATAAATCTAACCTCAAAATAAACAAGAAAGAAGTTAAGAAGCTGAATAAAACTCTGAATAAAGTTATGATAGATCTCTGGAGAAAACTGAATGGGGATAGAAAGGATTACGCCTTTTTCTCAGTGGTACATGGCACATATACAAAAACTGACCATGTACTAGGGCATAAAAACCTCATAATCTAGTGCAGACAGGCAGAGATAGTCAATGCATCCTTCTCAGATTATAATGCAACAATTTGTCCAAAGTTTTAACACCTTTAATAGCTTTTAGCCCTCTGATTGACTATCAATTATGGAAGTACCTTAGAAATTTTGTCCTTCTTGGGTAGCTTTCTGTGTCTTCCTAGAAATAATCATTCATATTTCTGATATAATTGGCAGTTTTCTCATGAAATTCCTTGAAAGCTGCATGACATTTTCACAGAATAATAATGTGCAAACATTAATTGTACAATAGACTATCTGTACATGTCTTCAGTGTGCAAAAGAAAATAGGAAGAGGAAAATAATATTTCTCTATCCACAGAAGTTATAAACACTATGTATGATTTCTATTCCTGTGCAATCTGTTAGCAATGATAAATTATTTTAAACACACTTCAACGCTTATCTTTGCAAATATATTTGAACTTGACTGATCTGCATTCACACCCCAGAGACGGTCTCTCTCTCTTTTTATATATATGTATATTGTATGTATTTGTGTACATATATGTATATACACATACATACATTTATGTATATATGTATATTTATTTATTGCAAAAATGTGAACGTAAAAATTCTCATTTAAATTGTCCAGTTTTGCAAAACTGAAATAATGAAAATGATACCTATTTTCCAATATACTGATGAATAAATAATTGTAACTAGGGAACAGTGGAAAACAACACTGATGTCTGGATCTCTAGTGTGAGAACACAGGACTTCACCATTTGGTGGTTGATTTGTTGCTAGATTCAGGGTTGCATGATAGTTGGCCAGCTGCATGGCACGAGTGTCTGCAGATGTGAACTGTAATTATTTACAGTCTTGCAGAGCATCTAACAAATATGGCAATTTTGAAGTAATGGGGAATATTAACAATATTTCAAGGTACCTGCAACAACTGTAATGTAATATATAGACATTTGTGATTCTTATTGTTGACAGTCACAGGTGCTGCTAATACTATTTAGATTTGTTGCCCACATTCAGAATGGAAAGAAATACTAAATTTCAGCTCGAAGTTAGTGAAAATAAAGATATTCACAGACCCCCTAAAATCTATCCATAGAGCCCTAAGCTGCACATTAAGAATTCCCTGCTGTAATGAAGGGTAGATGACCACTGGCGGAACGTGTGGAAATTTTCTGTTAGATACAGACGTGATTGGGTTACCTTTGCGGTCTTGTCTAACTGAGATTTTGTTACTCTGAGACTGAATATCCAAGTTTATACATTCATCAAAATTCTACATTGCAACAATCTTTAACAAATGACTTTGGTTTAGGTAATGAGTAATAGGAGAAAATGAATTTATTCTGTCATCAGTCCTTAGACCTCCTTTGCTTCTAGCATGTTAGTCATCATCCTTAAAGCATAGCTGTTAGAAGGTAGAAAAGTTCACATTTCGTAGAATTTTTTTAGCTTCCTCCATTGTAGTCTTACTCTTATGGGTCATCAGATATGGTGGTGACCCTGCATTCTGTTAGACAATAGAGAATACAGCAATGTATAAGTTGGAAAGTCTTTAAATATGGGCCCAGTATCTTATCCTGTATGTCTTATCATGAATTCTAGCCAAATTAAGTTCAGAGGGCTCATTACCTGATTGGCCATTGCTGTTGTTTAGTCATGTTCAATACTTTGTGATCCTTTTGGGGTTTTCTTGGTAAATATAATGGAGTGACTTTTTCATTTTCTGCTCCCACTCATTTTCCAAATGAGGATACTTAGGCAAATAGGGTTAAGTGACTTGCCCAGGGTCACACAGCTAGTAAGTGTCTGAGGTTGGATTTGAACTCTGGAAGATGAGTCTTCCTGACTCTAGGCCTGGTGATCTTTGCATTATGGTGCCACCTAGCAACCTTAGTTAGCCATAGTAAGACTGCTATCTTGTAGATATATTAATGATCAATATGTTATAGCGACATGAGCTCTGGAGTCAGAGGACCTCTGTTCAAATCCTGTGTCTGATGCTTACCTCCTGTATGACATTGATCAAGTCATTTAACTTCCCTAGGCCTGGATTTCCTTATATGTAAACAAAAGGAATTGGACTATGGCTTCTGAGGTCCATTGCAACTCGAGAGCACAAGGCAGCTAGTTGGTCCAGTGGATAAAGAGAGTGCTGGGCTAAATCAGGAAGACCTAAGTTCAAATTCAACCTCAAGCTCT
Organism: Potorous gilbertii; assembly: GCA_028658325.1. NCBI lineage: Eukaryota > Metazoa > Chordata > Mammalia > Diprotodontia > Potoroidae > Potorous > Potorous gilbertii. The sequence goes on from CM053772.1 coordinate 216,134,632, forward strand.
TTCTAGCTGTGTAACCCTGGGCAAGTCACCTAATCTCTGTTTGCCTCAGTTTCTTCAACTATAAACTAAGGATAATAAGAGCAACTACTTCACAGGTTTACTGGGAAGGTCAAATGAAACAATGTTTATGAAATGCTTAGTGCCTGATACATAGGAAGCATGTAATAAATGTTTATCTTTTCTCTCTCCTCAGAGGATCCTATGATAAGTACCCGTACAGATGAAATGTCAGACTATACTTCTGTAGGAGCTTCACAGAAAACAACAACCACAAAACAAAACTGTGAAATTGATGATGCAAGGATTTCAAACTCGTTTATTAAGATGAGAAAATAAAAGTTAGGATGGTTTAGCTGATTTGTCCTACATCTTTTAGTGATAAACTGAGACTTGAATCCAGGTAATATCCCCCTCCCCTCCCCACTATTCCATCCTGTCTTCTTAAACAAGGCACATACATGAGAAACTTTAGAGGTTTGTCTCTAAAGGAATCATTTTTTCCATATTTCATGGTCTCAGATGGTGCATCTTTATGTGTCAGTCAGGATTTCCTGAGAAACAGCTAAAGATTTAGATCCTTGGTTGCATTAATTGGAAGCAGAGACTTCCAGGGTCTTCCTTCTTGGTTTTAGTGCTCTCTCTCTCAACTGGGCAAGTGGAGCCAAAAAAGCTAGTGCAATCCTCCTAAGACTTTTTATAGTGGTATGGAATGAGGGAAGTGACTTCCCAACCACACTTCTACTTGCTCTGGCATCTAGAACGCTGTGTTCCATTACGGGGGATATATTTTAGGAAGGACATGGACAGAGTGGCCTGAGTCCAGAGGAGTGTGATGAGATGATCAGAAACAATGCCAAGTGATCACTGGCTGAAGGGACTGGGAATGTTTGGGCTGCAGGAGAAGACCCAGGGCATGGGAGTTGTTTTCAGGTGCTTGCAGGTGGTTTTCCTTTGTGCTCAAAGAGAAGCAAAATGAGGGGTCAAGGTGCAGTGTGCCCAACTGTTATTGATCAGACCAATATAAGCTCCCAAGGCTTTGCCATAGATTGGGCTTAAATAGTTCATATGAATATTGGGAATGACTGTGGCTCTGAATTTGTGCGTGTCACCTTTCTTTTGACCTATTTCAATTCTGCTTTGTTAATAGAGAACAGTGCCTTCTTCAACAGTGCCATGCTAGATGGTACGGTGCTAATTTATCCCATGTTTCACAATTGATTCCAAAGTTCCTCAGAGAGACCTTGAAAGTTTCCTTCTATTGTTTCCTTTGACCTTCATGCAAACATTTCCCTTGTATAAGTTCTCCCTAAATAGTCTTTTAGGCAAATGTACACTTGGTATTTGAACAATGTGTCTCGTCCATCAGAGTTGTACTCTCTGTGATAGAGTCTGAATGCTTGGGGGTTCTATTTGGAAAAAGAACCTCAATGTCCAGTACTTAATCTTGCCAAGTGATCTTCAGAACCTTCCTAAGAGAATTCAAATGGAAGTGATTTCTTGGCTCGGTGATGGTAGACTGTCCAGCTTTCAAAGGCATACAATAATGAGGTCAGCACAAAGACTCTGTAAACTTTCAGTTTGGTAGTCAGTCTAATACCTCTTCTCTCCCACACTTTCCTTTGGAGCCTCCCAAACACTGAGCTAGCTATGGCAATATATGTATCAACCTCATCTTCTTTGTGTACATCCTAAGTAAGTGAACTTATCCATAGCATTCAGAATTTCTCTATTTGCTGTAGCTGGTGATTCCGCATATGACAGATGGTGCAGTGCTAGCTGGTGGAGAACCTTGATTTTCTTGGTATCATTTGTCAGGCTCAAATTAGCACAAATGGCAGAAAATCTATCCACTCTTTGTTGCATCTCAGCCTCAGAGGCTTCACTGTGGACACAATCATGTGGAAACAAAAAAAAATTATGCACCAATTTTCTCTCCATTTTTCTCCTGGCTTGTACAGCTTTTCAAGTTAAATAATGTACTGTCAGTGAGGTAGCTGACCTTAATGCCATATTTGTCCTTGTTGAAGGTTTTTGACAACATTATTGATGACTGGGAAAGTGCAAAGTATAAGTTGAAGAAAGGATGCTTCTTCATGATAGAAGGAAAAAAACCCCTTTCTAATAATGAGTTGTCCAAGAGTCAACAACGACAACAATTTATTATTACTGTATACTAGGCACTGTGCTAAGTTTTGGGAATACAAATACAAGCATAAAGAAATATGGTCCATGCCATCAAGGCCCTCTTCCCCTACTAAAATAGGGCAAGAAAACATAAGAAATGGAGATGCAGATGGGAGAGGATCAAAGGTACCTGGTTCAAGAGCATGACAGAGAAAGTTCAATGGAAATAAGTCAATGGTGCAACTTTCAGGGTAAAAAGGTTGATGTGATATTGTAGAGAGAGAGAGAGAGAGAGTAGAATGGACTGCCTCAGGAGGGAAAGCATTTCCCACTGTCGAAAATCTTCAAGTGGAGATTGAATGATCACTTGCCAGGATGTCTGTTCAGGTGCAGGTTGGACTAACATGACCTCTGAAGTAACCATTCCAACTCAGTTACCCTGTGACTCTATGCTTGTTACTGGGCAATATGGGTTTGCTGATAGAAGGCACCCAAAGTGACATGAGACAAAACAGCAAGTCATGCTAAGAATGTGGGGATAGTAGGGGTAGAGGGGAGAAGTGCTGTGTGTGAAAGGAGGTGTTTTGCATGGATTCCATTTTTTTTTAAGACTCTGCCACATAGACAGCTTCCCAGTTTCCTCCTGTGTTGCTTTACAAAGTTCCACTTGGAAAGACAAACAGAACTAAAAATTCTAAAGGAAAGTTCCACAGTGGCATATGGTACTGTAATTATCTCCAAACAAAACCTCAAGAGTAGCCAAGGGATCCCTGTCACTCTGACAGGGTATACACAAGAGGGCACAACCTGAAGAAAATGAAAAGATGGTTTTAGTGCATTTAGAATATATGTAAATGGTGCTTTTTAGAAAAATCCTGCTATTTAAAAAGAGGCTTGTTTATCAAAGAACTGTAGGATATGTCTTGAATAACATGTTTACCATCTGCCATGGTGGTTGTGGTGTGTATGCTTAGCAGCTGGTCATTTGTATGATGGGATTGATGGATAATTTAGAAGCTTTACATCTTTAGATGTCTTTCCCACCAGAGAATGAGGCTGCTACACTGTCTGAGATTCTGCCACTACAGGACTTCCTATGGGTGGCTTTTATAGGTGATTGCTTTTAATATCCAATTCCCCCTTGGAGGAGTCATACATTATATTATGGTGGATAAAGAATTGAATTGGCTGGAGGGTCAGTGAATAGGTAGACTAAGCAAAACTCAGCTCAGGTCCACATGATGCCTTCTTGGAGGAGATCTTGACTCCCAACTTTTTAAATACCATTATCTCAATGGGACTGCACAAAGGAAAGATAGCAGAATTGCCCATCTGCCATAGGTTTTTTTTTCTTAAAGGAAAAAAATAAGCAAGAACACACTATTTTTATCTGAAAGTTACTCTGGACCATATAACACCTATTTAATAAGGGTGGGAGTGTAACTCATGAAGAGCTGAAGTCAATCCTTTACTATCTTCTTACTCAGAACATAATCTGCAACGATGATTGGAGGAATATTTCTGGGATGGATCCAAAGACAAGTATGCTAATAGATTGTTATCTAATATATTATAATCTATGTATGCTAATATATTATATTTGTCTTGTTAGAAGGGACATCATGGGTCATCTAGTCCAATCCCTACATGAAATATCAGTTGTCTATACAATGTCTCTGACAACTGGACATCCAAGCCTTCAAAATACTTACCTTTTAATCTTATTGCACACTACTGTCCTTTATGCACACTCTATTACAGTCAAATTGGACAGCTCTTTGTTTACCATACAAACACTCTATCACCTTTAGGGATTTCTGTCTTTAAAAACTGCTTTGTATATATTTTTATTTGAGAAAGACGGCATAATGAAGTAGATAGGGAACTGGCTTAGTGTCATCAAGTCCTACTTGTGATATCTGCTGCCTGTGTGATCATGGACAAAGCATTCAACTTCTCAAGGACTGGGGCAACTTCATAAGATAGATAAAATATTCTAACATAAGTTGGGAGAAGTTTCCTCTTCTTGGAGTTACTTGCTTCAGTGAAATCCCAAGCCCAAGCCACAGACCTATAATATGTTTTTATCTGTCTACATATGGCATTCTCCCAGTAGAATGTAAATTCCTTAAGGGTGGGACACTTTCTTTTTTGTCCTTATAGCCATAGTGTATAGAACAGAGCCTTACTCTTGCAAGATCTTATAGTAATACTTGGTGAATTGAACTGCTCAAAGAACTCTAGTAATGAAGCATTTGTTAGTTCTCAAGGAAGTCTCTTATTTTTAAGTGATTCTAATCATTGGACAGTTTTCCTTGTATTTAACATGAATCTGCCATACTGAAACTTCCACCCATTGTACCTAGTTCTGCTCTTTGTGAAAAGCAGGAAAACTTTAATCCTTCTTTAATATGAGAGCTTTTAAAATATTTAAAGTCTCACTTCATGCCCTTCCCAAATTCTTTTCTCTAGTGCTAAACATTTCTGTTCATTCAATTGATCCTTATATGACATTAAGTTCCTTCACCATCCAAGTCACTCCCTTCTGCACACACTCCAGGTTTTCATTGTTCCTCTTAAAATTTACTCATCAGAACTGAAGATGTTATTCCAGATCTACCACCATACTCCTAACTCTAACCCTAATGTTAACCCTCACCCTAACCCTGAAATTCCTCTAGCTTCACCAATCACCATAGATTACATTTCTGGCTGCCATGCCATACTTGTATTAATGCCATCTGTATTTCATTAACTTTTCTTGGTTGTCATGCCCCACTGTTGAATAATCTTGAGTTTGAAGTCTACTAAAACATCCAAGACCTTTTCTTTTGTTTTTTCTTTTCTCTTCTCTTTCCTATCCTTACTCTGCTTTGTCTTTTCTTGCCTTATCTTTTCTTCCTTTCTTTTCTTTTCCTCCTTTCCTCTCTCCCTCCCTTCACTTGTTTTTCTAGACATATTTTTCTTACCTTGTCATTTAACAGCTTATTTTTAGAAGTCAAATATGGGACTTAGCATTTTCTCTGCATTCGTTGTATCTTATTAGATTTATCTAATCATCCCAGCCTTTTAATCTCTTTTTGAATCTTATTCAGTCATTTAAAGTATTAGCTATCCCTCTTAGTTTCATGACATCTGGAGATTGAGCAGGTTTGTCACCTCTGCCTTCGCTGATAAAAATGTTGATAAAAATGTTGACTAGAACAGAACTCTTCACCCTATTAGTAACCTTCCTCTAGGTTGACATCAATCTTTAAGCAATGTTCTTTGGGTCTGATTATCCAGTGTGTGCCAAATCTACATCATTGTGCTATTATCCAGCCCTGTAATACTTTCATCTTGTTCACATACCATGTCAGCTATACTTAGTCATTCTCTAATTTCTCAGATGAGTAGCCTATTAATTGCTCCCATTCCCCACCCAAGTAATGCTGAATGAAAGCAGAGGGGGTTGACTTTTGAAATAGTGAAGCTCCTTGTCATTAGATGTTTTCCAGGGAGAAACCTCTTGTTGGTAATGTAGAGGGCATAGATATGTTGGACTAGCGCTTAAATTAGATAACCTCTGAGGTCCCTTTCAAATTTAGGATTCTGTAATTTCTCATTTAAAAAAAAACAATGATTCAGTCTACTGGCCATTTGAATTTGAAGAAACCTCAGTGTTCCAGTGTGGTTCAAAACATGACATCTTCCCTTGCTTGGGGCATAAAGAAATTAGTTCTTCCTCAGGGGCTGTCTGTAGGGCATGGAATGAAATCCCTGTGTGTGGAAAAAGTCCATCCCTCTCCTGCAGTTTCATCACTGTCTGGATTGTAACCCTTCCTCTTGCTGGTGGGATAGTTTCCCAGTCCCACAGAAGCTTATTTATTAGGACTTCATAATGAAAACAAAACACTTAAGCAGTACATTGTAAAACATTTGAAACCAAATGCTTTTTTTTCTTCATCCTGTTTGTGCTTGAACATTTTTCAACATAAGTTGTGTGTGTGTGTTTGTGTGTGTGTGTGTGTGTTCTTAAGGCATAATATCTCCTGAAGGCTGAAATGACGCTTCTGGTCATTTTTGTCCTCCTGGGTATTTTCCAACTGTCTTCTGTAGGGACTTTTATTGCTTTTCAGGAGTAAGAGCATCCTCAACTCCTGTGGTTTTCTTTTTGGCTACTGCCATCTTGAGGTAGTGTTTAATGGATGGGTTGGGCATTTGGTATTAGTCACTTGGTTTGGGTACCTGGTTATGTTCACCTGAAGTAATGTATAAAAAGTGTTTTGCAAACCCTTAGGTGCTAGATGAATTTTAGTGTTTTGAAAATTATTTTTATTCTGACTTATTCCTTCCTTCCTTCCTTCATTTACTCTTTAATTTATTCAACAAATAGTTATTAATGTCTCCTATATATATATGGTACTTGGCTAGGCACTATGTGGAATATAAAGGTAAATGTAATATGATTCTCCTCTCACCCTCCCATCCTCCCTGGCCAAATTAATAGATAAGGGTACTCCCACTCAAAGCTGAAATCCAGGGTGGTCTAACTGCTTTATGAGTGGTACAAACAAAGAGCTTCAGGTGTTCCAGAGTAGAAGTAATAAGAGATCACTTCCAGATGATGGGGAGGAAATAGGGAAGGTGTCATGGAAGAAATGACATTTGGGGTCAGACCTGCAATAGAGCCGAGTGGAGTTCTGAAAGGTGGAGCTGCAGAGTATGAGGGAGGGCCTTACACATGGAGGAAATAGCATTAGCAAAGGTATGCAGGTGAGAAGGAACTGTCTCTTCAGGGAATGATGAAATAGAACAATTGGGGTGCTGGTGGTCAAGGGTCTTGAAATTGTGAAAAGAGGGACTCCCCAGATCTCTCTCTGGCCCACCATGCCTCATTTTATGTATGCTGTTCAAGTCATTGAGAGTTATAAAAGTAAATAACGTTATTATCTACAGAGTGCCTTTAGGTTTAAAAAGTGTTTTTATTATAGCTCAGTAAGGTAAGAAGCATATATAACTATTATGAACCCTCCCATTTTGCACATATGGAAATCAGAAGTTAAATATCTTTAAGGTACAGTGAAAAAAATGGGTTGGATGCGGTCAGATCACAACTCTGCCATTTATTGCCTATAGGCAATTTACAACTTCTCTGGGCCTCAGTTTCCTCATCTGTAAAATGAAGATATTAGAATGAATAGCCCCTGAAATCCCTTCTGGCCCTAGATTCATGAATCTTTATATGCCTATGACCTTTCACAACCCTACGATCCATGGTCACACAGGATTTGAATCTAGCTGTCCTGATCTTTGGCCCAACCCTTTTTATGCAGTACAGGCTGCTTTTCTATGTGAAAAAATGGAACTTTCTATTTTATGAGACTATTAGAATGATGTTTTCAAGGGAGTGGTAGAAAAGTGTTTTGAGATGACTGGGTGAAAGGTGCTCCCTTAGGTTTCTTTATCTTTGGTGGTCACTCATAGGAGTTTTACATCTATGCAACAATGAGACCAAAACACTCAATACTTGCATTGTAAGTCACTAGCTTCTCATTTGTTTTCTTTTTTAGAACTGTTTTGTCTTATTAAAATCTTTAAAAATAGATCATCAAAGCAAGTTCTGAATCCGTGCACCATCTATTACCTGTGCAAGTTTTATTAACTTATTGAACCCTCTGGGCTCCATTTTTCCTCATCGGTAAAGTGAGGAGGAAGGATTGCTAAGATGATGACCTCAAACCTCTCTCTTAGACTGATTGTGAACGATTAGAACAGTAGGAAATACTAAATGGAAAGTCAGTCTTTCATTTTATTTTCATTTCAGTCTACTTTCCTATTTACATTAGAATCATTCACTCTGTTTATCCTCTTCCATGAGCACAAGGAATAATTCAATTAAGTGCCCAGGTAGTATAATCAGAAGTTCCGGAGGATTCAGTCCCTTATATTTACCTAAGGCAATAATGTGGTAGCTATATAGACAGCAAATTTACTCCAAAGTGTACATTGTTGGCCTTATGTTTACATAACCTGGGGTTCAAGTGGGTTATTTTCATTCGTGTTTCCTCTCTTGAAGCTGGAAGCCAGAAGACAAAGATCTTTCCTCTTCCAAGTTCTCACCAATTCCACCAGTCCCACAGGCATGGAACACTGAGCAGTTATTCTCCACCAATGAGAAGAGTCTTATACAAATGGTCTTGAGTCCTGGGCTACATTTAGTTGTCCCCATGGGTTAAATTAAAGATATGTTTGCAGACTTTTCCCTTCATTATGAACAGAGAGCTAAAAGGGACCTTAGAGATGGTTTATTTCATCTCTTTCATTTTACAGATAAGGAAACCTAAAGCCTAGAGGGGCTAAATGATGACTTCAAAGTAAAGTGAGTTGCCCAAGTAAGTATGTGGGAGAACCAATATTTAAATCCAGCTGTTCTGATTCAAAGTGCACTAGTTCTAACCTTTCTTTCCACAAAGAAGGTAGAAAATACTTGATTGCTTCAAAGATCTATGATTTTATCAATGTGAATATTCCTTCATAAACCTCCATATTCCAGTAGATGGTCTTTGTGAATTTCTGTAGTTAAAAGCTTCATCCTGCTATGGCTAAGCTCCTTACATACTTAGCTTAGTAATCTTGGTAAACACCATCTCAACTTAAAAGTTCCTCAGCTTTCTGTGGAACCTGCCAGGGCTCTTTCTCTACCAACAGAGTGCCTTTTAGAGCCCAGGGTCACCTCCATACTTTGATGAGACACCCCTTAAGAGGGAGTTACTGAGCCTAAACCAAGCCCTCAACTTTATTCAAAGTCACTTTAAAATTAAGACAATATTTTCCTTGTATCATCCAGGAAATATCCTCAGGTCTTTTCAACAGACTAAATGAAGTAACTTTTTAAAAAATCACCAATCCATAAGCATTTATTAAGTGCTTACTATGTTCCAAACCCTGTGCTAAGTTAATCATCAGATGTATTGGCTCATGTCTTTAATAATCAATGCTACTGAGGGAGGCTGAGGCCAACAGATGTCTTGAATTCAGGAATTTGGAGTTTTAGGGGATGAAGTCAATCAGGTGTATATACTACATCTGGCATCAGTATGGTGAACATTTCAGAAAAGGAGGTTACCAGGCTGCCTATGAAGGGAGTGAACCAGCCTAGGTTTGAAATGGTGCAGGTCGAAACTACCAGGTCAGTTAACAGTAGGATAAGTCTGTGAATAGGACCAGCACGTCTCTACTGGGAGAGATAGGGAGACTCAATACTTAAAAGAAAAGAAAGTACAGGATCAATCATATAGTCATTTCTTGGAAAATAAATCATAGAAATCATAAAATATTAGAACTGGAAGGCACCTTAGAAATGATTTAGTTCAGCTCTCTCATTATATAGATAAGAAAACTAAATCTCAGAGAGATGAAGTGTTTTGCAAACTATTTGCCCTCACAAATTTTTTAAACAGTTGTTTCATTTTGAGGAAAATCTTTTAGAAATTGGTAGCGTGTGTGTGTAGAAGTTAGGTGGCAGGGATCTAACAAGAGCTCTCCCTTTCTGTTGGTCCCTTCTGGCTCTGCATTTTTGAGAAAAAAATAATTGGTTCAGTATTAATGTTAAGCAAAATTAAATATCAGCAAAGGCAAAGAAAACACAGCAACAGGAAGTAAAAAGGTGGAGAGAGTCTGAGGCAAGAATGTAAATCAAAGATTTCTTTTCTTTCTTTTTCTTTTCTTTCTTTCCTTTTTTTTTTTATGAGCAGGCCACCCTGACGACAGAGTGCAGAAGCAGGCTGAGTTGTTGTGAGAAATAACAATGGGTAGTGCACATGGAATAATACAAACAAGGCCTAAAACAGAAAGGGAGAATGTCTTGAAGTCAGGTTTAGTATTCTGAATTTCTCATGGCTCACACTCTGCTGGCTTTTTCCCTCCCCAGCAGTCTCGATCACACCTCCACCCCCCAACTCAGTCCCGTTTACCTCCCTGTCCTTTTCCCTAGCCCACCCCTCCCAGCTCAGTCTTCCTCGTGATGATCCCAAAACACCCCATTGAACAATAAACATGAATGACCATGGTGGTCCTGTCAACTCTGGCTCTTTGTAAAATAACCAGTGATCTACAGCGTTCCTCTGGAATTGATTTCACAGACTCTCGCCACCTCTTCCCATTGACAGGCTAAAAAACCCTAACACTATCCATTTTCCCATCATTGTAAATTCTTAAGAGGCCAAGAGCTGTGAGGCCTGAGCCTCCTGGTCCGCCATGGCGGCAGTAACAAATCAAACAGTCTGCTTACAAACTCTTACATTTTGAAAAGAACACTTCGAAATGATTAAATATTTATGCATGGCAAGCACTCGAAACTTTGATGATTTATTCGGACTTTATAACTTATAGTAAAATATAAATTTTTGCCCATAGTGGCATAAATGTAAAAGATTTCTTTTCCCAGAGTGCAGGGCTTCCAAGGTTGGGGATGAAAAAATGCATCTGTTTTCCTGTGTGTTTGCTCTTTTTATAGTCTTCATAAATCCAGCTAGCTCCCTTTTAGACCGCTAGCCTCTTTCCAGAGAAGCATGTTTTTGCTGGGATTTCCACATTCATAGTTATTCCTCCCATTTCTCTGCTCTGAGAAGACAAGCTGGTATTTCATTCCTTTGGGGAAGTTAATAATATGGTAGGCAAAACATCAGGAAAAATTATAATGAATGAGGCTATACAAACCGTAGGGAAACACATGTTGCCGTTATAAAATGTTCCTGTCATAAATCCTGGAAATTTCACTACAGTCACAAGTGAATAACTTTTTAACGCATAAACACTCAATTAATTAAATAGTAATATGCTATATAAGTTTGAACTAGTGCTAAATAGCTTGCATTTATATCATGCTTTAGGGTCACAAAACACTTTCACATACATTATCTCATTTGAGCTCAGACGTCCCTGGGAGATAGGAAAAACAAATACCATTATTCCCATTTTACAGATGAGGAGATTGAGTTTTACAGAGAGAGGAAGCAGCTTGCACAAAACCACACAGCTTGGGATAGGGCGAAAAGAAAGTTCACATAATGACACTTACTGTCCTGAATTGATATCTTAGCAGTCCTGAACCTTCCAACTATCTTTATATCTATATTGAATCAAAGAACAAGAACTTTCTCTAACCTCGTTTAGAAACATATCATTATTTAGTTCTTATTGAGCATATAATGCCTAGGACTTGAACGCAAACATTTTCTTTTCTTGTCTTTAATTTAGGTCACATGCAAGATTCCCAGAATAGTTATTTGAGTGGCTCTGTGGCCTTCATTATTTCTTAGTTATTTTAGCATCTAATTTATTTTTTTTTCTGTTTCTTTCAAGTGTCTTGAATGTTGTCTGTATGAAGTTCACAGACTTATAAATATGATTGGAAGGTCAGAATGTATTTAAAAATACTTTGAAAAGTATATATCCTTCCATAAATGTAATACGGTATAGAAATTCCACTATATTATTCAGTTCCTGTTTTGGACAGAGTGCTGTGCTATGTGCTAAGAGATACAAAGCTAATAATCTGAGAGCATATTTTTTTTTCAAGAGACAATATGCAAAAATATGAAGCAGAAAGACTTGCTTTGCTATTTATTAGTTGTATGGTCTTGGGCAATTCATCTTTCCTTTATAGATTTAAGTTCCCATTATGTATGTGGTCCTTCACACTACCCTGCCTCTCCTTAAAATTTTATAATTCTTAATGTATGAAAGAGTTGTATGAATTTATCACTACTGTATCTCTTTCAAAGGATCTTATTTGGTTTTAACATATACATGCTAAATACTTAGATGGAAAAAAGCCTTTAACGTTTCCTTTGTTCAATTTTTGAAATAGTCAACAATAGTCATTGTTGGATCTTGTATTGTTTACACCTTCTAATCAATTATATGACCAAGAGGTTGTGGTTGACAGAATGTCACGAAAAATTACCTGTTCCCATATCATGTCATCCATATGTGTGTGTATTCATCTGCGAGGGTGGGGTGTTGAAAAAAAACAACCAATATACTCTAACCCATTAAAAATAAATGATTAAGTGTTCAATCAAACAATCATAGACTTTTAATTAAATATGGAAAGTCTTTGAAAGACGTTGGGTGGAGCGAAATGATTTTAGACAGTCTATTCCAATTGACTGAGGGATTTTATCATGCTCTCTGGATCATGTTGTTTAAAAGCAAAGAATTAGCTGCAGCTGAGGTGTTCCAGTGAGTGGTGAGTTCTGAGGCAGATTATTCTGTCAAGCTCCTTAGGAGGTAGAGATGGGAGTGGTGGTGGTGGTGGTTGTGGGTGTGTGTGGAGTGTGGAGGGAAGGCTAGACAATGCATTGGTTTTGACTTGTCTGCTTGTCTCCTTCCTCCTGCTGGAGGAGGACCTAGTGAATTTTGAAGTGTTCAGAGGATGTTGGATTTCTTATCTTCTTACTAGCAGTCTACCAATATCTTTGGACCAGTTGATGGTCAATGTCTCCAATAGGAGCCAAGTTACAGACTAGATGTGTGAATGTGGATTTATGATTCCACAAGTAGCACAGCAAAGAAATGGCAGCAAGACAAAAAGGAACTCCTAGAGCAGCCCATGAGTGGACAAAAAGGATTTCTAGCAACTGGAAGCTGTGAGGAATTTCTTTGCTACAAAACCTACTTTCCTCTGAACTCTGCATATGTTTTACCTTAGTAAATGTTCCTCTCTAAATGATTCTTAGCTGATAATTTTGGGGAGAAGTGTACTACTGGGGGCTCAAGCAGATGACAAAAGAAAATAATCTCCAACTCATCAGTGATACCTCTAAAGTGATGAGGTTAGATATTGGTTTCTCTAAGATTTGAGGCTCATTTGTAAAAGTAGGAGTTGGGATAAGGACTCTCCAAACTTATATGGCTATATAATCATAAACACTTCATAGATATGGGAAAATAGGCATTTTGGTCAGTTAGTGATGCCTACTTGAATGACTTTTTTATTAGTAATCATGCACATGATTGTGGATTGTGCATTCTCCTCACTTGTAGATGTATTGAGAATCAATAAACTGGCACTTTCAAAATTATGTTACTTTCAGCACAAATCACCTCTCCAAATACTTAGTCTAGTTTAGCTCTTTGTAGATCATGCCAAATGTGTTGGTGAAACATGTATTAAGCATAAATTCATTCTGCATATGATCACCAAAGACATAGTTCTGCATGAGAAGTAGGGTAAAAATTATAAACAAGCAAATAACTGGAAATGTCGGTCGATCAGTCATGTTATGATGGTAAAGAACCATTCACCCAATTGTTAAGGTTTTAGTTGAAGGTCCATGTTAAATGGATTAATTGTGTAGAGTTTCATAGGCATAAATGAACAAGAGTTGTACATGATGGGCACACATGAATAGGTTGTGTGATCTGTGCCAATGCGGGGACATGGTAAATGCACTGAAACATATTAAAGTCATGATTTAAACTCTGTGCTGATTTGGTAACTAATCACTGGCACAGCTGCATTGTAAGGAATTTCCAATGACACAGGCCATAGTATAATAGAATACTTTGACATGGAAATGTTTATCTTTAACCTATAGAATAAGTGATAGAGGATTAACTTCCAGATGAAAAACAGTGGGAACTGATAATTTCCACTCAATATATTCTAAAAGGGATTTATACTCTCTCATCATCAAAACCAGTTCCTCCTGGCTACAGTCATCTTCAACTCTTCCCCATCTCTTGTCCCTCCATATCCAACCTGTTGCTATAGTCTGTTGATCTTACCTTTGCAATATCTCTCATTTATGCCCCCTTCTCTCATAGACTGCCATCTCCCTAGAGTAGGGTGTCATTCTCTTGTGCCTGGCCTATTGTAATAACATACTAGTGGGTTGAACTCCCTCATGTCTCTCCCCACTCCAATTCATCCTCCATTCAGCCACGAAAATCATTTTCCTAAATGATCCTGAACATGTCACTCCCCTGCTCAGTGAACAGTGAGTGACTCCCTATCACTTTCAGGATCAAGGACAAATCCTTTGTTTGGACTTCCAAGTCTCATCTAACCTAATTCTCCCCACCTTTCCAGTCTTATATCTTATATCTCCCATTTACTCTTTGATCTACTGCCAAACAAGAGATATCATCACCTCTTTACTCTAAGTATTTTCTCAGACTTTCCACGTTCCTGGAATACTCTCCCTCCTCATCTTTGCTTCCTGGCTTTTTTCAAGTCCCAGCTATTCTTTCTCCCTTTTTTCAGTTAAAGACCTTCATTTTACTGAAAGATCAATCAACAAACATTTTTAGCTTCTATTTTCTGCCGGGTTACTAGGGATATAAATTCCAAGTAATTCTATTTTTTGTTTTTTTCACATCACCAAAATTTCTTCCAATCTCTCATCTCCCCTTCCACAGGGTCATTCCATATAACAATATTTTTAAAGAAAAAAGACAAAAAAGTAATCAAAACTGATCAGCACGTCAAAGAAGTCTAAAAATATATGCAATGTAGCACACCCATGCACTTCCCATCATTGTAAAGGAATGGTTTGGTGATGTCTTTCTTCTTTGGAGACCTGCTTATTCTTGTAATTTTGTATTATTAACTTTTGTGTTGCTTTTCATTTATATTGTTATTGTGCAAATTTTTTTTTCTTAACCTTGCTCATTTCATTCTGTATTAGATGATCTCTTAATTTCCAAATCAAATTTTCCTTTCTAAGTCATCAGCATTCTTGACCTTTCTATGTTATTTCATACCATTGACAATGAACTTTTTAAAAAAATATTCTTCTCTCTTACCTCCTGGTCTTTTCTTAGATTCCTTTGTTGCGTTATTATCCAAGCCCTACCATCTAACTTTTTGGGAACCTCAGAGCCCTGTCCTGGACCCTCTTATCTTTCTACATATTTTCTCTGTCTATAATATCAACTTCCACAGATTCAGTTATAATCTGTATGCAGTTAACAACCAGACCTATATATTCAACTCTGGCTCTTGGTTCATATTGATACTTTTTACTTGTATTTACCGTTGGATGTCCCATGGGTATCTCAAACTCAACATGTGTAAGATAGAATTCATTATTTTTTCCCTAAAGCTTTCTTCCTAATTTCCATATTTCTGTGAGGATACCACCATCCTTCCATTTATCCAGGTTCACAATCTCAGTCTTCCTTGATACTTCCCTTTCCTTATATCCAATTAATTGTAAAATCATTAATTTTACCTTTACCATATTTTTCATATCCATCCTATTCTCTATGTTCACAAAGATATCATCTTAATTCAATCCTCATTATATCTCACCTAGCCAAGATCATCCACTGCCACCTTCAGTTATCCTGACTTTTGTCTTGCCACTGGATTTTAATGACTCTGGAAGAGACAGTGAAGTTGATGACTTTGTGCAACTCTATGCCATTTAAATCCAGTTCATGCACAAGTCAAAACATCACCCTTTTATGTCATTATTCTCTTTGGAAAGGGGGAATGAACAACAAGACCCCAACATTTTCTTAGTCATCAAAGTTGTAAACCTTGAAGTTACCTTTGACTTTTCCTTCATCATGACTGTTTTTTTCTTCTCATACTTCATCTAGATCAATAAATAAGAAACTATACTGTTTTAGAAGGTGAGACAGATTCTAATCTGATATCTGCTGCAAGAATAATTTACTTATTCAGTGCCAAAACCAATCAAATTACCAAAAATTATTTTACAGAGCTAGAAAAAATAATAACAAGAAAAAGGTGTCAAGAATATAAAGGGAATAAATAAAAAAATGTTATGGAAGGTAGACTATGTGAACCAGATCTAAAACTGTGCTATAAAGTGGCAATTATCAAAAAAAATCTGTTACTGGTTAAAAAATTGAATGACAAATCAGTGGAATAGATTAGGTAGGTACCCAATACTTTGAAGTAAATGACTAATAATCTAATGTTTGCTAAACTGAAAGAGCCAAGCTTTGGAACAAAAACTGCTGATAAAACTGGAAAACAGTATGGCAGAAACAAGGTATAGAACAACATCTCACATAGCATACTAGGTTAAGTTCAAAGTGGGTATGTGATTTACACATAAAGGATGAGACCAAAAGCAAATTAGGAGAGCATGAAATAATTTGCCTGTCATATCTATGGCTAAAGAAATAATTTAGGACCAAACCAGACATAGAGAGCATTACAAAACGCAAAATGGATCATTTTGATTATGAAAAAAATTAAAAAGGTTTTGCATGAACAAAAGCAATGCAACTAAAATTAGAAGGAATGCAGAAAAGTGGGAAAATTTTTCCAGCAAGTATCTTTGATAAGGCCTCATTTCTCAAATATGTTGAGAACTGAGTCAAAATTTATAACAATACAAGTCATTCTCTAATCAACAAATGGTTAAAGGATATTAATTGGCAATTTTGAAAGAAATCAAAGCCATCTATAGTTACATAAAAATGCTCCAAATAGTAATTTATTAAATACAAATTAGAATAATACAAATTAGAACAACTCTTGGGAAAGAGGGAGAGAGAATATGGAACTGAAAACTTTAAGAGAAAGAATGTTAGATAATTTTTATATGTAATTTGTGGAGGAAAATAAAGTATTTTTTAAAAGAGGGTACGTATTAAGGAGTAAGGTGTAAGAAGACTGGAAAAACAAGAGGAGTCCGGGTTATCAAGGGCTTTGAATGCTAAATAGAGGATTCTGTATTTCCATCAAGAGACAATACAAATCCACTGAAGTTTATTGAGTGGGGAAAGGGTGTGTGTGTGTGTGTGTGTGTGTGTGTGTGTGTGTGTGTGTGTGTGTGTGTGAGACACAATGTGACCTGTGCTCTAGAAAAATCACTTAAGTGGTTGATTAGAGAATAGACTGAAGTGAAAGAGACTTGAGGATGGTAGACGCATCAGCAGGTGATTTCAATAACCCAGGTATGAGATGATGAGGACCTACACTAGAGGGGTGGAAGCGTCAGATGAGAGAAAGGGGAATATTCCAAGAATGTTGCAAAGGTAAAAATCACAGGTCTTGGCAACAGTTTGGATATGATGGATGTGAGGACATAGGGGATTGGGGTTGAGAAATAGTGAGGAATCCAGAATGACATCTAGGTTGAGAGTCTGAGGGACTGAGAGGATGGTTTTACCCTCTATAGTAAAAGGGAAGGTAGGAGGTAGAGAGAGTTTAGGGGGAAAGATAATAAGTTCTATTGTAGACATATTGAATTTAAGATGTCTACTGGTCTCCAAGACAAGTGATTTCTACTACCCTACTTGAAGCAGTCTTCAAGGCAGTCAGGTGTCTTGGTGGATAGAGTGCCAGCTCTGGAGTCAGGAAGACTTCTCTTCCTGAGTTCAAATCCAGCCTCAAACAACTACTGATTGTGTGACCCTGGGCAAGTCATGTAACCCCTTTCCTCCACATGTAAAATGAGTCAGAGAAGGAAAAGGCAAACCACTCCAGCATTTCCACCAAGAATGAAGTCATGAAGAGTTGGACACAACTGAAATGACTAAACAAAAACAAACATGCCTCTTCAACCCTTTGCCAATCAAATTAACTTCAAACTTATTAAATTGATTTCTAAGGCCTCTTTGATCTGGTCTCCATCTTTCTTTCCAGAATTATCTCTGCTGTTTCTATGCATATAATATATATATATATATATATATATATATATATATATGTAATATATGTATTATATATATAAAAAATATATATTATATATGTATATACATTCAGTGTTTTAAATGTTATCATTATTTGAATTACTATTAAACCCCATTATTATTTAAAAATGCCTCAGCTTTCTTAACTCTGCTTCTTTTCATGTTTTTCCACCTGGAATTCTTTCCAACCTCTTCTCCCTCCCCACCTCTCCATTTCCATCTCTACCCGTTGAAATCATAGCTGTCTCCATGGTTTAAAGCCATCTAAAACCATTCCTGGTTTAAAGTGTACTTTCTAAATTGAGTTTACCTCCATTTCCTCCTTCAAGTCCCTAAAATTTTGTATTTGTCCTACCCTTAGGGCACTTATATTAACCTTTGCATTAGCGCCTTGTCAGTTTGCCTTATCTTCTCCTAACTGGATTATGAACCCCTTCAGGACAGAAATTGTGTTTTAATATCTTTTCATCTCTCTCATCAAAGTATGTCTTTGCATACAATTGGCATTTAATATTTGCTGAGTCCTATATAATCTTACAGGAAACTAGGATATCTTTAACACTTTCTCCTGAGTTAGGTTAGCTTTATGTTTTTATATCAATTCAGCTCTAAGAGGTAGTGCTTCTGAGCCAAAATAAACTGCCAGATGTATTAGAGTTTAGACCATTTTTTTCCTGGGGAAAAAGGGGATCTGGTTTTGAGAGAGCACAGATTGAATGTGATTGGAGAATAACTGGGTATCTGTAGACAAGGGCAAGTTTGTACTTCTCTGGAATGATCTCAAAAATTAAACTATACACACACACACACACATGCATTTGTTTATGTGTATGTATATATGTATGCATGTATATGTGTATATATATATATATATATATGTATATACATATACATAGAGGGATAGATAGAGACCTCAGTGGCAGCAGTGAGTAAAACTAAGTAACAGAGGATTAGAAAGTCTACAAATATGATTTTTAAAAGCAAACATATACTTTGACATTTCCTCTGTTGATCAAAATACCTTAGGTAGGTCCTATTTAGGTCTTATGTGTTTATGTTAGTGTGACATTTTTTTTGTTGAGAATACAAATTTCTTAAAAGGCAGGCTTATAAAATATCTTTATATTAATTTTATTTGAGTATAACAAGGATAGGATGATGCACATTTGTGGATTTAATGAACACTTTGTGATGAGGATGAAAACAGGAAAGAGAGAGAGAAGTGGGGGGCTTTTCCAATTAATCTGGTGGTTTGGACTGAATGATTTTCTTGGCAAGAGCATGTGAGATGCTAGCAGTTTTTGAGGCCAATTCCTCTTTCCAAAATAAAAAAAAAATAGAGATTCAATAGAGAACTAAACATTTACCAGTGAACTGACTTATTGAATGATATGTTTGTGGATCCCCAGCATTTTCTAATTTTCTGAGGGATTTAGAAAACTGCAAACATGTGGATCTCTCATTCCCATCATCTGCACATGCAAGGGATACAATACTGTTTAAGACAAAAAGGCAGTAATTGGAATATATAAGACTTAGGTTCTAGATTTTGTGCTTATTGGAGGATCTTGTGATGGTCACTTCTCTTTTCTGAGCCTTACTTTCCTCATTTGGAAAAGAAAATATTGGAAAAGACCAGTATTTTTTCTGCTGAATCTCGAAGGTGTTCTTGTACAAAGAATTCCAGTCAGGTTCAACATTATAATGGTAGACTAACACTACTAGATCAACAAATCCCCTTATTACTGAATATTTACAAACATTCAGGTGATTCTAAGTCTGTACTGGCATAATTCCTTTGAAATAATTAATACTTGTTTATTGACTGTCCTTTTAAAAAAGAAAAACTGTTTTTGGACCCAATATTGATTATGGAAGATAAGAATAAGACTGAAAATATCATGAGTGAAAGAAAGCAAAAAGCATTGAAAACCAAGACTGTTGATGAAACAAACATACACAAACCTAGTTCAAATCCCACATCCTAAATATAGAAGAAATGTAAATGAAATTTCTCTCTTTCTCTAGTTGAGGTTGACTTCTATCAATGCTGATATGTACTGTGTATTGTTACTGAATTTTAAAAATACTTCCGTGGGTTTGAGGAAATTAAAAGATACTTGAAAACCAAACAGAAGATATTGAAGTAATTAAACTGAAACTTCTAATGTAAGAATGCCATGAAATGAATCAATCCCCCAAATTGTTTGTTATTCAGATAAAGAGGAAAATAGGAACCTTACCTGATGAACTCTTTTTATCTAAGATTTTCTCAATTATAAAGCACTGATTTATACTAAATCTTCATACCCATTTTACTTCATAAATTATCAGCAATGTTAGATTCAGGATAAAATTGATCTGAAAATATGAGAGATTAAAATGAATTGTATGAGGTGGGAGAGCCAAGACAGTGAAGTGAAGTTTTGCCAAGTTTTTTCAATGCAACTTTCTAAAAAATTGAATTCTTAGTGGGATAACCAGCAGAAAGGCACAGTGAATAGATTTGCCAGTATGAGGCAGCTTAGGAGGACAGAAAGGAAGGTCTCCAGACACTGGGGTGGAGGTTGGGTAGGAGTGTAGTTGTGACATAAGTGGCACCTAGATGTGGCCTTATAGGCTGCAGAAGCAATGGAAACAGCAGCAACAGTAATGGTGATGGCCACACTTAGAGTGCCCAGTGCTTAATGATCCTAAGGGGACTGAACACCGATTTCAGAGAACCCTTGTACTAGCATTGGGCATAATACCAGGTACAATTTGGCAGCTCCTTCACCCAAGCTCCTTGTCCAGTTCCTTACCCAGTACCAGGGTGGTGAAGAGTGGTTATAGTTGCAAAGGAATAGGGATTCTACCTGAGTAAGGACCAGAGTGCAGACTGGTAATGAATGCACCACTTCCTGAATGATACATCCAAAGATATACTGAAACGTTACAGGTTCGCATATCTAGCTGTGAAAGCAGCAGAGGGACGTAAAAGGCCAAACTTCAGGTCAATCATTCCCTCTCTACAACACCCTACTACTGAAATGAGCAGAACCTAACTCTAACATAAAATCCAAAGTAAAAAAGAGAGAGAGAGAGAGAGAGAGAGAGAGAGAGAGAGAGAGAGAGAGAGAGAGAGAGAGAGAAACTAGACTGGAAAAAATGAGGAAACAACAATAAAAAGAACTTTACTACAAAAGCTACCATGGTGACAGGAAAGCTCAAGATACAAACTCAGAGGAAGTCAATGACTTAAAAATATCTAAAGGCAAAGCCTTAAAAAGTGCATTAAGAATTCCCCTAAGATCTAAAGAAGGAGATAAAAAGTAACAAAAGAATGTTCTTAGAGATTAAATAAGAGTGGTAGAGGAAAAATTGAGAAAAGAAATGAGAACTATATAGGATGTGGATAGTGTCAAAACTGGAGTCAGGAAGACCTGAGTTCACATCCAGCCTCAGACAGTTACTAGTTGTATGACCCTGGACAAGTCTTAACCCTATTTGCCTTTCTTATTTGTGAAATAAACTGGAGAAGGAAATGGCAAATCATTCCGGTATTTTTGCTAAGAAAACCCCAAATGGGGTCACAAAGATTTGGACACAACTGAAATAATTGATTAACAGCTACAACTACAATGTACAAATGTTTGTGTGTATGTATACATCTATACTCACATAATTGGGTATAAAAATTCATCCTGGCCAATAAGGAAGTAGGAAGGGGAGGGGCTAAGAGGAAGGAGGGGAATGATAGGAGGGAGGGGAGTTTATGGGAGGCAGTCAGAAGCAAAACAGACCTTTGGGAAGGGGGCAGGAGAAAAAAAATATAGAAGATACCAAGATACTGGGAAATATACAGTTAGCAATCATAACTGTAAATGTGAATGAGATTTACTCACCCATAAGAGGGAAGCAGATAGCAGAATGGATTACAACCAGAATCCAACAATGTATTGTTTGTAAGAGAAACACTTGAAACAGAAAGACACATAACTTTAAAATAAGGGGTTCTATTATGCTTCACCTGAAGTAAAAAAGAGAGAAGGATGAAGTATGATCTCAGACAAAGCAAAAGCAAAAAATAAACTTAATTTAAAGAGATTATCAGGGAAACTACATTTTGCTAGAAAAGTAACATAGACAGCAAAGTAATATCAGTATTCAACATGTATATACCAAATGGCATAGCATTCAGTTTTATTAAGGAAAAGTTATTTGAATGTTACAGGAAGAAATAATAAAGCTAAACTAGTAGAAGACCTTAATTTATCCCACTCAGACCTAGATAAATCTTAACCATAAAATAATACAAAGGAAGTTAAGTAAATTAAAAAAATTTTAGAAAAGTTATATATGATAGATCTCTGGAAAATATTGAATAGGAATAGAAAGAAATATCTTCCTCAGATATACATAATACCTTCACAAAACAATTTGTTATGTATTCTTGCATAATAACCTCACTAACAAATGTAGAGAAGCAGAAATATGAAATACATCATTTCCGGACCATAATGCAATAAAATTACTTTCAATAAATGGTTTTGGAAGCATAGATTAAAAATAATTAGAAACTAAATAATCCTAAAGATAGTGGACCAAAGAACAAATCATAGAAGTAATTAATTATTTAATCAAATATAATGACAATTTGATACTGGATAAAAATTGAGCAGTTGATCAGTGAAATTGATTAAACAGTATACAGAAACAAATGAATACAGTAACCTTATGTTTGATAAACCCAAAGTTCCCAGTTATTGGGGCAAAATTTGGCACTATTTGACAAAAACTTCTGGGAAAACTAGAAAGTAGTCCAGCAGAAGCTAAGCAAAGACCAATGTCTCACACGAGGTACCAAGATAGGGTCAAAATAGGCACATAATTCATATATAGTCGATGATATTGTAAATAAATTAGTGAATCATGGAAGAAATTACCTGTCAGACTTATGAATAGGGTAAGAGTTCATGATTATAAAAGGGGGGAGAAGTTCATGAAAGATATTCTGATTATAAAAATTTTAAAAAAATACTCTGAGGTTCCACTTACATCTTTACCACCAATCTACTAATGTAACTATTTTCCTACATCTCTTCAAACATTTGTTATTTTCCTTTTCTCTTGTCTTAGTCAATATGATGAGTACTAGGTGATAACCTCAAAGTAGCTTTAATTTCCTTAAAGGACTATAAATCTCTGCATACCCTCTAGATAGCAATACAACTACTATATCTATGTCCCAAGGAGATCTAAGAAAAAGGAAAAGGACCCATGTGTACAAAAATATTTTAGCAGCTCCTTTAGTGGGGGCAAAAACTGGGAAACTGAAGAGATGCCTATTAATTGGGAAATAGTTGAACAAGTTATGGTACATGAATGTGATGGAATTGTGTTGTAAGTAATGATGAAGTGAATGGTTTTAGAAAAACCTGGGAAGACTTATATGAATTAATGCAAAGTGAAGTGAGCAGAACCAGGATAACATTGTGCATTGTAATAGCAATATTGTAAATATAATTAATTGTGAAAGATTTAGTAACTGAACAATGCAATAATCTACCACAATTCCAAAGGACTCCTGTTGTAAGACGCTACCACCTCCATCCAGAGAACTGGTGGTCTCAGAGTAGAGATTTAAGCATTCCGCTCTTCTTCCTTTTTTGTTTTGAACATAGCTAATATGGAATTATGTTTTGTATGACTTCATATTTATAATGTGTATCATATTTCCTGCCCTCTTAGTAGGTGGAAGAGGGGTTAGAGGGAGGGAAAGAATTGGAATTGAAAACCAAAATAAAAAATAGTTGAATGTTACTTGGCACCATTAATAGATGCATCAAAAATTACTTCAAAAGTTTTTTGGATTTTCACCAAGATCCTTCTCTGATATACCTCTGATATACCAAGGTAGAGGTGACCTTGCGTTTTTGAAGGGTTTGTCAATGGTGTTCACAGAATAAGGCATTTTTAAAATGAGTCTATTAATGTATAAAGGAGAAAGCTAGAATAATTTTGGAAAAGGTACCGAGGATCAAATATCTTTCTGTTGTTTCTTATAGAACCAAACTTTCTGAGACCAGCTTTTCCTTTCATCCATAAATTGATACAGACTCAAGCTTCTGGGCATGTAGAAAAAAAGAACTCAGCATTACCCAAATATTCTCTTAATATTTAAGGTACTTCATGTACAATGACACTCAAATACTTACTAGAGGAAGAAAGGAAGGACAGTGTTGTAATTTTGTAATTATCTTGTATCATATAGCTGAGTTTATTTTCTTTTTTAATTTTGAAAAGTCTTTATGTACATTTTCTCATTTTAGTCTTGAAAATCCTGTGAAGTAGGTTCTACAAGTATTATCTATTGCCTTTTAACTGATTAAGAAAAGATGACTCATGAGGTTAAGTAATGTGTATTATCACATTAATAGTAAGCATCTGAAGCATACTGTGAACCAAGTGACTCCCTAATTAGGACTAACCCATACTACCTTTCCAAATAGAATGGGAAGATTATCTTTAGAAAAAGAAAAGTGTTAGGAGACTCTTTATGTTTACATGTACTACATGCACTAATTATTTCTTCTTGGAAGACTTATAGACTTAGCTTATGTTTCTTCACCTTTTTTCATCTCATGGACCCCTTTCTGAATCAGTTGAAATCTATGTAGCCCATCTTAGAATATTTTTAAATGAATAAAATAAAACAAAATGTGTAGGATTACAAAGAAACCCAATTATTTTGGTATATGGTTATCAAAATACATTTTTAAGAAAACATGTTCACAGGCTCCAGATTAGGAACTCCTGTTCTATAGTGATCTATGGTATATTGTACATGCCTTCTTCTTTGTTCATATCTTCTGGCCAGCTAGGTCAGGGCTTGAGCTCATTATTCTTGTGTCTTACTCTTTTATGAGAAGGTTGTGGTTGCAGAATGATCCTACTGATTCTTGTCAGCTTTGATTAAGGAATCCAGGAAGTCCCAACCTCTCCAACCTACAAAATTGGTTTCAAGTTTGGACACATCTATCTGAAGCTCAGTCTTCAGTCATCAATACTCAGGGAAAGACACAAAAGAATTAACTAGGGCCTGAGGCACCCAAACCTCCTTTCTATGCAGTCATGTATGAGTAGTCACCATGGCTACCAGGAGAAAGTCCCTCTTTCCCCTAATACAAGAAGTTCCAAAGAGAAAGAAAGAGTTTCTCTAGAGAGAGGAAGAAGAGAGGGAACATGAAAATTAACTCACCTTTTAAAGTCTACTTAATAGTCTTAATATTGCTGGGTCTAAGGGTATGCACATTTTTGTAGCCCTTTGGGCATAGTTCGAAATTGCTCTCAAAAATGATTGGATCAGCTCACCTCTCCACCTACAATGAATTAGTGTTCCAACTCTCCCACATCATCTCCAACATTTATCATGTTTCTGTTTTGTCATGTTAGTCAATCTGATAGGTGTGATGTGGTACCTAAGAGTAGTATTGATTTGCATCTCTCTGATCAATAGTGCTTTAGAGCATTTTTTTAATATGACTATAGATAGTTTTATTTTCTTTCTCTGAAAACTCTGTTTATATCCTTTGACCATTTATCAGTTTGGGAAGATTCCCTATTTTTAGAGATAAGGTGTTGATTTGGTATTCATTCCATTATATCACACTGTGTTAGGTAATGCCTAACTTGTCTGGCAATTCAAGAAGTCTCTTTCCATTGGGTAGTGTAATACAACAGAGCATAGTATTGTCGTAGGAGTATGTTTTATAATTTGTTACCGATCATGTTGAAAGAAATAACACACTAATAAAACTCTGAAAAACAAGAGAGGCATATGTATGGAGAAAAGAAGAGTAAAATTCCAAGGTTTTTCTTCTTTTGGGTCCAAAAAACATTTGGGATAATGAACTCAGACCTAGGCTTCAAGAGACATGTGTTATTAGTGGAAGGAAGGGAGGGATTGAGGGAGGTAAGAAACAGGAAAAGGGAAGAAGGGAGGCAAGAAAGGATAAAACAAAATAAAGAATGGAGGGAGGAAGGGTAAAAGGGAGGAAAGAATGCAGATAGACAAATAAGAGATGAGTATATTAACATTTACAGTACAAAAGAAAAAGCATAAAGTACCAAATCTTTAAAGGAGTTTCATTGCAACTCCATTTATACTTTGATGGAATTTCTTTCCTTTTTTAAAGATAGATTTTAAAGGATATCTTTTGTTTTGTATAACTTACATCCTTCCCCTAGAGAGCCATCATATATAATAAATACTTTTTAAAAAGAGGAAGAAGAAGAAGAAAAAAAACCCTAGCAAAGTCAATTGACACATCCAAGACATCTGACATATGCAATACGCTATACCAGCAGTATCAGACTGAAATAGAAATGACACTTCTGATCCCTATAAAAGGATGCCTGAGGGCTACATATTGACCTAGTTTTAAAATGTGATATTATCTATATTTTATTAAATTATTTCAAATATTTTATATTAATATATTTATATATTACATATTGTGGGCAGCGTGGTTGACATCTTTGCTCTATACCATGGACTTCCCTACTACAAAATAGGAGGAGGAGTAAAGTGTCTTTTCACATCTCTTAGGATGGGACCCCTAAAGGAATTGCCTACATTGAATTTAAGACTGAAGCAGATGGCCTGAAAGAAGCAGGGCACTGCGATCAGTGGATCGAGTGCTCATTCTGGACCTCACAGGGGAGAAGAACCTAGGACAAGAGAACTCCAGAGGGAAGAATTATTCCTGGGGTGGGAGCAGCAGGAAGCCGTCAGATTCCAAGACCCTGGTGCTAAACAACCTGGCCTACAGCGCCACCAAGGAGAGCCTGCAGGAAGTGTTTGAGGAGGCCACATCCATCAGTTTGCCCCAGAACAACCAAAGCTGACCCAAAGGGTATGTATTCATTTAATTTGCCTCCATGGAAGTTGTAAAAGAGGCTTTCAATTCTTGTAACAACATAGATATTGAAGGCAGAGCCATCTGACTAGAGCGGAAGGGACAGAAGGCTGCCAGTGCAGCCCAGAGGAACCAGTCCTACAAAGCCTTGTTCTTCAAAGGCCTGTCTAAAGAAATGACAGAAGAAACATTGAAAGAGTCATTTCAAGGCTCTCTGGATACCAGGATAGTCACGGGCAGGGAGATGGCGGGTCTTTGAAAGAGTTCGGTTTTGTGGACTTCATCTCAGAGAAAGAGGCCAAAGCTGCTGAAGAGGCCATGAAGGATGGAGAGAAGGATAGAAAGAAAGTAACCTTGGACTGGGCCAAGCCTAGAGGCTTTGGAGGTTGAGGGGTGGCCATGGCAGTGGTGGCAGTGGCAAGGGTGGCTTTGGAGGCAGAGGCTGAGGAAACTTTGAGGGGTTGATTTCTGAGGAGACCAAGGAGGAGGAGGAGAAGGCAACAGCAAGCCACAAGGAAAACAGACAAAGTTCAAATAGATTCCCTCCTTCTCTTTTCCTCTATCATGTGAATGGACTCTGGGGGTTTTATCCTGTCATTTCAGCACTGACAGAGCCTTCTGAGAATATTCCAAGACAGATTGGGCAACCCTCGGGTATCTTGGACGAACCTGGATGGCATTTCAAGAGAGAGAGTGGCAGTTTTGACTGGATAGATGTCCCATATAAACTTTTTGCAGAGATGGGTGGTAGCTTTTGGAGGTCACCTTTTTGTCTATGAGATGTCTTGAATTTATAATGTTATACACCACGTAAAAACCATTTTTTTTCCTAAAAATACCTGCAGTGATTTTTTTTGTTCCATTTTTATCCTTGTTTTTGGCTGCAAAGGAAAAAGGCAAATGTTTTCTCATGGTTCCTGCTTTAGCAGCCTGCCTTAGGACACATTAAAAAGGCCTAACCTGGAAAAAAAAAGCAATGTTGCTGTTGCTGTTGCTGTATACAATATTCTCTTGGTTCTGATGATTTTCATCTTCATCATTTTGTGCAAGTCTCCATGTTTTTCTAAGATTGATTTTTTATAATGTGGTAATATTCCATTACAATCATATACTTGTTCAACCATTCCTCAATTGACAGGCATCCCCATAATTTCCAATTCTTTGCCACCACAAAGAGAGCAGCTATAAATATTTTATAATATGTAGGTTCTTTTCCATTTTCTCTAATCATTTTTGGAAAAGCCCTAGTAGTGGTATTGCTAGGTCAGAGGGTATATGCAGTTTAATAACTCTTTGGGAATATTTCCAGATTGCTCTCCAAAATGGCTGGATCAGTTCACAGCTCCACCAACAGTGAGCTAGTGTTCCAATTTTTCCACATCCCCGCCAGAATTTGTCATTTCCTCCATCAATCACTTTAACCCATCTGACAGGTATAAAATATCTCAAGATTGTTTTAATTTGCATCTCTCTAATAACGATTTAGAGCATTTTTAATATAACCATAAATTATTTTGATTTTTTCCATCAGAAAACTGCCTGTTCATATTCTTTGACCATTAATCAAGATTTCACAGATTTCTTTGTATATTTGAGCTATGAGATCGATATCTGAAAAATTGTCTATAGAACTTTCTGCCCAATTTTCTGCTTTCCCTCTGATCTTGGCTACATTTCTTCTATTTGTACAAAAAAATATTTTTTTTAGTTTAATGTAATTAAAATTATCCATTTTACATCTCATACTGTTCTCTATCTCTTATTTATACATAAATTGTTTGCCTATTCATAAGTCTGATAGCTAATATGTTCCACATTCTTCAAATTTGCTTGTAATATCTCAAATTATATCTAGGTCATATATCGATTTTGACCTTTTCTTGGTAAATGGTGTAAATGTCTTGTTTTGCAACCAGTGCAACATTGACTAAAGAGTGACCTCCAGAACCCAATGCTAGCAATAGGTGAGAGAAAGACTCATTTGGCATCAATACCACCTTTGAATTTGAACTTGGTTCCATTGATGCTATATAGGAACTGAACTAAGGTGAGCCTACTCTCCCCAGAGACTGAGGGGTTATTGGAGAGAGTATATCCCTGAGGAGTTGGAGGAAATGTTTTATCATTGAGGTAAATATTTATCTGTAAAAGTTACTGGATGATAAGTGGCTAAATGGAAGTGTGGTGCTAGTTACTAGCCATTAACAAGAGAGGGAACATAGCCAGTGGGGGCTCAGGCTCAAGGAAATAAAAGAAAAGATGTTCCAAAAACCCTCAGGTACCCTGAGTATCCCTAGTATCTCAAGGACCAGATCTCTGGGATCTGAGACAGACAGCCAGATTGTCCATGATGCACCTAATGTAATTTGATGAAGGATATTTTCTGGCATGACTGGACAGAATGTGAAATTAATTCTTCTTCCAGGTGTCACCTTGAATGAGAGGGGTTCTCTTATCCATCCTTTAGGGTTTTCAAGTTGATGACCCAGCCCCCATAATGAACAACTTGTGGATCAAGTTCATAGAACAACAGCAGTCAAATGGCATTGTGGGTTTCCACTTATGTACAGAATGAGTTCTTTCTCTGGTGACATAGGTGACCATAATTATACAGCATTGTAAGTTTTCCAAGGAAATGACTTGTAGATAGGTACGGTCTTATTTTTTATACCTATGTGGGTTTGGGCAAATCACTTAACCTCTTGTTACTCCAGGCAGTTTTCTAATACTGTAAGTTGCAGAACAGTTGGACCTAAATGCACATATGTATTTTTGGAGCAGGTCACTGTTCCATGATGAGACACTGGATTTGGTCTTTGTCTCATCATGGTATGGAGGTGGGTGACTTGTGCCACAAAACAAACAAACATATATATGTGTATATAAGCATGTGTATGAACACACAGGAAGGTGTTTGACTCAATGGGTCACTGCGATTAATATTATTAATTAATAATATTAATTAATTAATGACATTATTAATTGTTAATAATATTAGTATTATTAATAGTCTTTCTTTCATCCTTTTAATGTCTTAGAAATTTTGGCACAGTATTTGGGAGACAGTTGTAGTCCTTTCAAAACTGTATCCTGTTTGATCATTGAACAAGGATCTTGAGTACCAACAATTGAATTATTAATGCTTGTAAATAGTATTAAAAAAAACCCATGTGGTTCTTATATAGTTCTTAGCAACCTCCATGTCAACTGTCCCTTTATCTCTTGTGGCATTTCACATGGGTCCCTCTTATATGTATATAATACAATAGAGTTTGTAAAAACAAGGAAGCAATTAAGACATTTTTAGTTCCCTCTGAGAGTTGCAAAACAAAAGACTGCCTAAGGAAAGTGATCCAAGGCAATATACATTTGTTATTGAAGCCAGAATAAGACTCAACTTTTTGGCCAAAAATACATGGCAGTAATTTCTTTTAAACTTTATTGTTATTTTAAATTTAAACAAATGCTTTTTTGGCTTACTTTTCTTTTAGCAGAATGTTTGCAAGTCTCTGTGGGGACTCATACCAAGCTTTTGCTTTCTTTAATATTTGTAAATGGTATCCAGAACTTGAGCTGGAGGTAGTGTTTCCAGGGTTAAATCATATGGCATGTGAGTAGGCATCTATACTCACTCACCTGAATCTCTGACTCAAGTCAGAAAGCTCTGGTGTGATGGCTGAGTGCTCATAATAACAAGAACAGCTTTAATTCATAAACAGTTCTTTCCAATTACAAAAGGCTCCTGCAAACCCTGTCTCATGGGCCTACCAGCTGAACCACCCTGAGTCTCATTTTCCCCAATTAGAAATTGGTGATTACGGGGCACTTTCTTGTGGGGATCAAAGGGGATGATGCAGGAAAAGAGATTTGTCAATCATGAAGTATTATATTTTCAGTTACTCTTATGTCACAGGATATTTACAACACCTCTGTGAGGTGGAGAAAATAGTGTAATGACCTTCAAATGAGAAAATAAGGAATTCAAGGGATTTGTATAAGGTCACAAGGCTAGAAGGTAAGAGAGCTGAAACTAACATTCAGGACTTCTTCCCATAAGTGCCTGTGAGATTTATAGCTAAAAGGGATCTCAGAGGTGATCTAATTTAACTTTAATTAATTTTGATTTAATTTACTGGATGAAGAAAACAGATTCAGACAGGTTTGGTGACCCGGTGGTAAGTAACAGAGTTGGGATTTGAATGTAGGTCCCCTGACACAAAATACAATGGACTTATTACAGTGTGATAGACTGATGTGGCCAGAACTCACCTGGGAAATTCACCTGGACATCATTAGATTACCCCAGAGGGAAAGTTGCCATCTTCCCATTGGCAGGTGGAGTAGCTTTGCACAATTTTTCCAGAAAGGAGAGAGTATCAATGGCCTTTGCCTTAGTACTAGCTATCTGAAATTCAATTCAAAGCTATTGAGACTCTAGCTAGGTGTCGCAGTAGAGAGAATGCCAGGCCTGAATTTAGGAAGACTCATCTTCCTGAGTTCAAATGTGACCTCTGACGTGTACTAGTTATGTGACCCTAGGCAAGTCACTTAACCCTGTTGCCACAGTTTCTTCATCTGTAAAATGAACTGGAAAAGGGAACAGCAAAATACTCCAGTTCATCTGCCAAGAAAATATTGGGCTTAATTGGCAGGCATAGAATGATGTTTTAAGAAAAGGGAGTCACATCGTCATCCTAATATGCAACAAAACTCTGATGTGCATTCATGATCTTTCTATGATAATGTGGCTCTCTCCAGCTTTCCCAGCCTTCATTTGTGCTCTTTTCTTTTACATACTCTGTCTTCCAGCCAGACTATTCTACAATCTATTTCCTGATCATTTCTTGTTCTCTCACATTTCTATACCTTGGTTCAGGTTATCCCTGATGCCTGTACACTCCCTCTTCATCATCTTTGTTGAAATTCTTTTTTTCTTCAAGGGCCCTTTTGGGTGCTACCTCTTCCATGAAGTTTTCCCTGATGTTTTCTAAATTAAAAGCAATTCCTCCTTCCTCAAATTTTCAAAGGGTGCTTTGACTTTCTCTTTTACCTCTATCATATTCTGCCAGGTATCATGTTGATTTATGTATGTGTATAAACCCCCAAACCCTATCCCAGCCATCTTGTTTTATAAATGAGAAAGCTGAGGTCCAGGAGGTGACATTACTTGCCCAAGTTCATATAGTTAGTAAATTAAAGTGGGTACTATAATCCAGTTGTCTTTACTCCACATTCAGGGCTCCTTTCATTCTGCCAGACTCCTTCTGGTATCTATATCTGCATAGAATATAGCAAAACGTATAGTAAGATACACAGCAACAGTAAATTACATGGAGTTTAATTCTGGGTGAATGATTCTACATGCTGTCCTCTGTCTGGCATTTCAGGAGGTCTGAGACCAGCCAAGGATGATGAAGATTATTAAAATAACTATACACTTGGTGATGGTGTCCTTTGTTGTCCAGTTGTATCTGACACTTTACGACCCCATGGATCATAGTTGTGCAAGGCACTTCTGTGTGCCACTATCTTCTTAAGTCTTTCCAAGCTCATGTTTGTTGCTTCCATGACACAGTGTCTTAGACTATGGATTCTTCAGACTTTTAGACGACATTTGATGTAACTTTCCTCAGTAGAAATAGTAAAGGTTTGACTAAATGGTCAAGTTCTCTTAGCAGCCTTTGTGGAAGGAATGAAGGAAGAAAGGAAGAGGAAAAGGAAGGAGGACAGAAGGAAGGATGGAAGGAAGGATGGAAAGAAGGAAATACACATTTATTAACTGCCTAGTATGTGCCAACTACTGTGATAGATACTGTACAAATATTATCTCATTTGGTCCTCACAACAACTCTGTGAGATAGGTGCTACTATTATTTCCATTTTTACAGTTGAGAGAAGTGAGGCAGATAGAAGTTAAGGTAGTCTAGGGCCATAATTAATAAGTATCTGAGGCTGGATTTGAATTGAGGTCTTCTTGACTCCAGTTCTAGTGCCTCTGTGTGGCAATTTATTGGTCAACTTTAGCATTTGTCTGCATCATTGATGCTGCCTTCCCACTGCCCAACCCTGCACCCCCAGCCACTCCTCTATGCCTATGTTCTTTTATTTTTTTCTCTTTATCTTTTCTTGAAACAGTAACAAACCAAGACTCAGGATAAAAGCGACTAGCAAGCAAAAATGGGAGGCAACCTCCGCATCAGTCTCGGAGAATTTGAAAAGCCATGTCCTGGGCAGGTAAACATGAAGAAAATTAACCCCTCGGTTACATACATGAAAATAAAGTAAAACAAAATGTTCACTCTTACTCCACCATACTATAGACTCCCCACCCCCATAATATACCACAGTTATGGACTGTAATTACCAGAATAAATGCTAAATACTTTTTTTAAAATGGGTTCCATGGCTGAGGTGACCTGACAGGCTGCTTTAGTCTACTTCCATGTGTCCTCAATGAGATGAGTTGGCAAGAGCCTATGAAGACATTTGGGGTTCTCGTGAGGCAGGACCTTAATTTTCTGTAAAAAGCTTCTACATTTTCCATAAGAGTTTTTGCATTTTCCATTTCATTCTGGGGCTAGAGGAGGCCACGTCCAAGAATCGTGTTAGCGTTTTTACCTAATATACTGGCACTGCCCCCACTTTTTTGCTTTGATGTGTGTGTTCTTAGACACTTTGACTGGGGACCATTTTAGTGGCACTTGCATAATATTTAAGAAATGTAAATAATTGACATTATGCATAATTTCAGCTTAGAAAGTAGAATGAGAAAGCGTAGTGGCATGGATTAGGAATTTAAAAATACCCTTGACCACAAGATTATCTTTCTCATTTAAGAGAGGTACATGACTTATAGCCAAAACAAAAATGAAACATATACTTCCATCCCAATTACAGTGTTCATGGTACCCTAGCGCCCTATATGTGTGTTCATCCTTCATTGCCAAAGAAGACCATGCTATCAGAGAAATGATGTCATGATTTGCACTTGACTTTGTTTTGAGTGAGGGAGCACTGTGCAGGTTACCAGCCTCACTTCTCCTCCAGAGTCATCTGAATCCAGTGATGGATGACTAGATGATGACCCAGGATGAGGCTATTGGGGTTAAGTGACTTGCCCAAAGTCACACAGCTAGTGAGTGTCAAATGTCTGAAGTGTGATTTGAACTCAGGTCCTCCTGACTCCTGTATTGGTGCTCTATCCACTGCACTACCTAGTTGCCCCAGGGCCCTATATAGTGTCATGAAAAATGCTCAGTTGAGTGAGAAGACCAGATTGGTAGTCCTGGATCTTCTATTTACAAACTATATAGCTAGTAATCATTGTACTCCTTTGAAAATGGTGTAGATGGGATATCTAAGGTCCTTTTCATTTTTAAATTTTGGGATTCTGTGTCTGTCCTGCCTATTTCATAGTCTGTGATAAGATAAGGGTGTGAAATCATTTTTTGCCAAGAATGCCTCACTCTAAAGTCAACTAACATTTCAGTTAGGTTCTACAAAGATAATTTTTATTGGAGAGAATTTTTTCACTACGAATTCCTACATTAATAAAACCATAGTTCCAGAAAACCTCCCTCCTTCCACACTCTATAAACTCCTTCCCCAAAGAAAACCCCAATATATTTATTATAAAGAGAACCATTAAATTGGCTGAAATATGGACAACATTTCAGTAGTCTAAGGGCATAGCATGTCCACATGGGTCAGAAGCACAACTGGTTTTCCAAGTTTATAAGCATTTTCTTCATAACAATATGAGGTATGTAGTACAACCCAAACTAACGATAAAGAACATAAGAAGAAAGATGCTGTCTGCATCCAGAGAAAGAACTGATAAATAAAAGGATATAGAGGATAATTTTATATATATATATACACACATATATATGAGTATATATATGTATATATACTCATATATATGTGTGTATATATATATGTGCCTATTTGTGTCTAATAGTAGTCATCTCTAGGGTGGGGTTTGAGGGAAGGGAAGAAAAAAGTGAAGAAAAGGAAATTTACATGATAACTTTCTTATATATTTATACAATAGCAAGTTGTACATAATAGATTTGCAGTTTTATGTGCAATCATCTTTTTTATCATACCATTATAGAAATGCTGATTTTCTTCCATAAATTAAAATAAAATAAATTTTAAAAATAACCATGTATTTAGGATAGCATTATCTTTATTTATACAAATTAAAAAAAAATTGGATGTGAAAATGGTTGAGATGACTCGTGCAAGGTCACCCAGCTGGACCAAGGAGGTGGATATGTTTGCAGGCATCATAATAGTGACAACTTTATCTCAAAATAGAACTGTCCCACAGAATTCTGGCTTAAATTCATGCTAATCACATGATCCTGCATGTTGCATCACCATTTTAATCCTTATTTTATTTACAAAAACAAAGATGATGCTCAGACTACCCACTTCACAGGGTTATGATGCTTTGCCAACTGCAAAGCACTCCGGAAATATTTATTGTTGTTAACTGTGTGATTCTGGTTATATTTTCTTTGAGCCTGTTTTCTCATCTATGAAATGAAGACAAAAATTGCATTATCTTACAGAACTTGATAGGGGAAAAGTGCTTTGTAAACTCTGCTACTTACATTTAAGTGATCATTTTCCTTCTATGAGCAGATACACTTTATGCATTTACTTTCCTCTCTTCATAGGAGTCTGGCTATAAATTCATTCTTATCCTACCTACGTAGATGAGAAGAATCCAAGTGGCATTTGTTCTTTGGAAAGAGCTCATTTGTATAATGAAGGAAAACATAATTAGTCTTTCAATCTTTTCCCTGAACCTGAATTCTAGGAGCACTTCTGTAAAAATAGGGCCATGCTAAACAGTGCAAGGTGCCCATTTTAAAGCTACTAGGTTTCTTTTCATAGCATATAGTACATCTCAGCTGTCTTAAGTTAACTTTCCCTTGGACTCCAAGAGCTGAACAAAGAAAGGAAAATAAAAATCCACAAGACGTGCACCCAGTTTGTTTCTGGGCTATTTACAAAAGAGGGCAGTTACTGTCAAATGAAGAATGAATTCCTTTCTATATCAGCTAGTCATTTATTTTTCTTGGGGAAACCAATGTGGACATTTTTGCTATGGTTTTACCAGCTGACTTCCCAGGGATTTTGGAGAGAAGCTTTTGGGAAGTGACTGCATTTTTGGCCTCTCTTACCAAGGACACTTTCATTCTCAATGTGGTGCAGGACAGGCTATCAGAAGCTTTTCTTGCTCCAGTGGAGACTGGAATTTTCTTCTTTGAGAAGTGTGAGTAGGCCCATGGACATAATAACAGATTGAGAGCTGGAAGTCATCTGATCTAGGCCAACCTTGCCATTTTATAGATGAGGAAACTGAGACTGTGGGGTGGTAACTTGCCCAAAATAACACAGATAGGAAATAACAAAGCTGGCATACAAATCCATTGTCCTTTGTGAACTCTTAGGAATGACTGTTTGGATGGCCTGAAATGAATGGTTTTCAGTACAAAATGTTTTTTGAGTGAACAGTAGTTGGACTCTTATTTTTGTAGAACACAGTGGTAAAATATATCAAAATTTATCAATATCACACCAATTTAAGTATATTTCAGGTCACATCAAGAGTTATGTCAAGTAATAATCCAATTCAATAATTCAACAAATATTAGGCATTTGCAGGCACAGTGGACCAAATGGTAGACCTGGAGTCAGGGAGTTGCAGAAGTTCAAGTACGGCCTCCGACACTTAGCTGTGGAATCCTGGGCAAATCCCAGGATCTCAGTGTCCTTATCTGTAAAATTGTGGTAATAAAAGTAACTCCTCCAACAATTATATGAGGATAAAGTGAGAGGCAGACCGGGCTACTTTGTGCAAAGTCTAAGAGGTAGTAGCTAAGTGCCCAGCTTGGGAGGCAGGAAGACCTGGATTCTAGTATATTTGCCTGGACTGGCTGCGTGACCATAGGCAAGTCGTTTGACCTCTCAATGCCTCAGACAGCTCCCTAAGATGATACATTTCATACAATCTGCCAGTTTTCATCAGTAGAGGGAATTTCCACACTGGGCATTCCCTACAGTGATAAAGTCATAGGTTTGGACCAAAAAGGCAAGTACATATATGCTCATTTTCCTATAGAATTTCACAGTTCACAAGGTACTCTTCTCAAAATATCCCTGTGAGTTGGTTAGAGTACAATTATTCCTATTTTACATTTGAGAAAACTAAGGTACATCAGGATTATCCAGAAAGTCTGTTTGTGTTCGTCCTTCATTGCCAAAGAAGACCATGCCATCAGAGAAATGATGACATGACTTGCTCTTGACTGTTTTGAGAGAGGGATGGCTGTGCAGGTCACCAGCCTCATTTTTCCTCCTGGGTCATCTGGATCCAGTGACCAGATATCATCAGGATGACTGGAGAAGGCTTAGGATGCACTGGGAGACTTTGACCTATTCAGGTGCTCACTTAGAGTGAGTTAATGCCCATCCAGTGAGTAGGCCTCTTTAAGAGGTAATCAGAAAATGGCTCCTTTAATGAGCAAAAGAAAAAAATAAGTAAATCCAGCTGGGAGATAAAGAGTAGCAGTAAGTAGTGCAATGAGGCCTCAAACCCAGGGCTCTTACTTGATGCTTAGAGCTCTTTCTACTCTACCCAACTATCTTCCCAAAGTAACAACTTCATACAATTAAAGTTTCATAAAATGCTGTTAACATAACAACTGCAACCACAGCTTTGGTCACAGCTTTAAGGTGAGATAGGTATTATCCCCATTGCAGAGATAACTGATATGAAGATAGAGGCTAATCCTGTCTTTGGAACCAATTTGGAACCCATCTGGTTTCTGAGCATTCCCACCATATGTTACTATTTCTTTAGAGATAATCTAATAGTCACTTATACTTGGAGATTTCCCAGTGACCTTTCTGTTAGTGAAGAAAATTTAGTGGCGAATGAATCCAAATAGTAAACATATTATGCATATGTCCATCGGTTGTATGAACTTGTTGTATGAACTTGAGTACCTCCCTTCCATTCTCTCAGCAGATAGGTTGGCACCATGGACAGCGCACTGCACCGAGAGTCAGGAAAGTCTGAGTTCAAATCCAACCTCAGACCCTTACTAGCTGTGTGGTACTGGGCAAGTCACTTAATGTCTATTTGCCTCAGTTTCCTCAAATGGGGTTAATAATGATACCTATCTCTCAGGGTCTTTGTGAGGCTCAAATGGAATTATATTGATTATATTTGTAAGGGGCTTCTATGTCTAAATCTTGTCTTATACTTTCTACCTATAGAGCTCTACGTCTATGTCCTCTCTTTCTAGAAAGGAGACCAGCTCTAATGAGATTGGAGGGCCCTTCAGAGCCTCAGGATTAGGTGCAGGAACCTTGCAATATGAGGAGAAACTTCAAATAATGTACAGTCAACATACTTCATGGTACAGCTTAAGCATGACCTCTTCCATGAAGTTTTCTCTGACGACGTTAGCCCATAAGGACCACTCTTTCCCATGAATTTATGTAATTGCATTGGAAAACTATCTATTTCCAATTGCATTGGAAACTATCTATCTATATGTCTATCTCATATATATATATATTTCATGTACACACATATGTTTGCATATATACATATACTGATATATAGAGTGTATATATATTATATACAATATACATATATATATATATATATATATACAAAATTACAAGATCATAAGTTCATAGAATGTCAAAGGTGGACATAGGAAGGAAGGAAGGAAACAAGCATTTAGCAAGTGCTTCTTATGTGCTAGATTTTGTGCTAAGCACTTTAACAAATCTTACCTCCTTTGAACCTTACACCTACCCTGCCCTATTGTTATTGCTTGGGTGTTTCAGTCTTGTCTTACCCCATTTGGGGTTTTCTTGGCAAAGTTACTGGAGTGATTTGCCATTTCCTTCTCCAGCTCATTTCTACAGATAAGCAAATGGAGGAAAACAAGATTGTGACTTTCCCAGGGTTACACAGCTAGTAAGTGTCTGAGGCTACATTTGAATTCAGGAAGAGGAGTCTTCCTGACTCCAAGCCTGGCACTCTATCCATATGTCATCTGGCTCTCCAGAACTCTTATTATCCCCATTTTAGAAGTGAGGAAATGGAGGCAAAGAGAGGTTAAGTGACTTGTGCAGAGTCATACAGCTCGTAAGTGTCTGAGACTGGATTTGAACTCGGGTCTTCCTGACTCCACATTATCTAGTTGCTTCAAAGAAATGAATAATTGGAAAAGGAAATGAACTAGTTATCTGGCAAAGCTGTAAGGCTTAATGGGTAGAAAATCAGCTTACTATGTTGTTTCCCTTGAGATGTTAAGAGAACTAGGGAAACCCCTTCCCCTTCTTCATATTAAATGCATTCCCTTGGTAATCCCTGACATCGCTGTTGAAAAGTGTATTCACATGGATGGGATCACAGATCCATTTGAAGTACTGGAAAAGTTTAATGGTGTGATAGAAACAGTGATGAACCTGTAGTAGCTGAGAAACCTGGGTTTGAATCCTGGTTCCAAAACTGAATAGCTGTAAGATAATGGACAAGTTGGGGCACCCACATGGCACAGTGTCGGGTCTGGAGTCAGGAGGACTCGTCTTCCTGAGTTCAAATCTGGCCCTAGACACTTATTAGCTATGTGATCCTTGGTAAGTTACTTCTCCCTGTTTCCTTCAGTTTCCTCATATGTAAAATGAACTAGAGAAAGAAATGGCAAACCACTCCAGTATACTTGTCATTGAAACCCCAAATGGGGTCATGGAGAGTCAAATGTGATTGAAAACTGACTGAACAGGAGCAAAGAAATAGGGTTGAAACTGTAGTCAGGAAACCTTGGTTTGAACCCTGGCTCTAACACTTAATAGTTGTATGATAACTGACAAGTTATTTCACCTGTTTCAGCTTATTTCCTTATCTGTAAAATGGAGGTAGTGATTCTTTGACACCTCACGGGGTTGTGATGGTGAAGAAATCCTTTGTTATTCCTGAAGAGCCACAGAAATGCAAAGGATGATGAATATCTTTATTTTTTACTGTGAGGCCATCCTCTCCATTTGTACATTTCCCTGTGTAGACTCTCCAAGATGGCAGGACAGGGGGAAGACCTACTTCCCCCCAGGGTGTACTATTTCCATTGCTTTCCTTTCTCACCCTACCAGGACTATCCTAAAACTCTTTCTGGACTGTGAAGACCCATCACCACTGGGGAACCCTATGCCCTTCTGTTCTTTGAGCCCTGGCCATTCCAGATCTAGGACCTATATAAGACAGGAAAAGGGGCTCCTTGTCCTCCTTGCTTTTTCCCTTCATCTGGGCTGCTTGGTTGCTCATAGAGTGTGAATGAGATAGGAATCAACAACTCCATCCTTTCAGCTGTTTTGCAACTGATTTATAGGGTCCTTTAGGATACATCATTCACCTTGCCTTAATGCCCTGAAGTCCCATATCACTGTCATCTGATCTACTAATGTAGGTCTCCCAGGCCTTGCCATCAACCCCACTGCTGCACTGTTAGGCTTTCTGAACCTTTCCATGTGCTCTGCAGTTAGACTTTCTTTTATGTACTATCTTCCTCTGTTATAATGTAAACTCCTCAAGAGGAAGAACTGCTTGAATTTTTGTTTGAAGTACTCTCCAGTGTTTTGCACTTAGCAAGCCCTTAATAAATATTTTTATATTCATTCATTTTTAATGTTTTCTCATGTCTCCATCTTTGCTTATGATATTTTTTCTTCCTGAAATATCACTTCCATTTTCATCCTTATTTATTGAAAACTTCCCTATACTTCTTGGTCTAGTTAAGACGTTGCCTCCTCTACAATATCCTTTGTTGAGCCAGCCCACCATGAGATGAATTCTCCTTTCTTATGAACTCTCATCAAGCCTTATTCTCACTTCATTTATTCATTTATCACATCAGATTGTGATGGAACATGTTCTATTTATCTTTGTATAGGGCATGGACCATGTTCTTTTTATCTTTGTATTTCCCCTCATAGCTACCACAGTCTCCTACAAATAGTACTTGACAAATGCTTTTGTTGAATAAGTTATCAAATGAATGTGCAAATGACAAAAAGGCTAGAAACAGGATAGATTCCAATACATATGGATAATTTTTAAACACTTAGAGCTTGTAACCAAATATATTGTAATTCTTTACTGATGATGTCACTTAAAAACAATAGTGAAAGAAGTGTCTTGAAACCAATGAACCTAAAGGAAACTGGTTGTTCGTTTGTCACCTGGCAGAGTGTGATGGGGTAGATAGAGCTTGAAAAATGGCATTGAACCCTAACAGGCACCAGCTGGAAGAGGTCACAACTTCCCAAACCTCAGTTTCTACATCTATAAAAGGCAGATAATAACATTTGCTCGATCCGCCTCATAGATTTGTTGTGACTCAACTATTATGATGCAGTAGAAAGAACATTAAAAACTCAAGTCAGAGGGCTTGGGTTTGAATTAAAATTCTGCCTCTTACTACCCAATGAACCTTGGTTAAGTCACTTACATCTTTCTGGGCCTCTATTCTCCTATCTGTGAAAGGAGGGGGCTTCACTGGATGGTCACTGAAGATACTTCCAGCTGCAAGTATATAATAATAATATTGCTAATAGTAGAAATAATATTTATATAGTGTTTACTATGTGTTTACCAGGCACTATGCTAAACTACGGCCCTCCTAATAAATGTGAAGACACTATAGAAATGCGAGTTACTATTAATAACAAAAACATAAATGATAATATTAATAATAGCCTTTATCTAGTTCATCCTATGTGCTAGTCACTGTGCTAAGCTATGATAATACTAATAGATGTGAAAGCATTGTATAAGTGTGAGTTTACGAATAACAACATATACATATAACAACATAAATAGTAAGAACATTTACATGGTGCTTACTATGTGTCAGGCACCATACTAAACTGTAGTAGACATGAAAGCATTGTAGAAATATGAGCTACAATTTATAATAACACACAGCATTAAGACCACATGGGTTCATTACAATCAACACTGGATACCCAATGGTAGGTCACCTACTAGAAAACCATCTAACCTTTTACACTGTGAGGTTGGATATCACAGGGTAGCATGCTTGGTGTTGGTGAAATCTTTCTTAACAAGGACAAAAAAAAGTGAACCCTAAAGTTCATCTGGTCTCTTAATGAAAACAAAGTTATGAACTTCTTCAGAGAATCTTTGAAGAACTAATCAGTTTGTGTCTCAGATTTACTTTGGTCTCATGGAATATGGCTTTGTTTTCAGCGACTCATTAAAGAAAGATGACTTACTGCCCAGCCTTCTAAATCTAGTCACCAACCACAATCACTGACAGGAAATGGAATGTTGACTTGAGTTTATTATACAAGGGTCTGGATATGAGCTGTGGGATTTTTACACCTCCTAGGAACGGCATTACAATTTATTTACATCTTCATGTTGGCAGCTGCACAAACTCCTATGAAATAGGACAATCACACCTTGGGGACCAGTAATTATAGGCCAAGGTATAAATAGTGCAGAGGAGGGCTGGCCCTTGGCACTCCGGCTGAAGAGAATAGAACTGACTCTGGCATCTGAACAGAAATTCAGCCTCTTGTTCGCTATGAGGGCATGAACTAATTAAACTGAACTTGTCAGAATAGAAGGATGAATAAATTAAGCTCCATTCTGGCACAGGCTGATTTCCAAGCTCATGAAGAGTAAAGTTGTTTTAGTGATGTCATAATTTGGAAGTTCTGAGCATGATATCATTTTTGACAGAATTAATGTGGAATTAATACCATATGTATAAGCATT
Source organism: Potorous gilbertii (assembly GCA_028658325.1). NCBI lineage: Eukaryota > Metazoa > Chordata > Mammalia > Diprotodontia > Potoroidae > Potorous > Potorous gilbertii. Next base: position 216,177,160 of record CM053772.1, read on the forward strand.
AATAGGTATTGAATTTGAACACCCAGTGATAAGTCTGTGCTGTTTTCCAAAGGAATGGAATGGGCCTCCTCCTTTTTTTATAGACCTTCCATTAATCAGGTATCACATGAGGGTTTGATATATATTTCAACACTTTTGCTAGCATTCCTGTAGAAAAGAAAAGTACATATATATTTCTAAAAGATGTTTGCATAAGAAAATAGTAAAAAAAGTTTTTATGTATAATAATATTGAGTCAGGGGTGGGTGAGAAGAATTTATACTTAAATATGAATTCACAGTTAACTTAAGGAATTGCCCTCTGGCTCGTTATACTTAATGAAACATTTATATTTTACATAAATAAATTTGGGTAATACCTGCCTTGCTCAGCATGGTTATGAGTGTCCTTCCTTTTTATATGCAGAGATATTTCTCTTCCTTTATTATGTTGGGTAGTGGGTGGAGGGGCAGAGTGGCATGTGCCTGCCTGGTCACTCCAATTCTGTATGTTTTTCTCTCCCAGCAGGTCCTTTGGTTAGTAATATACATGCTGACTTGGAAGATCCTCTCCTGCTTTAAATCTATGATCCTGCCATCCTACAATGCTTTGATCTCTTCAGAGATGGAAGAAGGACAATATCATCAGATGGAAAAACAAACCTATCTTTCAAAGAAAGATGCAGCAACGTCACAAATTGAGGAAACTGGTAAGTCTCTTGATTCTAATAATAATTGCATGTGATGCCATTCTGAGATGCAGCAAAGACTGACCTTGCAATCAGGGAGAACTTGTTTGAAGTCCTCTTCTGATATATTGCCTTTTGTGGTTATTCATTCTCTTCTAAGTCCTCTTCTCTTCCGTATTCCTGATTTTTGGATGTCAATATCATTCCCCTATCCTCTTGATTTTCAGCTCCTTTCTTGTGTGTTTCTTCCTTATAAAAATGTAAATTCCTTGAGGACAGGGAGCTTTTTTTTCCTTTTTGTTTATATTTGTAGCTTAGCATAGTGCCTGGCACACAGTGCTTTATTTCTTTCTTCCTTTCATAAGTTCTCTAACCTCTCAGTGCTGTTAGGTAACTTCCTAAAACTATAAGTCATGAAGCACTCACTGGAGGAGTTTCTTTTTTTAAGTGTAAAATTTATGAATTTGATAAATGTGAATATTTCCAAAAAAAAACTCTAAGAAAAATAGGAAAAAAAAGGATTGTGTATGAAAACATGCATATCTATGATATATACATTTAAGTATATAGCAAATTAAATACAGGACTCCTTCTACTACCCCAGGAATAGGGAACCTGCAGCATCAAGGCCACATGTGACTCTCTAGGTCTTCAAGGGCAGTCATTTGACTGAATCCAAATTTCACAGAACAAATCACCTTAATAAAAGAATTTATTCTTTAAAACTTGATTTCAGTCAAAAGGTTGCCCCCAAGAACTGAGAAGGTCACATATGGCCTCGAGGCTGAAGGTTCCCCATTCCTGTACTACTCTATTAGTCTAAATTCATTTCTGTTCTTCTTTCTGATTTCTTCTATATACTTTTAAAGAAACTCATCTTTCTTCTTTTCTGTCATCACTATTTTTCCCATTGTCCATCTATATCTTACCTCCTCTTTTTTTAAAAAATTAATTTATTTGTTTTCACTTTTCAACAATCACTTCCATAAGTTCTAGATTTTCTCCTCCTACCTTCCCTCCCCTTCCCCAAGATGGTATATAATCTTATATGGGTTCCATACATGCATTCTTATTAAGCACGTTTTCAAATTAGTCATGTTGCATAGAAGAGTTAAAACGAATGGGAGAAACCATGAGAAAAAAAATCAAAACAAAATGTAACATAACAAAAGAGAAAATAGCATGTTTCGTTCTACACTCCAACTCTATAGTTCTTTCTCTGGATGGAGATGACATCTTGCGTTGTGAGTCCTTTGGAAATGTTTTTGATCCTTGGCATTCGTAAGGGCTAAATCTATCAGAAACAGGCTCTTACTATGTATAATGTTCTGGGATTTGGGTGAGTCAGCTTATTACTGGTTTATTATATGATTTGGGGGATACCATTTAACTTCTCATATTTCAATTCAGGAAGGAGCTAGTGTAAACAAAGTAGATAGATGTCTAGGTTGCAATAATCAAGAAGACAAGAAGAAGAAACACTTTAAAGTCTGATTTTTTTTAACAGAGCTCCTATTTTTAACACCAGAAAATTTTGCTTGCCAGGCCATAGATTCTTATTTATTGATAAGTTATGATGCATCCTGTATCCCATTGTCTAAAAAAAAAAAGAAAGAAAAGGGTTTTGATGAAGGTCAAATGCCTTATCTGTGAGTTTGTTTTGTTTCCCTTTTGTATAAGGGAAATATTATTTCCTCACAAGGTTGCTGTTAGCATCAGGTGAGATGGTTCATATTTACAAAGTATAAAGTGCTAAGCTAACACGACAGACTGATACTTTTGTGTAGTGATGCTCTCTTAGGACTTGACCAAACTTCTAAGGAAACTGAGTATCCTTAGAAAAATGGATGCATATGCTATAGTATCAATGTGTATGAAAATTCACATTTTATTATTTATAAAAATATTTTAAGTTCCACTTTCTCTTCTTCCCTCCAATCTCCTCATCCACCCACCGAGATTGCAAGATATGTGATACTCATTATACACATGAAGTCATGGAAAGCATATTTCTACATTGGCCATGTTGTGAACATATACATATATACATGTACATAGAATTTTTTATGAATTTTAGAGAGAGTTTTTAAAAAGAAGTCATAGAACATGGTATGGGATAATAAAGCTATATATACATACATATATACACACATATATACATATACCTGATATGTATATATACATATAAAGGTGCATATTGTATGCATATATATGTATAGATAGGACATAGGTATCTATCTATATATTTAAAGAAAGAAAAAAGATTTCATAAGTTCTGAGGGATATTGCCAAAACTAGATGTGTTTTCCCTGTAGTTTCTTCATAAAGATAATTGATTTCTTGGAGCAGAAGCATTTTTTTGGTAACCATTCATTATTTTTCTCATGACTTCCTTGGATGCTTCTCAGTTGTACAGCTTTTGTGGCAAGTCCAGTCTTCAAACAGATTAGTTTGCAGGGCCCAGGCACCTGCCTTGGATTTGAACTTTTTTTTCATACAACCCCTGTGGATTGTGTAACAGATGTATAATATGTTCCAGGATACCTTTTCATCATATGTGCTGGAGAGAAAAGAAAAGAAAAAGAAAATCCATACAAAAAGTTTTGCCATATACATTGGCTATATAGACTGCATTATTGATTCATCTCCCCTTTCCTCCCTCCAAAAATGTCTACCCTGGTTTATAAGTCAATCCTGGAGCAATTAAATGAACACTGCTCTGTGTATCAGAAGACCTGGGTTCTAGCCCCTTTCTTACTACTGCATGATACTAAGTCCCTTAACTTTTCAGTACCACAGCTTCTCATCTCTAAAATGGGGATAATTATGCTTGTACTATGATGTCATGGAAGTGTTGTAGAGAAATAATTTTATAAATTAAAAAAGAAGGACTTATTAAGTGATTTCCAGGAATGTTGGGGATACAAGGGCAAAAGGAAAACAATTCCTGCCCTAAAAAATTTATATTCTACTAGATAATTTTATATTGCTTCCAAGGTTTACAAGCATCTTTTCATTTGGTCCTCAGCACAATCCTATATTGTAGCTGCCACCATAATCCCCATTTTACTCATGAGGAAACTGAAGCTGAAGGAAGTTAAGTGACTTGTCCATAGTTCTACAGCAGATGAGCTGTCTGAGGCAGGACTGGAACACAGGTCTTTCAGACTTCAAGTTCCATTGTTATATAAACATGAACTGGTATTATTTTTAAATGACTTGCTTAAAGTCACGTATTTTGTGAGTGATGGACAAGGGACTGTATCCCATCTCTTCAGACTTCAAATCTAGTGCTCTATCCACTACCACTAGGGCACATTATCTAGTCACTCTGAAGGTATACTTCTGGTGGATCTATTTAATTAAAAAAATTAAGATCCTCCAAAAAGAAGGCCTAAAAAACAGATTTGACAGATCCATATAGTATTAGTAGGTTACTAAGAAGAAGGAATAGTCTATTCAGGTCAGAGGTAAATTGATATCTTATTTAATCCCTGTGGTTACTTGATCAACAGACAAATATGCATACATGTGCATATACCTATGCACATGCATATACACACATGTCTATCAATCATCTACCTATCATTCTTTCACCCATCTATCTGTCTGTCTATCTGTCTATTCATTACGACCTCTCTATAACTAGTTGTGCATCTAGGATAGCTCCTGTTAATGTCTTTCCATTGATTTACCATAGGGCATCTACCCTGTGTGCTGGGGTTTTCCTCCCTTTCTCTCAACATTAAAGGAATTTCAGTATACACATGAGCTGTACATTGATTATTCCTCTCATGTACCACGTGACCAGTTCAGATTCTTTCCTGTTCAGACATTGCTTTACTCTGCTTTGCCTTGATAATTCCTTTCTTCTAATGTATTGCTGTTAACTCTGATTTAGAATGTACTTGACAGTAAAATAAATCATGTCATATCCTTCCATATTAAAGAGACTATTTAATATTCATGCTGGAATGTTTCATTATTAATATAACTTGTTAGGAGCAGAAGAGTAGAAGTTGATCATTTCAAGGAGATGACTACTTTAAGTTGAAAATTTTGAGATTGGGGGGGGGCGGAGCCAAGATGGTGGAGTGAGAGCAACGACTCACCTAAGCTCTCGGACAAACTCATTCAGGTACCTCTGAAAGGAGAATCTGACCAAATTTTGGAGGTGCGGAATCCAGTGGGAGACAGAAGGTGACAGATTTGGAGCTCAGGTTGGACTGGAAAGTCCATGGGAAGGATCTGTTCCGCAGGGGTTAGCCCACAGAGCAGGGCAGCGTGGCTAGTGCAGCAGAGCAGAAGGGACCCAAGAAACCTGAGCAGTGGGCAGAACCAGAGGAGCAGCACCAAGGGCGGGAGAGAAGCCAAACCGAGTCAGCGAGAGCCGCTGAACATCAGCGCAGCAGCACCTGAGACCTTCAGCCCGAAGATCAAACTTCGGTAAGTCACCTACTTGAACTTCCAGGAGCCAGGATGGTGGAGTGATCAGTAAATGCTCTCTCTTCCCCCCTTGATGACTGTGAAGGAACCATAAAATATTTCCCCAGAAAAATCCCAGATCAGCAGAAACAGCAGAAGGAGGCCAATAGTCTCATAACACCTGAGATGAGGAAAATAGCTAAGGGGGATTCCTCCTACAGTGGCAGAGGCAAACCGGCAGGACAGAGGACTCAGGGCAGGAAAAAC
>CM053772.1:216183018-216316673 GCA_028658325.1 Potorous gilbertii
AGCAATTTGAAGTCAACACTCTTGGGGAGGGACAGGATCAAAAGAGAGAACAGAAGCAGTGTGGGGCAGGATAGGATGAAGGGAAATATAGTTAGTCTTACACAACACGACTATTATGGAAGTCATTTGCAAAACTACACAGATATGGCCTATATTGAATTGCTTGCTTCCCAAAGGGAATGTGTGGGGAGGGAGGGATGGGGAGAAGTTGGAACTCAAAGTTACAGGACCAACTGTTGAGTATTATTCTTGCTACTAGGAAATAAGAAATACAGGTAATATAGAATAGAAAGTTATCTGGCCCTACAGGACAAAAGAGAAGATGGGGACAAGAGAAGGGAGGGATGATAGAAGAGAGGGCAGATTGGTGATAGGGGGAATTAGAATGCTCCAAGTATTGGGGTGAGGGGACAAATAGGGAGAAAATTTGGAACCCAAAATTTTGTGAAAATGAATGTAAAAAGTTAAATAAATAAGTTTATGTTGTCACGAAAAAAAAGAAATAATATAAGCATTTCCATAACAGTAGAATGGGAAAAAAAGATGATTGCACATGAAATTGCAAATCTTTTATATGTAACTTATTATTATATGTAACTTCCTTTTCCCTCTCTGTTTCTTCCCTCCACCCCACCCCACCCAAGAGATTACTACTGTCTACCATTAGACACAAATTTATATATATATGTGTGTGTATGTGTGTGTGTGTGTGTGTGTGTGTGTGTGTATGTGTGTGTGTGTGTGTATGTAAAACCATTCTATACATACTTCTATTTCTCAGTTCTTTCTTTGGATACAGATAGCATCTTCCTTTATATATCCTTTGTAAATACTTTGTGTATTCATAATGGTCAAAATGACTTAGTCACTCGACGTTATTCTTAAAACAATATTGCTGTTTCTGTATACAACATTCTCTTGGTTCTAGTCATTTGGTCTTCATTATTTTGTGTAAGTCCATCCATGTTTGTCTAAGATCATCAAGCTCATCATTTTTTATAGCAGAGTAGTGCTCCATCATGATCATATAGTACAACTTAGACATTTTCTAATTGATAGGCATTCCCACAATTTCCAGTTCTTTGCCACCACAAAGAGAGCTGCTATAAATATTTTGGAACATATAGGAGAACATGTAGATTATTTTTCTTTTCCCCTAATCATCTTTGTAAACAGACGTAGTAGCATTGCTCAGTCAAAGGTTATAGTCAGTTTAGTCATTCTTTGGGATAATTCCAGACTGCTTTCCAAAATGAATGGATCAGTTCACTGTTCCACTAGCAATGAATTAGTGTCCCAATTTTTCCACATTCCCTCCAATATTTGTTGCTTTCCCCTTCAATTTTTTTAGCCAATCTGTAAATATAAAATGATATCTTATGGTTATTTTAATTTGCATTTCCATATTAATGATTTAGAGCTTTTTTCATATGACTATAAATTATTTCCATTTCTTTATTGGAAATCTATTTATATCCTTTAACCATTTGTCAGTTGAGGAATGACATATTCTTATAGATTTGACACCTATACTGATACCCTTCTGAGGCCATGTGTTTTTTTTTAACTGTTCATTCTTTTTCTTCCTTGCCCTGTTTATCATGACTTCCTGGGCATCTCCAATATTGTTGTTTGCCTTCCATGGTGGCTACTTTCAATGGTCTTTATTTAGCATGTTTGCACATAGGTTGATTTTTCTGTCTCTCTCCCTTTCCAGGTAAAAGCTATTTTGATTGTACCTGTAAGAATCTAGATAAATCATTCTTAACAGTCTTTGTCAGGTGCCATTACAATTGATCATGAAATTTTCCATGTCAGATTCCTTTATGAAGGTATTACTTCCAGATGATCTGTGTTTACTGTTTATATTATCATTAAGCTTGACCTTCCTTGCAGACAGAACATACTTATTCATTGCTTGATATTTTTCTTATTGAAAACCCAATCATCGCAATTCCATCCTAACACTCTAAACAGTGCAAACATCATTCCTTACTTTTGAGATGAACAGATTGAGTCTACAGTCACATAGCTTTCCAGTAAGAGAACCAATATTTCAACCCAAGTTTTCTGACCACAAGTTCAGTATGCTTTCCACTCACTCTAGTGTAGCCATAAATACTGAAAAGAAGATTGGACAGTTTCATATACTATGACATGATTAGGAGTGTAGTCATCCTTAGAAGTTTATGAGGAACACAAATTGTAGAGGCATAACAATAGAGACAGTTGTAAAACATCTTGATTGCTTGGGTAACTTTATTTATAGAATTATAAGATATTAGATCTAGAGATCGGAAGGACATCAGAAGCCACCTAGTCCAGACCTCTGAGGATACTGAGGCCCAAGGAAGTTAAATGAACTGCTCAGTTTCAGATAGTAAATATCAGGGGCAAGATTTGAGTTCAGGTTCTCTGACCCCAGTGATCTTTCCAGTGTTTCATATTGTCTCCACATTCATCTACATAGATGTTAAATATAGGAGTATAAAGGAATTATTCTGTATTTAGGAGGTTTAAGGAACAATAGTTTAAAGAAAACTGAAAGAATAGGAGGACCTAGTTCATTGACATATACGTATTTTCTAATTAAAGAGAACAAAACTTAAAAAAATGATAAATCATATAAACATTTGGAACTGATGTCTGGTTAAAAAAAAGAATGCTCAATTTGATAGGGAACTTAGGGAAATAATGTCATTTTCAATGGAAGGTGAGTCACTGTGTGTCATTTCATTTAAGCCATTGAAATGGCAGGAACATGGTCTAGGAACTTAGGAGAATCTGGCATTAGGATCTGAGGAACAGAATTGCTCCTCAGAGAAGGGACTGATGTTCGGTGGACGATGTGGAAGCTGGAAGGAATCAGCTGACAGAAGGCTTCAGGTGAGGAATTGCTGATTGGTAAGAAAGAGAGAGAAGTCACTTCATGACAATATTGCCCTGGTTCCCGCTTAAACCAGAGAGATGAAGTTTTGTAGAGAGGCTTACTGCTCTCTCTGGCTTGTAGAGGAAAAGCAGAGAAAACTTTATGTATCTGCTTTGAATCCTGTTGCTTTGGCTAGGTTTGTTTGCTTTGCCCAAGGGTGGGGAACCTGCAGCCTTAAGGCCACAAGGTCCTCAAGTTCAGGACCTCAAGTGCAGCCCTTTGACTGAATCCAAACTTCACAGAGCAAATTCCATCAAGAAAAGGATTTGTTCTGTAGAACTTGGATTCAGTCAAAAGGCTGCACCCAAGGACCTAGAAGGCCACATGTGGCCTCAAGGCTGCAGGTGTGTGTTACTGGGACTCCCATTATTATTGAACATCCCATCACTTATGGGATAACTGGACAGTCCAGTTTGTTTAGCCCCAAGATAGCCAGTCTGGTGAGCTTTGGTGTTCTCTGACTTAAAGGAAACTATTTACATTTTCTAAATACCCCTTTAAGGTTGATTTTAATTAAAAAAATTTGAGAATGCAATATTCAAGTAGAGAAGAGTTTGATCAGCTGAAGAATGGTGAGGGCCAGCAGTTAAGCAAAGAGCAGACTTTCATGGAGAGCACTTATTCCTAAATTGACTAAGAACATCAAAGCCTGTAGTCCAGGGGATTTTCCTTCCTCATGTGTTTCCCCTCCAGGTTCCAATAAGGCGTGCTCACTCTTTACCATAGAAATTGAGGATATGAGCGAGTTAGTATGAGCCTGGTTTTTACGGCTTATGTTATATTTGATTATTTAAGCATTAGCTTTGATATATTGGCAGCTAGGTGGTGCACTGGATACAGCAGGAGTCAGGAGGACATGAGTTCGAATCTCACCTCAGGTACTTGACACTCACTAGCTGTTTGACCTTGGACAAGTCATTTAACCTCAATTGCCTCATCTTGGTTCATCTCCAGTCATCCTGATGAATATCTGGTCACTGGATTCAGATGGCTCTGGAGGAGAAGTGAGTCTGGTGACCTGCACAGCCCTCCCTCACTCAAAACAAAGTCAAGTGCAAGTCATGTCATTATTTCTCTGATGGCATGATCTTCTTCGGCAATGAAGGACGAACACACAGCTTTGATATATTAATATCTGTGGTGATATTTCTTTCCCCTTTTTGTAGAGGAAATATGTATTACCTATACATGCCATTATTGGGAGTGGCTGATTGTGTAAATACTATGCACTGTTTTTGTGTGTTATCTTGTGAGTGGCCACTTGTGTACAACAACAAGCTAATGACTACTAATTAGGTGCTGGCACAGCCAGATACTGTGCTAAACCCTGGATAAAAAGATAATTCCTGCTGTTGAAGATCTTACGGTCTAATGGAGGAGACAACACTCAAACAACCATCTATGAACATGATGCAGACAGGAAAAATTGGAGATGGTCAATAGAAAGAAGGCACTGGAATTAAAGGCAGTTCTTTGGAAAAGGCTTTCTTGTAAGAGGTGGGACATGTAGAGAAGAGGCACATTGGATAGGGACCAAAAAGCTAGAGTGTAGAGCAGGGGAAGAATCTTTCCCCTTAACAGGGTTATCCCTAGAATCTAAACCTGCCAAGATGGGTATGGGTTAGAGTGAAGCATCCAGTCCAAAGAGTAAATAGATACTGACATGCTCTCAGGAAGGGGATATGTATTATTTATGTGTGAATATTCACGCATATGTAAGCATGTTATACACAATATCTCTGTATATATGTGTATGTATATCCATAACCATATCTATCCATCTTTCTATATATCTATCTATCAATCTATCATCTATCTCTATCTATTTATGTCAACTCTATCCCCTGGCATCTTGGCTTTCAAGTATGAATGTAATTGTTCTCACATCTAAATTAAATGGATATTTTAGTATAACGTGATGTAAGATGTCATTGGTGGATATCAGGGGTGGGGAACCTGTGACCTTGAGGTCACATGCGACCTTCTAGGTCTTTAGGTTCATTTTTTTGCCTGAGTCTACATTTTACAGAACAAATCCTTTTATTAAGGGGATTTGTTCTGTGAAGTTGTCTATCATAGACCAACTACACACAGCCCCCAAATGTAATGGATATCATGGTATGTTGAATGGTGTGTGTCTTAAAATAGACATCCACCAATGCAACACATTACACATACATACACACACAGAGAGATATACACACAGAGGATACTCATTTAATTTGGAAGAAGGAACAATTGCATTTATACTTGGAAGTCAAAATACTGTGTGGAATAAAGGTGTGATACAGAGCTGCAAATGGGATATTTGCTTGCAACATGATATGGACTTAAAAGAAACCTGTGTGAATTGGGTCTGTTTGTGCTAAGGAGTACACTTGCATGGAAAGGAATTTTCTGAATTTATATAACACTGACTAGATTGCTTCTATAGTAAGGTCTGCTGTGCCAGGTGCCTCGGTACCCAAGCCATGTGCTAAGGGGAAAGAGAAATTGAATGATAATTTCAAAGCCGATGGAAATCTCTTTGGAGGAAATATTTAAGAGTTCAATAGATCTAGTTTTATCCTGCAAGGAAGGAACATATGACAACCAAAAATCTCTAATGAATCGGGGAGTGGAGTCTACTGTACATCGAGTTATCTATTGGGATTTCAGAGGCCCCAGACAGTGTGGCACTGTGGAAAGAATATTGGAAATATAGCTGTAGAACCTGTGATCTAATCTTAGGCCTGTCTCCTCTCTGGGCCTTTTCAGTTTGCTTATCTGCAAAATGAGAGGTTTGGACTAGATAGTGGTAGGTACCATTTTCCTTTATATCTACTTAGAATTCCTTTTTGTTTCTTCTTCACTCATTCAAGTTGTACCCACCTTTCAAGTTCTAACTCAAAAATATATCTTCCATAAAGTCTTCCACAGTCACTAGGTGATTGGAGCAGTGTTTTCCATACTTTTTTCCCAGCTAATCTCATTTACTCATCTCCATGTACATCTTGCTTTAGCCAAACTGAATTATTCTTTCCCTCTTGCTTAATGCCCTTCATTATTCCTTTTCTAAGCCTTTGTTTATACCTCTGTCTCTAGAATGTCCCCCTCCCTATTTTCTTCTGTTGAATTTTTATCCATCTTACAATGCCCAACTCAAATGCTGCCTTCCTCCATGAGGTCCTGCCCACCATTTCCTCTGTTGGTAAAGACCCTCTCCCTCAAATTTCACCAGGAACTTCATTTGGTGCTTCTCTGATGCACTAATTGTGTAATTCTAATACATCACATTTGTCTGTATTCATAGCTTATCCCTCTCCATGAGATCTAGTTCAGAGACAGGGCCCCATTTAATCTTTACATCTCCTCTGTTCCAAAACCTAGCAGAGTGTTGTACACAAAGTAAATACTTTAAAATGATTGTTAAATGAACGAGTAAAATAATCTCTCCTTCCTCTAACTTCTAATTGAAATGGTTGTTCATATAATTGTCTTGTAATTAATTATGCACTACCATGTTGTTTTCTTCTGTCATCATCTGGAGCTCTTATTGAACTCATGTTAAATAGGGAGTACAATGTATTAAATAAAGGATTGACCTTGGTGTTAGGAAGGTCTACTTCTGAAGAATATTAGGCTGCGTGACCCTGGACAAGTTACCTAATTTCTTTGTGTCTCAGGACTACAAATTGTAAAACTGGTCCCAGACTACATTGGTAAAAGAAATTTCCTCACCAGAGATCTTCCTATATAAATGAACTCATGTATCTGGTTAAAACACACACATGTAATATATGTTTTATATACTTATGTGCGTGTACATATATGTATATTTATAGATAATATAATATATATACATATATGAGTCATTGTTATTAATAAGAAATTATGCATTAGGTAGATTAGGGTCATTCTAAGTTAGATACTACTTAGGGTCATACTGGGAAAATGGGAATACAGTCAGAACTCCTGATTCCTTTTGACCCCAACTTGTGCACTGAAGTTTATCCCTTCACATACACTTTTTCTAGAGGTTTTAGATGGGGCAACTAGATTGGATTAACAGTGGATTGGCAGTGCTAGACCTGGAATCAGGAAGACCTGAGTTCAAATTCTGCCTGAGACACTTAGGCAAGTCACTTAAACCTGTTTGCCTTGGTTTTCTCATCTATAAAATGAGCTGGAGAAGGAAATGGCAAACCACTCCAGTATCTCTGCCAAGAAAAACCCCAAATGGGATTACAAAGAATGGGACATGACTGAAACGACTGAATGACAATGACAAAAGAGAAGTCAGAGGTGGGAAGAGGTCAGTTTTTTAGCCATATCTCCTCCCCTTTAAAGAAAGGGGAAGACAATTGGTTGCCAAGTTGGAAACTTTCCAATCTGGTGAACTGGGGCTTTTAGTGGTCCTTAGAAACAGGTCCTCCCTGTTTCTAGTCCTCACATGACTTTCTCAGCAGTCTATACTGGGAAGAATGATAGGGTCACTGTTAATTATTTCCATTTGGATTTAGGAAGTGTGCATGTCTGCTTCGGTGGGCTCACACTGACCTTGAATGTGATCTTGGCAGATTTCTGTGGTTGGAGAGGAAGAGACTTTTGATTTTCACTGAGAACGTAAAATCAGCTCTGGACTTTGGAGACTTTAAGCTTCCAGTTCAAAAACAGAAAGATGACTAATAAGTCTTTGGTAAGTAATGATGGCTTAGCAATATTTACTGCTTTTTTTTTTTAGCTTCTCTGGCTCCATTACTTAGGATATTTTCCTGAATTAAATTTTCCTCAGTTCTGTAGCCAGCAACTATCCACATGAAAAAAAATGTCCTGAAACCTCCAGAAAGAATGATTTCACATTTCTCATAGGCTCCTTTTACTATTCAATCAAAAAGGTCTCTGTGCCTCCTAGCATGTGTCATTCTAAGAGGGCTTACTCCAAACAGGCAAAGGGAACACAAACAAAGCATAAAACCTGAATCTTCCTTAATGGGTTTTCACAAAGGGCCCAGATTTTCCCAGCCTTTCACATCCTGCTCTTCTCTCCAGGCCCCAGGCTTTTCTGCCAGGTGTGTGGAAGGAAAAGATATAACCACAGATAGACTCCTGAAAGGACAGAAATAAAAGCACAAGCCAGAGTTCCATCATACATCTGGGACTCCTCTGGACAGATGGGAAAGGAGGTGCACATCAGGTTAGAGACAGGGACACAATCACAATTTTAATCATTCAATTTTAGCATCCTTTTTTTCCCACCCACATCAAAAAATAGAGGAGGAATAGATTATAAGGAGTGTAGAGGCATGAGACTTGACTTCTCATCCTACATCTGCCATCAGTAGTGTGACCCTGATCAATTTATTTCCCTTCCTAGGTTTCAGTTTCCGTCTCTATAAAATGAAGCTGGACTCTAATGCCCTTTCTAGCTTTAACTTTCTGGGTCTGTAATATTCAATTCAATTGAATTCATCCAATTGTAATAGGTCCCTACTAATTGCAAAGCATTGTTTTAGGGGCTAGGGAGGCAAAGACCAAACTAAAACATTTCCTGTCTTCAAGGAGTGTGCATACCCAAGAAGATCGGATTCAACATGTACATAAATAACAATAAAATGCAAGATAAATTGAAGTGGGAAAGAGTAACTACTGGAGGAGAGGGACCAGGGAGGGTTCATTGAAGAAGAAAATAAATTGAGCTTGGTAGGAAGACAAAGATTCTGAGGCAGACATGGCTCTCAGGCTATGGTGAGTCCAATGAGAATGGATGAAGATGAGCAAAGGAATATTGAGTTGGGGAATATGCTAGTGTTCTAGTTCAACAGGAGCACCATTGGTAAAGGAGAAAAATAGGAAGTAAGATAAAAAAGATAGCTGGGAGCTAGACTGTGGAGGGAAAGACGAATACTTTATATTGTATTCTTGAGGTAATGGGGAGCCACTGAAAATTCTTGGGCAGAAGAATAACATGATCAACTTATTTGATAATTATGTACAGAATTGGAGTGGACCATTAGAAGAACAAGAAAGCCAATCAATGTTTTGTGAGGCTAACTTTCTGATCTGTGTATTTAGTGATACAACTGCTGAATGGTGTTGTATTACGTTAAGATTGATGCAAAGGCTTGTGCCTAGCAAGCATTCCTTCATTTTGTGTGAACCGTGGACTTCTTACTCTAGACGTCGCATGTAGCTCATGTTTTCTGTCCCTCTGTCCCCGACTAAAGAGTACTTCATAACAGCTATCTCATGACTGCTCTCTCGGTGGAGATATGGGAACAAGTGATGTGGCTAGGAACAACCTTGAAAGAATAATTGAAAAAGCATTTGTTTTCTGGGTGCCAGGAATTGTACTAATATAATATATGAGAATATAAATGTATCCTGTGTTCTAGACAAGCAAGTAAGACAGCCTTTGCCCCAAAGGAGCTTAAATTCTAATTGGGGTATGTATGATGGTAGTGGAAATAGAATTGAATGGGGGGAGGATGCTATGGATGGTCCGGTTTGACAATCGCGTGTTAGTAGTGTGCAAACTTGGTTGAAAGTTCACCTGTCAGAGCACAGAGTACCTAAGTATTCTTCTGAATACAGGAAGAATAATTTGGAAATGTCTGGGAAGTGAGAAGGACAATTAAATCTGGGAAGGGGAATTATAGATCTTAGTGATGTAGGTGATGTTTTCATAGCTTTTTTTTTTTAGTGGAAAGCAGGGGCTTTGAAAGAGTGGTAGGTTTGGGCAGTGGAGAACTGGCGAAGAAGATGAACTCTGAGAACAAGATTTCCACATCTGGGTCATGGCGCAAAATATGGAAATGATGAGTTCTTCACCAGAAATGCAGTGATCCTAATAAGTATTCATAAAAATGCTAGTTTTCTTAGAGTGTTGCAGATTTAATTGAGAGGACATTAAACTGAAAAAGGAAGGGGAGAGAGAGAGAAAATACTCTGCTTATCTATTGAACTAGATGTCGTGGTTGTAGAGATATCCAGTAACTTACCAGTAGAGAAACCCAAGAAAAAAGCCAACAGTACAATCCATCATCTCAAATATCCAAATACAGATGCACAAATTGGGATACCAAGCAAGTTGAACTTTGTATCTTAATGAAATGAGCAAATTTGATCGCATGAGATTACTGTCAAATCACATGAGATGATCACCATGATTGGAAAGTGACTCTGGAGAGGCATCTCTTATTCAAAGGGCCCAGGGTAAATGAAGGGCAGATGGTGAAGGATTATTTCTTGCTAAGAAAGTATACTTGTCTGAAGAAATATATCTACCAGATAAAGAGCACATTGTAGAGGGCATTTGACTGAAGTTCAAAGGATGGAAGAGAAAAAATGGTTATTAGGAAGGAAGGTATACTATTGGCCAACTAGACCCAAGGAGGAAGTATATGAAGAGTTTGGGAAATAAACTACAAACTTAGCATAAGGTAATAACAGTGGAGGATCTCAGTTATCTGCCAGAGTGCTGTTGCTGCCCCGAAGAAAAGAAACTGATCGTTTCTTACCTTGCCTAAAGCATAGTAACTTTTAAAAGGTAGAGTCAGCAATGAGAGAACTTTTATTTTGGGTCTGATTCTCACCAATAAATAGTAACTGGTTGTTGTGTCAGGGATGATGAGAACCATGGGGAGAATGGTGTATAGAGAATGACTCCTTGATCTTAGAATTTCTGGTAGAAAAGTAGAGGAAAAACAGACATAGTCTGCCATGCCCTCTAGGTTTTGGGAGAATTGATTTCAAAGGGTGGAAATAAAGGATACTAAGATTCCACAGCTTAAGATTCTACAGGAGATGTCAACACAGTAAGGATGAGAATCTCCAAGGAATACAGTTCTTAAGAAATGAAAGAAACTGTTACTATAAGGAGAAAAAAGTGAGGAGATCAATATAGATGCTCAAGAAACTCATTAAGTAATGGATTTGAGAAATGCACAAAAAATGTGAGCAAGAACAGTACAGAAGAATGAACACAGAGACTTCACACAATCGAGGAAGGCTAAAGATGGGAGTGGGGGAAGGGAGGAGAGAGAGAGAGAGAGAGAGAGAGAGAGAGAGAGAGAGAGAGAGAGAGAGAGGGAGGAAGGGAGGGAGGGAGAGAGAATAATCACATTCATTCATTTTAGCTAAAATGAAGAAAAAAAGAAGCTCAAAAGGAGGGATAGTATTGCTAGTTGGGGTGAATGAGAATTTTAATAGATGATGAAGAGAATGAACTTCACAAATCACTATTTTGCTTCTTTTTAAACCAATGAAGTGTTGATATTTTTATGTTTTCTATTTTATCATTGCTGTTCAGATGTTTTCAGTCTAGTTCAATTCTTGCCATTTTCTTCTCTAGCTCATTTTACATATGAGGAAATTGAGACAAACAAGCTTAAGTGACTTGCCCAGGGTCACATTGTTAGTGTCTGAGACCAGACAAATTCAGGAATATGAGTCCTTCTGACTCTAGACCCCTTGCTCTATCCACAGCACCACCTAGCTGCCCCATCTTTTCTACCTGCAAATACATATATTTATCAAATATTTTGTAATTACCAGATCAAATGGCTTTTTCACAATCCTTATCATCCCTGACCTTTCTGCAGCTTTGTCCATTTCTGTAGCACCACCCTCTTCTTGATATTTCTCTTCCCTTTACTTCTGTGATGTTTTCCTATCCTGATATTTTCCTCCTTAGTGACTCTCATTTTATTTCACTAGTACATTAGCTTTCTCCTAAGTATGGATGCACCTCAGGCCTCTGAACCTAATTAAGCCTCTTCTCTGTTCTTTCTCATTCACTCGCAGGACCTTAATTATCAACTTTCTGTAGTTGATTCCCAAATCTCTGGTCCTAATTTTTCCTCTGAGCTCCAGTCTCACATTTCCAAATCTATGGAATCTATTTCTATTTGAAATTCTGACTGGCATCTCAAATAAAAAAAAAAAAACAACTCATGATCTTCCTTTCTAAACCTATATGTCTCTCCAAATTCCCTACCCCTGTTGACACTATCACTATGTTGATAGATTTTTCCAGGGATACAGGTACTTCCCCCCAATCCCATTCAATCAAATGCTAAGTCCTGTTTATTACATCATAGCAAAATCTCTTGCATTCATCATTTCCTCTCCACTCACACTGCAGTAACTTGAATTCTGCCTGTCATTATCTTTTACTATTATAATAGTCCCCTAATGGGTCTTCCTGTTTCCATCTCCAATCCTTCAGACCATGGCAAAATTATTTACATGTGACCTTACCATCCTATTGCTCAAAAATATTTAATGTCTTACGATTGCCTGAAGGATAAATCTCTCAGCCAGATATTGAGGCACTGCACGCTCTTTCATCATGGTGTGTTTGTGGATTTTTTCATCCTCTTCTTTTTTTTACACAATCCATTTTCCAACCAATTTGGACTATTGTCTGTTTCATGATTTCCTCCTATACTCTCCCATTTCTCCATCTCCATGAATTCATAAATACTATCCTGTATCTAGAATGCAGGAGGAGGGCTGCTGGTTCAAAGGGATGAAAGGGTTGGTGGCAAGGTTGTTGGCTAAAGTGTGGAGAATATAAATCAGAGAATCATAGAGCCCAAAGGGAACTTAGAGAACAAAACTATACAATCCACAACCTCTCATTTTACAGAGAAGACATAGCAGGGCTATACGATACAATCATGAAAGGCTGCAGTTATCTGTTGGAGCTCTATTTTTACTGAGTAGAGAGAGGTGAAGTGACTTGCCTAGTGTGTCTGAGAAAGGATTTCAGCTAAGGTCTTCCTGACTCCCAGCCTACTACTACCCACTACATCACTTTAAGTCAGCTTTCAGATGTCCCGACAGTCCTTGGAAATCATCTGTTACTTTTCCTCTGGAGCTCAATGATGAGAGAATATTGAGTGAAGTGAATCATGTCTAGTGCTTTCCTGAAATGACTCCGGAGAGACAGTCAACAATCAGGGTATTTGGGTACCAGGCATGAAGTTCTCCCAAGAGGCAACGTGCAATGATGACCAGAGAGTAGGGAGGGAAGTGACACTTTGCTGTGGCTTTCCTGAAATAGTGATCCAGGAGAGATGGTCACTTCTCAGAGATTCTAGTGTGTTAATTAGTCTATGCTACATAGCCCCACTGGCATTTAATTCACATTTTAAATCCTGAAATGCAAGTTAGCAGTTTATAAAACCTTACCTAAAACTTTTACATGAAAATATAAAATATATGGTTCCTTTTTAAAAAATACTTTTATTTGACTTTCC
Organism: Potorous gilbertii; assembly: GCA_028658325.1. Classification (NCBI taxonomy): domain Eukaryota; kingdom Metazoa; phylum Chordata; class Mammalia; order Diprotodontia; family Potoroidae; genus Potorous; species Potorous gilbertii. Next base: position 216,196,192 of record CM053772.1, read on the forward strand.
CTTTAAGAATAGATTTCAGGTCTCATATTTCTCCAATTTTCCTTTTGAAACATAGTCAATAAAGCCTCTAATGGCTACTTGAGTTTTAACTGAGTAGCTCAGGCTGGCTGAGTGTCAGAGGACCTGGGTTCTCTATCAAGATCTTTAACCAATTGAATGTGTGCCCTTAAGTGAATATTCACCTTCTGTTGTTGGTTTTTCCTTGTGTAAAATGAATTGTTTTGTTTTGACTTAACTCTCTAAGGTCTTTTCTTTATTGATACATTTATTTCTATGATTTATACGTTTGTTCCTATGATTCCTGATCCTTATAACCTGGGTTCTTTTTGGTTGACATGGTTATGTTATGTAGTTTCCCATGCAGAGCACTAGTGTTTAATTTTACAGCTTCCAAGATAAAATGATGATCAGAAATATCTCTCAAAAGACTTCTTATTCCAAAGTGTGAAATTATGATGATGAATTTTGAGCTACAACTAGGATGGGGCAACTGTATCTTTTCCAGGACATTAAAATTTAGAGTGTCCTGAAAGCATTTGTATTACTTCCCCAGGTAGAAAAAAACTGGACTTAGCTCTAGTAATGGAGAATACTTAGTTAATATGGTAGGCTACTAGATGGTAAGTTTCACATCCTGGTGGTAGCTTACAAAGATCTCTGTGTCTGTCTGATGGACCGGTGTTCTTGTGTCTCTCCCAAAGGCGCTTGCGTTCCTAGTTCTGCAGTCTTTCCCTTTCCACCACTGTCTTATGGCCACCCCCCTACCCACCCTCCAGCTCTCCTTGTCCCTGGATTCCAGCAGAAAGAGATATGGCTCTTGCTGAACCCTCACAATTCTTTTCCTTGTCACTGTTCTATGACATGGAAAGCATACATTCAAGACTGTTAAATGTCTACGGTGTGATGTGTTAAGAAAAACAAACAGGCAGCAAAACCAGTACACAGAGAGTATTGTAGACTTAACAAGGTCTAGAAATGGGAGGGGCAGGTAGTGAAAAGATGGGGAGCCAGGTGGCCCAGTAGATAGAGTACCAGGTCTAGAGTCAGTAAGATTCATTATCTTGAGTTCAAATATGACCCCAGATACTTTCTTAGCTGTGTGACCCTGACCAAGTCATGTGATCCTGTTTGCCTCGGTTTCCCCATCTGTAAAATAAGCTAGAGAAAGAAATGTAATCTAGTGTAGGATCTGGCATCAGAGGACCTAGATTCAGATCTCAACTCTCCTACTTTGGCCTCAGTTTTCTGATTTGTTAAATGAAGTAGGTGGGCTATTATTAATTAGGTTCCTTAAAACTTTAATAGACTTAAATTCCTTCCTTCCTTCCTTCTTTTCCTATGTCTCTGTCTTTGTCTCTTTCCTATAACCACAGAACGTTTCATTTGTTCTATCCAGTGCCCATCCAAAGGATCAAGTGAGAATAAGATGATGATGTTTACCATAAATGCCTCTCTTTGATTTGGGGGAAAACTCCTAACACATGAATTTCCTGATTTTGGTAGTCCCTCGGTACCCAATAATATGGAAACTGTTGCTCTCCCCAAAGAAGAAGTAGAGTGCTCATATAAAAAGTTCTTATTCCCAGGAGCACATTAAGTTGTCCTGTGAAACCTTATAAGTGTAATTTTTAAAGGGAAGGAAAATTAACTATTTTTTGGCCAAGAAATGACTCCTAGTGTTTTCTTCTCATGCCAGACTACAGCAGTTACAAGCTGTCTGTTAAAGAGGATTAGAGGCTTTTGTTACCTGGTTGTTCCTAATTAGGAACCATTGTGAGAGGAAAGGCTTTAGGAAGATTTACTTAAATGCAATTTGCTTGGATGTTTTGGGTTCATGTTTGTTTTTCATTTTACATATCCTCTAGAGATCATTTATGGAAGAGCTCTGGGGGTGTGACAGAGATTGTATACCACCCTTTATTACCCTTTTGAAAATTCTCCTCCTGTGGATTAGTCATCTATCTACAGGGCTTCTTTCTTGGCTTACCTCTTTAGATTTAGTTAATCCATTCAGAACCACAACTAGGGTAGAATGGCTGGGCCTCTGCCTCAGGGCAGCAGCATCTGAAGGCATACTTCTTCTCTGAAGAGGAGTGTACTTCCTTCCCAAAGTGATCTGGAGTCTTCTCTCCCTTTGCTTCTGACTCTTCTTCTAGTCCATGTCTCTTCAGGATTTTGGGGAGAAACAGGTCCTGAGAAAGGATGAGGTAATGATGTTGTGGGCCTGTGGAGTATGGGGAGGAGAAAAGAAAGAGCCTCCTCTTTTCCCAGTTCAACTCTGCCCATGACCAGACTGTTCCTGATAATTGTTCCCTGTGCCACTGTGTCCACCTCCCCACTTCAATTCTCCATGCCACTGCTTCCCCTTCCCCAGTTACTTTTGTCCAAAGTGAAAGCATTCCTATTTATGCGCCTGACTACCTGATCCCAGATTGACCTAGCAAATGTTCTTACTCCCTCAGAAAAAACTCTTGTATACTGTCTTTTTTTCCATAGGAGAGGATTCTTTTCCACTGTCTCCGTTGATTGACTCCTCAGGGCTATAGAATGGTCAGAGCATACTTTCCCTTGAGGATGGGGATGAATGCTGATGACTGTTAAGTGCTCTGAATCACTTGGAGGAGGGGAGTGTGTGGTCAGTAATGCATGTACTAAAATACAGAGTCAATGACAGCGGTCTATTGATGCCTCAACACCTACCTACCAAGCTTATTTGGTCTGGATCTCCTCTTCATTTGATTTTCCCCCCATACATCTCTGTTAGCAGTGGAAAGACCATACATCAGGACCAAAGAGGCTGGAAGAAACAGCTGTGGCCAGTGGCAGTGTGGTTTCAGTCTACTGAATACTATGGGCTACCACTGTGTTGGTTTCTGTCTGCAGAATACTATGGGCTACCACTGTGTACTTTAGTGGGAGAAGCAATTTGCCATGGACTCTGAAACTTGGGACTTTTGGATGTCGCAAACTCTACTGTGTCCCATATTATGCTCTGGGCAAAATGTATTTGAACAGATGTCTATAGTACATATGATCTATTGTTTCCATTGCTATCTACTTTTTTTTCCTAAAAGTGATTTGGCAGCTCCAGAAGTGACAGAGGACGTTATAGTTGGCTCTAAACTACACAAGAATGAAGATATAATGAACATAGACCACGGTCTCCTTAAAGATACAGAAGTGAGAGAGAGAGAGGAATATATGGATCCAGGATGTTAAGGCTCCTGTCTCATCCTCATCCCCTCTGGATAAAGGGTCTGAGAATAAGCAATCATGGAACTACAGGATCATAGAATAGTAAAACCAGAAGGGATCTTAGTTCAAAATTACTTACTTCATTCCTCGCCTTCTATTTGGAACTGATAGACTGTGGTAAGGATTAGAAACTAGAAGTACAGTAAGTAGAGAAAGTAAGTTTTCTAAGATCAGAAGGTATCAGTTGATACTCAGAATTCAAACCCAAGACCTCTAGCCTTCAAATATTCTTCCCACTGGATCATACTGAACCAAGCCAGATTCCACATTTAGGAGGCACGGTGGCATAGTGGATTGAGTGGTAGCTCTAGAGTCAGGATGAACCTGAGTTCAAATGTGACCTCAGACACTGACTAGCTTTGTGACCCTGGGCAAATCACCTAGCCCTATTTGCCTCAGTTTTCTTATCTTCAAAATGAGTTGGAGAAGGCAAAGACAAGCCACATCAGTATCTCTGCCAAAAGAATCCCTGAAGAATCAGACACAATGAATCAACAAGTCTTTTCCTGTCCTTCTCCTCAGTGGGCTAAAATCACCCTGAATGGAACAGTTCCAGTGCAGCCTCAAGATAGAGATCTCAGGGCAAGGGATCTGAGACCCTGAACATCAGGGAATCCTCCTGAGAGCTGCTCTGTCCTCTGAGTAATCCACTGGAGGATTTCTGAACCACAGATATGAACTGACGTAAAATTCCACAGACTGAGATCTAGTCTTCCCCATTTTAGTCAATGCTGATGTTTTTTTCTTCTTTTCATGAGAAACTGAATTGACAAAAACAACCAACCAACTGCCAAAAGATTGCGATCTCTTGGGTAGACACAGAAGAATACATGTGACTTTGTTCTTGAGTTCTCTATGAACTTTGTCTGTAATTGATCTTTTGTCCAAGGGGGATGGGGTAGAAAGAAACTGATTTTTGTCTTGGAACACAGAGCAGGGACAATTCTTTCTTTAGAATAATTGAAAGAGGTAGTATGGTGCAATGGAAACACCCCCGGTTTCAAGGGGCCTGGAGATCTGAGGTCTTCAAGTATGAGGTCTTCAAATGAACATAATTAATAACATTCAACAGTCACAACTGTCAAATAGTAGAGGGGCTTTGTAAAATCAAAAGCCCTTTAAAATCCTTCCAAATTGCTGTGTTTTTGTCCTCATCCAGAGTTTTTTCCCTCTGGGCTCTTGTCCTGTGCAATCTTCTCCTTATACTCCTCTGTGAGAGGGTGTTTCTGAGACATAGGAGTTGATGTCATCCATTGTAGGATGGGGTCAACTTTTTTTTTTTTTAACATAAAAGAGAGAGACAGTATGGTGTGATGTGCTGGAAAGAATACTGGTCCTAGGTAAGATTCCTGGCCACTGCATTTTTTTAACTATGTGAACCTAGACAAGTCATCCAAGTGATTAGAGGCCTATAGCATCCATTATTCCCTGGCCAGCTTTCCTCTGAGCAAGAGCCAGGCTCAATCCTAGTTAGCTTCAGTGATTATAAGAGATGAGGCATATTCTGAATGATTTATTCTCCCAAATTTTAAGGAAGTTATCAAATCAAATTAGGCTCACTGAGGCAAATAGCAATTCTCTTGATTAAACAAAACAGAGTGATATCTGTTTTTATTAGATATTATCATTAAAACATTTGTTTGGTCCAGAGATGACAATACTAGATATTGATATATTGTAATCCTAAAATGAACTTATGAAGTACTTTGAACAACTTGGAACCATTAATCTATGGGTACCCTTTTAATATTTCAAGAATCTATGACTTCATTCAAGTTATGAACAACGATACAAACAAATTCTCTGTTACTGATAATTAGAAAAATACAAATTAAAGCAACTTTGAAGTTCTATCTCGTACTTATCAGTCTGGAAAAAAATGACAAATTTTGGAGGGGCTGTGGGAAAACAGGTATACTAGTAAACTGTTGTTAGAATGGTTATTTGGTTCAGCCACTTGGCAGAGCACATTGAACTACGGCTCCAAAGTTACTAAACTGTGTATACATTTTAACTTGGTTATGACAGTACTAAGTCTATACTTCAAAGAAATCTAAGAAAGAGGAACATGATCCATATGTACAAAAAAAACAGCTTTTGTAGGTGTTTTCATGTTTCATGCCAAAAATTTGATACTAGCAGAATATGTTCCTATTGGGGAATCACTAAACAAATTATGTTATGTGAATGTAAGGGATTATTATTACATCATAAGAAATGATGAAACATACAGTTTCAGAGGAACCTGGGAAGGCCTTTAATAATTGATGCATAACAAAGTGAGTGAAACTAAAAGAACAATTTACACAATGATAACAGTCTTATAGAAAAAAAACTTTAAAAGACTTTAGAACTTTGATTAACGCAATGATAAACCATGAGTTCAAAAGAACGAAGAAAAAACACATCATTCATTTCCTGACAAAGAAGTGACAAACTCAAAATGCAGAAAGAGACATATGTTTAGTGTAGGAATCTGTTTTTACAAGACTATGCATGTATGTATGCAGGGTTTTATTTTTTGTTTCTTTACTTTTTAATTTGCTCATTGGAAGGGGAGGAGTAGGGACATAAGAAAAGAAAAATAAAAATCAATAAAAAAGAGAATTTCATTGGATGTGGTTATTGGTATGTAGCAATATAATGATGCCTCACCCCGAAGAAATGAATGAAAAAAATCAATAAAACATGAAAAAAAGGGGAACAAAAATGGGTTCAGAATAGGACATAGGCATGCAAAAAAGTTTTATTAAGACTTCATAAATAATTATTTTTTATGTTAAGTGGATGTTGAATTTTTTATGTTTACATTTGTTAAGTTCATAATAAAAAAGGAAGAATTTATAAAGAAAAAAATCCATACCTTCATGAGAGTTGGTATTTGTTCTACTGACTGCATGTATAACAATCTCTCTGCTTTGGTAGATGGCCTTTGTGAACTACTTTGAAAAAAAAATCAACTTCTGGTAAACCCTCTGGTTGAGCCTTTTGTACTTGACAAGGCTAGACTTGACCCAACAGAATATAATCCCCAGAAAAGCTTATTATAGAAATATTTATAGCTGTGTGGAACATGGCAAAGCTGAGGTTTAGAGGAGTTTATATTTGATCCTAGTGATAAGAGATAGGCACTGAAATATAATGAATGGGGAAGCGAAAGGCTTGACTTGTCACTCTGGTAGCTGAATAGAGATGGAGGGGAGGAGAATTAAATATCCAGCTGTAAGGATTGACCCTGGTAAGGAGAACGGTAATTTTTTTTTATCAGATAGTAGAGTAATAGAAGATAGTGTGAAGATATCAAAGGATTTTTAGGAATAGAAAAGGGGATACTATGGGGCTCATGGTAAATAGTCTGCATTTTCAGAGTAAAATAAGAATCAAATCTTTTGCCAAGTGGGTAGGTTGAGGGAAAGATGGTATGGAAGTGGAAGGAGAGAGGTTTTGAAATAGCTGTTAACGTAGAAGTGCAAGCCTAAGAATTTGCCTCTTTGCAACTTTTTCTCCTTGCTTCTAGGTCTTTCCTTTGGGAAATCTAATCTTTCTTTCATGAGGTAGTCCTCGAAATACTTTCAATTATCTATTACAATTCCAGGAAATGTTGTCTTCTTCAGGTAGATGTCTCCAACTTCTTGAACCTCATATAGAATGAATATTTGGTTCTTCATGATCCCATGCCTTCCAGAGAGACTTCAGTGTGATAAATTTCCTTCTTAAAACGTTCCCATTCCACATGGCAGTTCTTCAGATACTTGAAAACAGCTGTCATATTCTCTCTAAATGGAATTTTCTCTAGGATAAACATCCCTTGTCCTTATAAAAATATTTCAGTTGACATCTTTTGCTTTTCCATCACTTCTCCTGATACTACCCCTAACTTACCCTCCCTTATAACAAAGAGTGGTTTTTTTGTTTGTTTTGCTAAACAATTGGGGTTAAGTGACTTGCCCTGTATCACACAGCTAGTAAGGGTCAGGTATCTGAGGCTGGATTTGAACTCAGATTCTCCTGACTCCAGGCCCAGAGCTCTATCCACTGCTCTATCTAGCTGCCCTGATGAAGGATGTTTTTTAAAAGAAGTAAAATAGAACAGAACAAAATTCCAGCAAAACTGATGTTAAGCATCTTAGTTCTTCAATTGTTTCCAGTTTGCCAGGGTTTCCAATCTTTTTTGCAATCTAGTTATTGTACCTTGGACAGACATTATGTTGTTGATTTCCTTCCTTAAATGTAGAACCAAGAATCCCTGAAAAGGCCAAGGCCCCCCACTACATCCTGGGCCGTCTCCAGTCATCCTGAATATCTGATCACTGGACCTAGATGGCTCAGGAGGAGAAAGTGAGGCTGGTGATCTTGAACAGCCCTCCTTCACTCAGAACAAAGTCAAGTGCAAGTCATGTCATCTTTTCTGTAATGTCATGGCTTCTTTGAAAATTAAGGACAAATACAACAATCAAGAACTTAGTCCATTATTTCCAATATGGTCTGATGAAAATAAAATAGAGTAAAATTAACACTTGCTGCTTTCTGAACAACATGCTTGTTTTAAAACACCAACTTAAGATCGCATTAGCTTTCTTTGACTGTCATATCACACATTTGACTATTGAGCTTGTATTAGTACCAGCATTTTTTTCCTATATGTACTATTACATGATCATGCCTCCCATATCCCACAATTATAAACTCGAACTTTGAAACACAGTTGAAAATTTTAGACTTATTCCTTTCACATGTCATTTTATCAGTTGTAGCCCATTTTTCTTTCCTGCCAGCTGTTTTTTGGATCTTGGGCCTATTATCCAATGTGTTGGTTATTTATCCAAATTTGCGTCATCTACTAATTGGCTAATTCTGTTATTGGTACATTCTTCAAGTCATTGATAAAATTTTGGACAGCATACTTCGAAGACAGATCTTTAGGTACCCTGCTAAGGTCTTTCCTCAAAGCTGACAACAATTTATTACATTATTTTTATATATTTATATATTTACTGTTTGGATTTGATTATTTGAGCAGATATCCCTCGGTCCATGTGTTGCCCTCATTTCTATAACTATAACATGACAGATTTTGTAAAATTTCTTGTAACATCTATGTAAACTATAGCTACAACAGTCTTTAATTTACAAATCCAAATTTACCAGGTCTTAGACTGTAGATATTCTCTGAGGTTAAAAGATCCACTCTTAGGAAACTGCTAAATTTCAGGGACCCAAAGTAGATTTCTCATTGAGTATAACTTCTATTTTGACCATACTGCCTTAAATGTGGTCATGTTCTTTCCTGGGGAATCTATGGAATTCATGTCTCTTGGACTCTTTGAAACTGAATGGGAGTAAACTCTAGCAAAACCAGCTGGTTCATTGGCCAGGGACTGACTAAATGACCTGGAAGGTCTATTCCATCTTTAATTTCATTGGATTGATTCTAACCAGATGAACCCAGCAGTGGATTAGACATGTATTGATGCTACCTTGAAACTTCTCATCTCAGGTCTGCTCTTTTTTGAGACTGTATATTTTCTTTGGCAGGAACAATTAATTTATGACACATAGCATGCATGTCACAAAAAACCTCTAGAGTCTTATATACTTTCCATCGGGTGAGCTTTATGGAGTTAATGCAGAGGCTGAACTAATCTAATGTCTGCAACAACATTTCACTTTTATTATGTGAACCAGGCTGTACTTTGCAGAAATATTTATTTTTGTGTTCTTCAGACTAGGAATTTTCAAAGATTCTGCAGTTCTAAAGGTGATGGTTTCGAGTCTGCCTTCTCAGGAAGAAAAAAACAAAACAAAACAAAAAACAGTCACTGTAATTTGTCACACTATGTAACAATAAAAATAACAATAAGTAATAATTTTCACTAGTGTAAGTAAAACATGCAAATTCAACTTTCTAATACAGAAGACAAGTCTTTGGGGCCACCTTTCACAGAGACCAAAAGAAATCAGTGTATAATTTAAAGCGTTCTGCCTTTGGAATCAGAGGACCTGGTTCTAAATCTCAGATCTCCTACTTCCTACCTGTGTGACCTTGGGCAAGTCATTTAACTTCTCTGATCCTTGGTTTTCTTATTGATAAAAATAAAGAGCTTGAACTGGTGGACATCTAAGGTCTTTTCAGGCCTGAAAGTTGCTGCTACTACTAGTTTACACTAGATTTGGAGTCAAATGATATAAGTTCTAATACTGTCTCTGCCTCATATTCCTTGTGTAATAACAATGATGGTTATTAATACAAGTTCCTACTATGTGCCAGTCGTTGTGCTTGGTGATTTATAAATGTTACCTCATTTGATCCTTATAACAACCCTGGGAGGTAGGTATTGTTATCATCTCCATTTTACAGATGAGGAAATGAAGGCAAACCTGGGTTAAGTGACTTGCCCATGATCATAGAGTTGGTAAGTATCTGAGGCTGGATTTGAACTCAGGTCTCAAATCTGGCCTCAGGCACCTTAGATTTCCTCTTTGGGTTCTTATGTTAAATGAAAATCAAATACATATTAAATAAAAGGTTTAGGTTACATCAGGGTTCGTAAATTTTTTTCTGCATCAGAGACCCCTTTGGCATTCTGGTGAAATTTATGGGCCCCTTTTCAGAATAATGTTTTTGAGTGCAAAAAAAAACCACCCAAAAACCAACAACCATGGGATTGCAAAGGAAATCATTTACATCAAAATACAATAATGAAAAAATATGTATATATAGATTATATATGTGTATATATACACATACACATATGTATATATGTGTTTATATACATATGCATGCATACACATGTGTGTATATACATACATATATGTATGTATGTATGAATGTATGGAGAGAGATAGAATGAATGAGTTAGAGTTCAGAGACTTCCAGGTTAAAAACTCCTAGACCAGATAATGTCTAGGATTTCTTCCCAATTTAAAACCTTACATACATAGCACTTCACACATTATAAGCCACTTTCACTGAACCAGCCCGATAGGCAGTAAAGTTATCGTTTTCGGAGAAGACTGAGTTAAGTGTCAGAGCCAGAACCCTGTTCTTCTGAATCTGATCCCATTGTCCATTTCATGTCATTAGACTTCTTAGTCGAACTTTGTTATTCATCGTGTGCTAATCTCAATGCTATTTGGAAATCTGTAAAGTACATACGGCTGGCTGGAGAAAGGAACTTTTTTTTTAACTTGACTAATTAAATTCCCGGCATTACATACCACACACAAACATGTACTATCTCTGTAGGTTTTCATCTTCAACTGCAGATGCTGTACTATAAAAATAGTGGAAGTCAACTGAGTCTAAACCATTTTTAAAAGACAGTTATGCGTTGGTAATTAGAGCCGAGGTTATTTCTTTGTATGCCGCTATTGGATTGGTCTTGTGGGACCTACAGTATGTCTGCTCTATCTCATTATAAATTCCATTCATGAACGCGGTATGGAAGACTGATTATTGGGATGAAATCATCTGCTAATACTTAAAGAGATCCTGTGCCAACTGGGCACTGAGTTCTTTTGTTTTTTGTAGGAATGATATAAAATGTTTCCCCTTCCTATTCAACAGGAAAAGGCATCAGATTTGACTAGTTTCTCTTCTGGTGATTTGACCTTTTTCTCAAAGACAACCCACAATGACCTTAATCATTAGAATAATTTTACAAAATAAGGAAAATGATAAATATTGCCTTCACCTGCAATGATTTAACAATATGAGTCAAAGCTAGTCTGAAAACCAGGCAGGGCACTTTTCTATTTAATTATTCGTGTGTGTATGAATTTGTCTCATAAAACATTCATTAAGTACTGACTAGGGACAATGTCTTATCACTATCATTAGTTAGTGATTAATTTTTTTCAGGCCATAGCCTTTTCCAGACTGCATACCATTGTACAGAGATGTACGGTTCTGTATTATTAAAATGGAGTGCCCACATTGGTTAAATCAATAATCTTTCAGGTCCTGAAACGTGGGTAAAGCATATGCTAGGTAGGATGGAAAGGAGGCATATATAAAGACAAATAAAATTAGATTCTTTCTCCTAAGAAGTATACATTTTAACAGAAATGGTGAGGAATCTATAGCTAAATGAAGGATTGTGTCCAGTTTTACCTTATTTTACAGTCACAGTGGAAGGTCATTTTGCTTTACTATTTAAGGAAATGTACTTTGTGGTATGTTTGGGTATTTGTTAGAAAGTGTGTATAATAGAAAATTATATTTCATAATTTAAAAAATAATATTCACAAATAAATATTAATTTAAATGGATAAATTTAACAAAAATGCAAAGTGTAGTATGAGATCTAAGGAGGAAAAGGTCATTTTCAGCCTGGGGTGGGTTTGGTGTAAGTGTCATAGAGGAAGGCTTATACGATGAGGGTCAGATAGTAGGTTAGAAGATGACCTGATGAGAAAAATTATAGAAAGCATTCATGAATTAGACAAAAACTGGGCTACTCACAGCATGTCTAGAGTATTGTGTTCAGATTGTAGTATCATATTATATTTAAGGAAGGGCATTGATATAGCAATAATAATTAGTATCACTTATGTAGCTTTTTGAGGTTTGCCAAGGGCTGTATCTGTTATCTCATTTGATCTTTCCCACTTGTTAAGTAGATGTTATCGCTATCTACATTTTGTAGTTTAAGAAACTGATGATCAGAGAAGTCTAATAGTTTACCCCAGGATTACAGAGCTAAGAAGTGCGTAAAATGGGATTTGAACTACAATTTTCCTGACTCCAACTCCAGTGTTCATATTCACTGTACCACCTGTCTCCTAGCTTAAGTATATTGGATGGAGTAGGGCTATCTGAATAGTGAACTACCGTTCCGGGGAAAGATAAGGTTCAAGGGAGACATGATAGATGTAATCACATATTTTGAGATGTGAATGTGAGGAAGAGGGATTGGATCTGATGTGCATTTTCCAGGAGGCTGGAAGTAGGAACAGTGGTTGGAAGTAGAGACTTTCACTTCCAGTTACACCAGTCATCCTAATCTCCCACACTCTTGTGAGAAGAGGATTGACTTCCCTCTGATCTCAGACTTTCCATCTCCTGCTATGCTTGACCCCTGAGGGAAGAGCAATATCAATGGGGAGTGGGTCTTTCATTTATTATTCTTATGTTTTATCCCTTTCCTAATCTGTAACCTTTCAAAGGAAGAAGTGAAGTTAAACGGAGCCTCACTTTTGACCTTGAACCTTCCCATCTCATGCTGCATTTGCCTCCTGCCAGATTTCCAGTCTCCTCTGAGCAGAAGAGTAGCACTTTCCTCTCAATGATGAACATACTTACAGCTCATCATACCCTACGTAACCCAGTGATTCTGAGCCCCTATAGGTCATCATCCAAAACCCACTCTCCATCCTCAACCACTTGATTCCTTATTTCTGTCTTCCTCAACCCTCCTACCTCAAAGTTCCAGCCAAATATTACCATCCCTTTCCACCATGCCCTGTTCCACAGGCAACAACTTTTCCTTCATTCTATATCTTTTCTTCTACTTGCCTATTCTAGCAATCACTGAAACCTGGCTTCTCCTCCCCCCACAATGATACAGACTCCTTGCCTACCCTTTCCAGTACTAGCTGCCTTCTTGTTCAATTCCCTTGGCTTAACGGTCAAGGCAGGAGTGTTGGAATACTCTTTGTTTTTCTTTGCCACTTCCATCACTCAATAACCTTTCCTCCTTTGAAGATAGATATGCAATCCATACCTATCACCCAATTAAAAACCTATTAGCTGTTGTTTATAAACCTCTGAATTACTTCCCTCTCTTCCCCAAGGAGTTCTGTATCTAGCTCACAGTTTTCTCTTGTCCTCTATTCTGGTTCTCAGGGGAGTTTAAAAGACATTGACTCTCCCTCAAGCATCGTAATCATTCAATTCCTCAAACTGCTTTCTTCCCATGACCTATTCCATCTTACCTCAACCACATACAAAGGTGATTATAACCTGGACCTTGCTATCACCCAGAAATGCACGACTTTCATATTTAAAAATTCCACTATTACCTTATTTGAACATAATCAATTGGCTTTCTACTTTGCCCTCTGCCTTTCTCCAAACCCTACTCTTGGTACCCAACTTGACCTTCAATCTGAGACAAGTGATCACTTCTGTCTAGTATTAATAACTAATTATTGAATCAGAACCAAGGTTTTGTCCCCTTTTCTACTTCTCTATCCAGAAATCAACCAGTGTGGGAAATCTCTCTTTAAGCCTTACCCATCCAGGATGACTGAGATCTAATCAAAGGTAGTAAAAGAATTTCTAAGTTTAGGCAATTGTGTACATTCCTGCACATTTGTTTAGACAGGTCTAGGAAAATGTTGATTCTTCCTTTTGTCTGACAGGTATTAAGGAAATAGATAAATTTCTTTGACCAAGATTTGGGTAATCCAAGTCACATACCCCAAGAACCACATTGTAATACAGGCCAGCCTCTCAACATAATATTTCTTTTCTCGTTAATTGTTCACCAGTCAGAGTTGATTGCCACCCTATTGAATACCTGCTCTTCCAAGGGCATATGAACTGTGAGCCCACTGTCGTGAGGGGATTTTGGTCTAAGAGAGACAGCCAAGTGACCATCCTTTTATTTCTAAACATGCTGGCATTATTAATAAAATGATTAAATTAACCAGAAGCAATATCTCTCAAAATTTTAAAACATCACAGAGCCCTCAATAATCTCACAGGTCATCAGTCCTACCTACACTAGAAACTCTTTCCTCTTTTTCCCATCTTGACCTCTTAGTGAATCAACTCTACACTATTGAATTCCTGGTCCCCTTATATTCTAATTGTGTCCTGCCAAGTTTTATCCTTGGATGGTTCTTACTATCTGCCATTTTCCCTCTTTCACATATGCTGCTGAACAAAGGTGGAGAAAATCATACTTTTGGACACTCTTTCTAGGTCCACTACAAATTTATATTACACAGACTTAACTGGGCCCTCACTGCTTCTAGGCAATATTTCTACACCTCCCTCACCAACTCATTATCCCTCTCTCCACAGTGGCTTTTTTAAACCTTTTCATCTCACCTCAATTCTCCCATGACTCCCCCTCTTTCTGTTCTCTTAACCAAGAATCTTGCCTCAATATTTTACAGAAAAAGTTGAGCTCCATATCTTACTGTCTTCATTGTTTCATATCACTCATGTGTATTTTGTCACTCTCTTATCCTTCACTCTTATTTCACATGAAGAGATAACCCCTCTACCTGCCCAAGTGATCCCATTTCATCCTACTTCTCCAACAGATTACCTCCATCACCCCCACTCTATAGTTTACCTTTATCTTTCCCTATTGGTTCTTTCCATGCTGCCTACAAACATGCCTATACCCCCTCATCCTCTAAAAACCTACACTTGAGATTTCCATCCCTGTTATCATATGATATCTCTTCTTGGGGACAAAATTCCTTGAGAAGGCTATCTTCAATAAATGTCTTTGCTTTCTCTCCTTTCTCACTCTCCTTAACCTCTTATAATTTGGCTTCTGATTTTATCATTCTACGAAAACTACTATTTCCAAAGTTACCAATGAGGTTTTCATTGCCGAATGCAATTCTTTTCTTAATTCTCATTTTCTTGACCCTTCTGCAGTCTTTGACATAGTTAAATCACCCTCTTCTCCTTTATATTGTCTTTTCACTAGTTTTCAGGAAACTACTCTCTCTTGATCCTCCTTCTATCCTCCTTCTTCTCATTCTTCTTTGTTGGATCCTCCGGGTCACGGTCTTTAGCCATACAAAGTCACAGAGCTCTCTCTGTTCTGGGGCCCCTTCTCTTCTCCTAACTGAAATCCTCTTCTTTCTCACCTCCACCTTCTGGATCTCCTGACTTCCTTTAGGCCCTAACTAAAGTCTTGTCTTTTTCAGGAAGCCTTTCCCAGCTACTGCCTTCTCTTTGTTACTTATTTCCATTTTATCCTGTATATAGCTTATTTGTTCACGTTTGTTTACTTGATGTCTCCTGCATTAGATATGGAAGAGTGGAGGTTGGGAGGTAAGGGGGACCCAGGGACTGTCTTTGACCTCTGTTTCCTGGCACTCAGCACAATATCCGGTACATAGAAGGTGCTTAATAAATATTGATGGAGCAAGTGAAAATGTGCTCAATTTAAGGTAAAAAAAAAAAAAGCTAACAGAACTATTCAAAAATCAAATGGATAGCCTGTGGCAGTAAGTAAGTAAGGGGTTTAAGCAGAGGCTCACTGAACACTTGTTGGGATATTGTAGAGGAGATTTTTGAGGTTCTTTCTGACTCACTGACATTCTCCTTTACCTCCATCCCAAGTCATGGGGACCAAAAGACCAAAAGATGAATCAAGAGTTGCTGTATTATCCCAGCAAAGCTAAGCTCTGTCCCACACCAGGAAATTAGAGCATAACTACTTGGGAGGGTTTCCCAGTTACACCCCCCCATCCCCACCCCCATCACATCCACACCCCTTCACCCACACTCACATTTATGGTATTAGTTTGGCTGGCTGTTATAAGACCTCTAAGGTCCTTCTCAGTTCCAATTGTCTATGTTTTTAAGACTTTTTTTTGTTAATTAACTATTGTATTCTATTGGGTTTTCTTCCAGCATGAAAATTTTCTTATTGACTATATTCCTTTATTCAATTTTTTTTACCACTTCTCCACATTGATAATTTTGCTATCAATTTGCCTTTTTCTGTTTTTATTGATTATAGGCCTTTTAATACAAATTCCCAATCTTTCTTTTCTCACACTAGTTTTTTAAAAACTCAATAGCAGATTCTCCTTCATTTCCTTAAAAGGATTTGCTATATAATTCAATGTGTCTTGTATAGATTTGTTCCTCATTTTCATCCCCTATTGAAGTTAATATTTTCCTCCTGATGATTTCTCTTCAGACCTTTTTAATACAAAATATTTGTTCATTATGTTTTAAAAATAATCTTTTTTTTTGCTGTGTGCTTATTATCTTGCTTTCTTTTCCCTTATTTTTTGAAGCTCTTTGTCACATATCCCTTCCTTCTTTTCTTTTCTTCCTTCCTTCCTTCTTTCCTATTTATCTTTCTCTTCATATGCTGGGGTTTGTTGGGGGGTGGATTTAGAAGCTGTGTGTTTTCATTAGTTTTCATTCTTTCATATTTCTAGAACTCAAATTTTTGATTCTTAGGAGTTGTGATGAGGAACAAATAGTTAAGTTTCTATTGGTCAAAAGCTGACAGATCTCAAAGTGACATTCTGGGAAATATGTAAATTATTTCTTCCTAGTTATTTTAGTAATAAAATTATTCAACTCAGGAAGTTTATATTAAATCCAATCTACACTGGAGCTATAGCATATTTTTCTCCTTTATTGATGGATGATAAAGAATAAAGTCTTTCTGAACTGAATTGAGCCTTGTTTAAAGATCCATAGACTGACTAATGACTGTACATAAAGAGATAGTTTCATTTAAAACTGATCCCAATTCAATGTTATCAGATTGGACTACTCAGCTGAAAAAATACAGTGGCGATATTTACAAATATTGACGTAGGTTCAGGCTACTGGAACTGTAAAATGGTCCATGATTGTCCGGAGATAACTTGGGCAGTGCTACTGCTAGTTGGTGAGCATGAGGGCACTCATATTTATACGTAGTTAAGCCTCTTTGAAAACTGGTTTGTGATGAAATGAATAAATATTGTTTATTAAACTAGCATTAGCATTTTTGAAAAACAGAATCAACTTTTAATAGATAACAGTTAGAAAGTTCTCATAGCTAATGTACAGTGTCCACAAGAGGTTTTTATTTCTCTCTTTTTACATTTAAATTTTTTAAAAATGAATTTATTCTTTGTTTATTTTTAATATTTATTGTCTTTAAATTCTGAGTTCTAAATTCCCTCCTCTTACTCCTCTTCCATCCATTGCAAAGGCAAGAAATGTAATATCAAGTATACATGTGAAATCATGCAAAATATATTTCCACAACAGCCATGTTGAAAATACAAAAAAGAAGACAAAGAAAGTGGAAAATTGTGCTTCCTTCTGCACTTGGACTTTATCAATTCTCTCTCCACAAGTAGATAGCATTTTTCATCATAAATTCTTTGGAAGTGATCATTGCATCAATCAGAATGACCAAGTCAATCATTGTATAAAATTGCTGTCCCTATATGTAATGTTTTTCTGTTCACTTCATTCTGTATCAGATCGCATAAGTCTTCCCAGTTTTTTCTAAAACCATCCCCCTCATCATTAGCACAATACTACTATATCACAATCGTATGCCACAGCTTGTTGAATCAATCTTTAATTGATGAGCATCTCCTCAATTTATAATTCTTTGCCACCACAAAAAGAGCAGCTATAAATATTTTTTGTACATATAGGTCCTTTTCCTTTTTCTTTGATCTTTTTTGAGGTAGAGACCTACTAGTGGTATTGCTGCATCAAAGAGTATGCAAAATTTGGGTACCATTCCAATATTCTTCAACATGATTGAACCACTTTACAATGCCACCAACAATGCATTAATGTCCCAATTTTTCCACATCCCCTCCAACATTTGAAATTTTCATTTTCTGTAATATTCGGCAATGTGATAGGTATGAAGGGGTATCTCAGAGTTCTTTTAATTTGCATTTCTCTAATCAATAGTAATTCAGAGCATTTTGTATGACTATAGATAGCTTTGATCTTTGCTACTGAAAGCTACCTATTCATATCCTGTGACCATTTATCAATTGGGTTCGTATTTTTTATAAATTTGACTCAATTCCCTATATACTTGAGAAACAAGGTCTTTATCAGAAAAACTTGCTATGAATTTTTTGATATTGATTATTGTATTTTTTTAGGAAAATATAGTCTCTCTGATTATCTTTTTAAATTAGGTCTGTTTGGTTTTGTTTTGTCTGAGATCATGAGCACTATTTTGTTTTTTACTGCAGTTGAAGTAAAATAGATTCTGCTCTAGTCCCTTATTTTAATTCTCTGTGTGTCTTTCTATTTCAAATGTGTCTTTTGTAAACAACATCTTGTTGGATTCTGGTTTCTAATTCGTTCTACTATGTAATTCTGTTTTGGCAGTGAGTACATCCCATTCACATTCACAGTTACGATTAATGTGTATTTCCCTCCTTCCTATTTTCTTCTGTTCATCCTTCTCTCTTTTTATCCTGTCCTTTCTCAAAAGTCTAACCACTGCCTCCCTTAATGCATCCTCCCTTTTATCACAACTCCCTCCCCCCACCTTTTGTTATCCCTCTTTCCTCCTACTTCCCTGTTAGGTACTGAAAGTGTGTGTATGTGTGTGTGCCTGTGTGTGTGTATAAATTCTTTTCTTTTCGAATCAATTTAAATAAGAGTAAGAATTAGATTGTAATTAGAATTAGATTGTATTTCTTTCATTAGTACCTGCAATTGGCTGAAAATTATAATAAAAAGAAAGAGCAACAAAAGAATTCAGTTCTTTTCCCCTGGGTAGTATATCTAAAGTGGTAAATTATTTCCATTTTTGTCTCAGCATAAAGACTTGGTCTGTGGTATGTATAGGCTATCCTTAATTACTGACTCATTAATGACAGAATTCTGGTAGAGTCATAGATCATTGTCAAAAATCCTATATCAGGAAACTTACTTTTAAAAAATGTACCCACATTCCTCAATGTGTTCAGTGTGTGTAAATGTATGTGCGCAAATTGAGTGGAACAGGAGGATAAAATGAAAGGAGTAGAATGTAATGGAAAGAGATCTTGTTTATACCATCAGAGGATCTGAGTTTGAGTCCTAGCATCAGCACATATTAACTGTGGGACCCTGGTCAAATCATGTAACCTCTCTGGGAATCAGTTTTCTCAATTGTAAAATGAGAATAAATAACCCTAGCCTTACCTCCTTCATAAGATTGTTCCAAGGAAAATATTTTGCCAATCTTGAAAAATTACATAAATTTGCCCTGTTATTGGCGTTAGCATTAGTGGTGGTAGTGATGTATGTTTGTAAGTGTGTATATGTTCATGCATGTTTGCTTTTGTGTGTCTCTGTGTGTTTCAAAGGCTTAATAAAACTTTTTGGGACCATGGCCCAGAACCTGGATTTATACAGCCTGCATACAATTCTGAGGGCCATTCTCAATAATCATATGTTTTGGCAAGAGTGCTTTGCCAACTTTAAAACACTTAATAAATGTTAGCTAATATTATTATTCATCCACATCCAAATTTCCTCTTGTAAAATTGTAATTTAGTGTCATAGAGGCACTTTGATGTTATCAAGTTGAACTGAGGTCTGGAAGATTTTGAAGATGTGTAGGGCCTCCATTTAAGACTGTGCAATTAGATGTCCCTTCTTGGGATTCTGCATTTTCACACTTCTGACACATGTATAACCCACTTATTCAGGCATACATATTCTCCATGATGCATGATGTTACTTTTTCATACACATGTATGTCATTCCTGGTCTTCCTTCCTGATGACATTTCCATAGAATCAGTGATATGCCCTTGAAAAAGTGTGACATTTCCTAGCCTGGGTGGACTCCTTGATAGGGTAAGAATTCCTTTGTGTTCTGTAGTACTCAAGTGACACTCTCTCCTATGTCCCTTTTGCCTTTCTAGCATCCATACCTTTGCTCTTGTTTTTGATATCTGAAATTTTCTTCCCCTCAGTATTCTCTAATGGCACATGCATGTATCACCTCTTTTAACTTCCAAGTTTCTGGGCCTTTTCCTACTCTTCAATTTGCTACCCCCTCTCTCCCATCTAGTTCAACAGACTCCTTTTACAGATGAGGAAACTGAAAATTAGGGAGGGAAAATGACTTATCCTGGCTAACCTAAGTAGTAAGTGAAAGAGACCGAGTCTGAACCCAAGTTTTATGACTCCAAAACCAGTGTTCTTTCCAGTTTATCACACCATCTCCCTCTCCCTTAGTAATTACCCATTGAATTGGAACTTGAAGAGATCTTGTAAGGGTGTTAAAAGTTTCTCTTTGGTGATAACTAGAGGAATAAATATTCTCATTTTCCCTGTTAGGGATGACATGCTTATTCTCCAACTCTTTGACATTGGAGATCCACTTGAAAGAATAATAAGTAAATAAATAGTTGTTGTTCAGGCATTTCAGTCATGTCAGACTCTCCATGACCCCAGTTGAGGTTTCCTTGGTAAAGATACTGGAATGGTTTAGCTATGTCCTTCTCTAGTTCATTTACAGATGAGGAAACTGAAGTAAATAGGTTTAAGTGACTTGCCCAGGATCACACAGCTAATAAGTACTTGAAGTCATATCTGAACTCAGGAAGATCAAGCCTGGCACTGTATACACTGCACCACCTAGCTGCCCCCATGCAAATGGTAATGAGGTAGTAAAAAATGACCAAAGTAACGAAAATGAGAAAAATACATTTCAAGGAAAATAAAAGATCAAATAATTGATAAGACTCTAGTAGCGGAAGGGTCACAAGTAAACAAGTACCACTGCACTAAAGGCAGTTCCAAGGTGTCTTGGTTACAGAGGAGGTGAAGCTAGTTTTTTTTGTTTTTGTTTTTGAAGGGAAGAACTTCCTTGTATTATAGTATGTGTAGTTGTCAAGAACCTTAAAGAGAGCCCTCATTGGAGGGAAAGTAACGGGGTAAGAAAGTCATGCAAGGTCACATAGGTATTAAACTACAGCCCCAGAATATGAGGGACCCAGGTTCACTCCTTTTAGAGTCATTACAGTTTACACCACACCTTCCTGCCACTCCCCTGGGTCTGAGTTACATGAAGCCATTAGTGTCCGCCTTGGGGCCTGGTCCAAGATTTATGATCTGTGGTTGAAATAGGGTGAGAAGAATCTTGTAGAGGGGTGCTGGGGAAATAGGAAGATACGCTGTAAGGCAATGGATGAACATCTGACCTTATTGCACTTTGGCCCCTCTGTGAAACCAACCGTGGTACATATGCTGATCTTGAACCATAACATAACAATTAAAATAACTCATATCTCTTTAGTGCTTTAAAGATTTCCCCACAATAACCCTGCGAATTAGGAAGTGAAAGGTGAGGAAACTGACTCAGCGCTTGTAAATGTCAGGAACTGAATTTGAATTCAAGGATTCTAGCTTTCAGTGGAATGCTCTTTTCATTCACAGATCCCCTCAGATCTTCACTTCTGCCATTTGCACAATGAGCGTAATGTAGAGATAGTGCTGTAGCTCAGTGATCTTAATGAAGAAGGAGGGAAAACCCTCTATCTCCCTTCCTGTCAATTTGTTCAGTTTTGTAAACAAGATTCAATGATGGACACCTTGGTGTTAGGTTAGGGTAGGAGTCAATGGTGGGGGAGAGATGACAAAGTTATACTTCTGGGATGTACTTTTAGGGCATAGTGTTAACAATTTGCTTAAAGTGAATAATTCCCCCAAGTGTTTATAGATCCAAGTTTGTATTGCACTGTGTTACTGTTCTCCCACCTCATCCCCCAAACCAATTGGAGGCTGTGTTCCCAGTTCTATAATAGTCAAGTCCCCTGGGTTTATTAGCATACGTATTTCTTCCAAGTACAGCTTTCATTTATACAAAGTAAATGCTCCTTACAACTACTTTTTCCAGTCCAGTATTATTCTACTTTTTACCTATTGATGTCATCCTAAATGTTTTTTTTTCTCCCAGTTAAGTCATACATATTCTTAAATCAACTCCTTTTCAGTTCCTTGTTGGCATTAGTATGCTGTCAGGGCTTTTAAATTATCTTTCTTCTGGTGGTGAAAGGGTGATTCTCCATCTTTTGGTTGGCTGACACTGTGTTCTTTTGTGTTATCTATTGTGTTTCCAGCAATGAGATAAAAACATATTGGACCTAGTTCTACTATTTTCCTGAAGGGGTCCTGAGATCAGGTGCAGTTTGTTATTTGGAATGTATAAACTTGATCGTGAATGTCCCAGGAATAATACAACTTAACCCCATGAGAGTCCTTGCTGTTGTGCTTTGGAAACTTTTAGGGAGAACTATTGAGCAGTCAAAATGTTGAGAAGCAACTTTGGCAGCATTTATAGATTCATTTGGAAGTTCGTCTTCATACCTATCAGTAAAGTGCCAAATGCAATTCATCAAAATGCTTATAATAGATTAGGGGAGGGTACCATTATTAAAACATTTGGAGGGAATGATCTACATAAGTTGTCCTGTTCAACTGTCTGGAAGTAGTACTGGGGATTGTTCCTGTGACTAGGAGACAGAATTGGTGTTTCCATGTAGAAGTAGAGAAAATGCTGCATTGATGGGAGAGATTTCCTCATCTGGGAGGTCACTGTATCAAAGAGATCACAGGCCTAACCCCTATTCCTGTCTGAAGGCAGACTTAATGGCAGATGATAGCACATGACTTGAGGGATCCTGAAAGGCTCAAAGTCCTCAAAACTATTATCCTTCCACTAGAACATGGATTCTCAATCTTTTTAGACTTTTGTCAATGTTTTGGAATCTATAGATCCTTTCTCAGAAAAAAAAGATTAATGTAGAAAATAAAATGTATGAGTATAAGGAGACTTTTTTGACGTGTGGCTCAAAAGAAAATAGGCACATTTCCAGTATACCTTCATCACTCTCCCCTCTCCTCCCTTCCCCTTTCCTACCCTCCCCTGCCCTCCCCTTTCCTCTTCCTCCCTTTCCCTCCCTTCCCTCCTCTTCCTTCCCTAGACAATCCTGGACATGCAACTTTTCTGAGCCTCAGTTTACTCATCCAAAAATGGGCTAATAGTAGCAACAACCTCACAGAATTGCAAAAATTAAATAATAAATGTAAAGTGCTTTGGGGACACAAAAAGTGCTATATGATTTAGTTTATTAATTATTAATATATAAATAATATTACTAATTATGATTAATTAGTCTGCTTTGTGATTTTGTTTTTATCAATAAAATGATAGCCCATATGCCTCTACATTTTTTTATCCTAAGTGTTTATCCAAGGCAGTCCAACCTGTTCAGTCTTGCAGGTGAGAAGAACTGACTTAGCCACCTTACTTGTAGGTGAGCAGGGCCCTCTTCTTTCAGCATTTTGCTTTCCATGGAAAAATACTTAATGTCCCAGATTGTTTGCTGGTTGACCAGGATGCCAAAAAAAAAAAAAAGGTGCTGCTGGACCTGAATTCGAAATGAACCGGAAACTCCTTTGGCTGGTATTCTGCTGAAAAGGAGCCTTTCAAGTGGGGAAGGATGAGTTTAGTCCTGAGCAATCAAGGCCTCCAAATGGCTGTGGTTTAATACTGTCCAAACCTGTGTGTAAACATGACTACAACTTAAGTAAAATAGGAAAGCTTGGGAGTTTGAATAATCCTGTTCTGGATCCTTTTGGTGTCCAAGATCTGCTCTTGAAGGAAATTGTATTAGCAACGAGTCAGGCTCCAGGGTTTGAAATCTGACTTCAGTTTCAAGAGAGTCGCCAAAATGACAGATGCCTATTTGACTGACCTCAGTTTCTTGAGGCTGCAATATCTGGCCAGGGAGCTCAGTGGAGACAGGTTCCCACACTGGCATTTTTATGCTTGCTACTTCAGCTCCGACTTGAAATAGTGGTACGTGAGCCCTACTGCTGTTTTCCATCCACAACTGGCAAAGGCAGAGAGGACCAGCACTGAGAAGGGAATGAATGTATACTGAATGCTCCTGAGCCTTTGGAAAAGCTTGGTTTGTGTGCACCTTTCAGGGCTGGCCACTGTTTTGGAATGTTCTAGGGCTGTTTTTTGCTCCCACAGAACTCTGCAGGGTTGGCCAGAATCAGACAAAAACTGACCATGGAAAAAGACATGAGGCAGAAGATGAAGAAAATGGTGCCCACCTGACTGAGAAGCAAGAAAGATGGGGAATGGGGTGGGGAAAGGGGAATTATAGGAGTCAGAAATGGAAGTGACCTTAGAAATCATTTTGAAGATGTGATGAAGAAAGTGAGACTCAGAGAGGGAAAGCAACTTGCTCACAGCTAGTAAATTCCCATGCCTGGAATACTGTCACACCTTATGTCCATCTCTTGGAATCCCTAGCATCCTTCAAGTACTACCTTCTGCAGAAGGCCTTCCCAAAATGCTTTAGCTACTGATGTCTTCTCCAAGGTATTTCATTTGTATAGGTCTTCTATATAGCTCGACAAGACATATACTACTTAGAACAGTGATTATTAGTCTGTGCATATTTATGAAGTGTCAACTATGTGCCAGGAATTGTGTTAAGTATTGAGGATGCAAAGAAGGATGTTCCTATCCTCAGGGAACTCAATGCTGTCATGGAGAAGAAGGGACTGACTTCTGCTTAGCCCCAGAGACAGAGCTAGGAGCAGTTGCTGAATCAGTAGAGAAGCTGATTGAGGATTCATGGAAAGAATTTCATTAATTTGAGTTATTCAAAAGAGAAATGGATTACTCAGGCAAGTAGTGAGTGAGGTAGACCTCACTAGATGTCTTCAAGCATTGATTGGGAGACTACTCATTGGGGACGTTGTAGGGGGAACCCTTGGTCAGGTATGAGTTTGAGCAGAAGGCCTCTGAGGTCCCTTTGAGTCTGACTTTTCATGACCTCACTGGGGGTTTTCTTGGTGGAGATTCTGGAGTGCCATTTTCTTCTCCAGCTCATTTTATAGATGAGGAAACTGAGATAAGATTAAGTGACTTGCCCAAAGTCACACAGCCAGTAAGTGTCAGAGGCCTGATTTAGACTCAGGAGGATGAGTCTTCTGGACTACTGGCCCAGCACTCTATCCACTGTGCTACCTCTCTGACCAGCTTTAATAAACTGTGACATTAAATGTCAACTAGTACCTGATATGCTTTGCATGATGACAGTGATATGTGAGAGAATCCCCAAATATAATTTTTAACAAAATTTATATGAAATACAGGAAAAGCCCTGAGGGTAAGAAAATGGCAAACAGACTTCAGAAGTGAGTTAACATATTCTCCCTCTCTCTTTTTTTTAATAGACTCTTTTCATGATGTATTACCCCCTTTTTACATTAACCCACTCTTATCTGGTTGATAGGGCTTTGGAGCATATCAAGGGCCAAAGGTAGAAATCTGAATATTCACAAATAAACCAATAAATTACAAGTTTTTGTGAAGGGCCTGTTATATGCAAGATGTCATACTATATACTGAGGATTATAGAGACAAAGGTGGAACAGTCTCTGCCCTCTCTGAAATGGAGGCTCGAATCAGTAGTTTTATGAGAACAACCATAACCTTCAGTGGTACTCCTAAAAGAAAGAAGAGGAAGCATATTTTTACTTTAGACTGGAAGTATCAGTCTCATGGCTTGTAGACCACAAGTACCTGGAAAACTCCCAAGTGCCACTGGAAAAAAATTAAGATATAATTGGGAAATATTTGACAAAATAAATAAAAGTACAATACAACATAGATAATGCTAATTTGTGATTTTCTAAGTCAATATGAGGCCCGCAGGAATCAGTTCTTATTTGCATTTGATACCACTGTTCTGAGGGACCAAATTTGTCAGTTGGAGTTAGGATTAAGAATACCTATAAAAAGGTATAATATTTTATTCTCATCTAGGTGGTGCAGGGGATAGAACACTGGACCTGGGTTCTGAAAGATCTGAGTTCAAAGTGACTTCAGAATGTTCTTGGGTAGGCAAGTCTCTTAATCTTTGTCTATTTCAGTTTCCTCAAGTGTAAAATGGGAGGAAAAATAAGACTAACCTCTCAGGGTAGATTGGAAGATCAAATATTTTTAAAGTGTTTAGGGGAGAAAAGGGAAGGGAAACAGAGAGCCCTGGCACTAAATAAACCCTTATTCCATTTCTCTTTTCCCTAGAGACAGTAGGAAGCTGCTGCTTATTTTTCAGGACAACAGTGACATGGTAAAATCTATGCTTTAGGAAGATAGTTTTGTCTGCTAACGAGAAGGTACGTATATGGACTTAAATATTAAGCTTGATTCTACACAAACATTGTTTTCCTGACTCCAAGATGAGAGAGAGCATCTACCATTGTCCCACACTGCCTCTTGACTCATTTTCGTTAAGTCTTGAGGCTTTGAGGTTGCCTTTGAGAGGTAAGATTGGATCTCCTTTAGTTTTCTGAGCTTCATCCACATGAGCAAAATACATGGTCCTGCTCCACGTACAGCACTTAGGACAAGCCAGACAAATCAGGTCACCATTTTCTCTCCCTTTGTCCAGACAGGCCAGAAAGAGTGAGGCTGTATAAAATGAGTGCTCAAATATTTAATTTGTGCAATGCAGTGGAACCATTTAAACAGGTACAGCTCCCTCAAGTACCCAAACTGTTAGAAACATGCCCATAATTCAAAATGAAGTTCTCAGCCATTATCAGAGGGCAGGAAGCCACACAGAAATCTCTAATAAAGTTTGCAGGCTCCAATGAATTTGATATAATTGGGCTTTTTTTTTTTGTCAAACATAAAAATAAATGTTATTGATTGTATGAATAAATACATTTTCTGAAATGATTTAAAAAGCTCTGTTTATTCATATACAGACAGTGTTTAGAATATGTAGTAGCCAGTATGTCTGCGGATATATTTATGTTGGACTGTTTAGATTGGCTTCACCTCTGTAATAACTTATAACAGTTTCAATGTAAACCTACCATTGAACAGGTCATAAAGGTCTTGCATTTTAACCATCATCATTTCAGATAAACCCACAAAACCATTTCTTTCAGGAAAGCTCCAGTTAATCCTGGAATATCATGGGCATGGAATTTCTTGTACTTAGCCACTTTTAAAGGCTGCATTTTAGCACTGTGATATTCCAGGGCTGGAAATGCTTTTTGTTTTTTTTTTTCAAAAGGATTATTTTTATTCATTTTTTTAAGGAGTAAAGCTTTGGTGGCATTTATTCAATGACAAATTATGCTTTCTGATTTAAAGTGCATTTAATAAGATCAAGTGGTTGTGTACACACTTGAAGCTATGTCCAGATGATGCCACATACCTGTATGAAAACCAGAAAATTGAGACTGAGATTCCGGTTTGTTTTATGGGATTCTAGGTATCTAGTTATTGCGAAATATTTTGGAATTAAAAAAAAATAATACTGTGCAGTATATTTAGGCACTAATCTACCAGAAACAATTTTATTTAAGATAAATCTAATTCCAAGTAATTTCTTACTTAGCATGAGAGGGAAATGACCAAAATATCAGTGTATCTATACCCGATGCCATGTCTCTGCTCTAAGACAATTTTAATCAGCATTTATGGGAATCAAAAACAAGGAAAAGATCACAGTGTGTTCAAATACAATTTGGGCTTACCCTTCTAGAATAGTCTCTACTCAGTTCTTTCACGGATCAGTTCTTAAGAACTGGAAAGAATTTCCTCTCTGAGAATTAAAAAATTCAAATTTCAAATTCAAAATTCCAAAAAGGGAACATAGCTGGCTGTAAAAACATCATCACATTTTTATCCTCCCAACAACCCTGTGACATGAGTGCATTTTACAGAGAAGGAAACTGAGTCACAGAGAGGTTAAATGATTTGCCTAGGATCACGCAACCAGTAAATACTTGAGGCAGGATTTAAATTCAGATCTTCTTGACTTGAGGTCCAGTACATGCCGTCCACTGGCCCACTTAGCTATTGGCTAGACCCAGCCCCTCTCAGGTTTATGGAAAGCCCATGATCTTATCTAGAGGTACTCTGTACAATTTCTAGTTACTATCCTTAATCCATTTGCCTGCCCTGTTTTGTTTTCAACTAGGTGATGCAGTAGATAGAGTTCTGGGCCTGAGGAAGACTCTCCTTGAGGTTGAATCTGGTCTAACCATGTGATCCTGAAGAAGTCACTTAACCCAATTTGCCTTAGTTTCCTCATTTTTAAAATGAACTGGAGAAGAAAATGGCAAACCTCTTCAGTAACTTTGCCAAGAAAATCCCCTTGTTGTGTCTCTGCAACATGAAGCAAAAACTGGAAAAAAATCCTAAATTCAGATGTTCCCCAAAAGCTAGAATTTCATAAAGTAAACCAAAATCTCACTCTTAATTTCCCAGGTGTGTGACATCATCTAGCATGTACATAACTTTTTAATTTTATTAAATTCATTTAAAATGAGGTAAATTAAAAATCCATTTAAATGGAAGTAGCTAAGTGGCTTAATGTATAGAGCACTAGGGTTGGAGTCAGGAAGACCTGAGCTCAAATTTGGCCTCAGACACTTATTAGCCATGTGATCTTGGGCAAATCACTTAACTTCAGTTTGCATTAAACCACTGGAGAAGCAAATGACAAACCACTCTGGTATCTTTGCCAAGAAATCACTATGGTCAGTCTTACGTATGGTCCATAGGGTCACAAAGAGTTGGACACCGTTGAATGAGGTAAAATTATTTCTAGCTGATCCTGGACCCCATAGTGCTTTTTATGTCATGTCTTTCCAGTCTGTCTTGTTCTCTACTTCATTGTCTGCCCTGC
This sequence comes from Potorous gilbertii, assembly GCA_028658325.1. Taxonomy (NCBI): domain Eukaryota; kingdom Metazoa; phylum Chordata; class Mammalia; order Diprotodontia; family Potoroidae; genus Potorous; species Potorous gilbertii. The sequence continues at coordinate 216,224,871 of CM053772.1, forward strand.
ATATCTTGATCTGCCTTTTCACCATCTCTTGATCCAATAATAAGGGTAGCTAGCTGGCACAGTAGATAAAGTGCTGAACCTGGAGTCAAAAAAGACCTGGGTTCAAATGTGGCCTTGGATGCTAGCTGTGTAATCTTGGGCAAGTCCCATAATCTATATCTGCCTCAGTTTACTCAGCTATAAAATGGAGAAAATGATAGTACCTAATTCCCTGTGTTGTTGTAAGGATCAATGAGATCCTCACAACATATAATCCAATGAGATTATAACTGTAAAGCACTAGTACGGTACTTTGCACACAGTGGGTACCTATATAGCACTATAATGTTAGTTACTATTATTAACCAAATGAATAGCACTATAGCTTCTAAAAGGAGTATCTAATTGACTGCTCTATGTATCCTCTATGGCCATCATCTTTGTGACTTCCCTTGATATAGCTCTCCTTCATGTGCTGTATTCTCCTATTAGAATATAAGTTCCTTGGGGTTAGAGACTCTCTCTTTTTCTATTTATATCTCTAGCACTTAACACAGTGGCAAGCCCATCTAAGGGCTGAATAAATGTTCATTCATGCAAAGGTTAGAGACTACCTCGGCAAACAGCTGATCTTTGCCTTGAAGGCCTGGGAGTTGGAGTTGAGGGAGTAGTAGGCAGTAATTGATCTTCTTTTATCAGTTTTCCTGGAGAGAAAAGATCCAGGGATCAGTAGGTTCTGAAACTACTCCATTGACCTTATCAAGCAGAGAAGGTTGCTACAGACCTTCTGGTATCCTCAATCTTAATGACAGCAATAATTTCTTCCATTCCACTGCTTTATCAATTTATATCCTTGCTACATGCTGCCATGGAGAAACCGTACTGCCTTTATTCCCTTTCTCTCTTGCGGCTGCCAGTGAAATTTCTACCCTTCTGGGTGAGAGAAAGATAAGCAGTTCCGTTAAGACTTACTCATAGCCTTTCTTCCTTCCCTAAGCCATGGCAAGCCAAAGAAATCAATTCTGGACAGCAGAGCCTCATCCCTCAGCCTGTTTCTCCTTGGCAGAGAGAGTTACCAAGGCTTATACGTGCATCTGAAAAAGGAGAAAATTTCAGAGAAGGAAAAGAACTAAGAAAAGAAAAAGGAAAAAAGTGGACAGCAGCATAATTCCTAGGCCATCAATTAATCCTATTTAAAATACTTGGGTGTTTTGTAGCTTATTATGGACATTTCCCTTCTAACAGAAAGTCAAATTGGTATTTGAATTGAGTCAAATTCTCTAATCCTCCATTAATCTGTGACAAAGAATTGGAGGTCATAGTGAAGTCAATAAAGTAGACCTGGATATTCCATTAGTATATTAATTTCTCTAACTGAAACAGATGTTTTAAGAGTTTTTACATCTAAGCAGGAAAAATTTAGGTTACTTAGCTATGCTTCATTGAAGGCCAAAGTAATTTATATCTGGAGAGACATCAGAGAAAGACATTGTGAAGATTGGGTTAATATTTTAACACCTTAGAATCATAGTTTAGAGTAGAAAGGGATCCCAGAGGTCATATAGTCCAATGTCTACCAAAATCATGAATTTCATATACAACATCTGGTTGATAGGTCATCCAGTCTCTCTTTAAAAAGCTCTAGGGAGAAGAATTCACTAACACTTGAGGCAGTCTAGCCCAGTTTTGGAGAGTTAAAATCACTGGGAAATTTTTTCTTATGTTGAATGAAAAACTGGCCCCCAATAATTTCTATTCATTAGTCCCTGACCTTTAGAGCCAAACAAAAAAAGTCCTATTCTTCATCAACAGTCTGACCTTTAGAACCAAGCAAAAAAATCCAATTCTTCATCAACAGTCTTTCAAAAATTTTAGGATAGCAATCATGTTGCCTTTAAGTTTTCTTTGTTCTAGGATAATTAGTACCAGTCTGGCTTTTTAACTTATCCTCATATCATAGTTTCTTTGTCTTATTCTGGTATATTCCTGTTTGCCATTTTTCCTTCTGAAATGAGGTACTCAGAATTCTCCAGATTTTGTGTGGTTAGGACAATACACTTCAAGGCTATCACTTCCCTTGAATGGACAAATTTCCTTACCTTTAAAATATAGGAGATGGGGAGGAGGAAATTCTTGTCAAGATGATTGCCTGAACACCCAGTTCCCATATATTTACTTCAGAAAAACTCTGAAGTTGGTGCCAGACCAAATAACGATTATTAAATCTAATGAAAAAATTCAGGAAGCAACTTCTTTCACTCTATAACTACACACAAAGTCAACCAGAAGTCTATGGGCATTAAGAAAGGGAGACCGTTTGTCCCTTAATCAATCAATCAACATTAAGCACAAAGAGAAGGACCTTAGAAGTCCCAAGGAGTGGTGCAATGAGGGGCTTGGGCTTTTAGATGTCTCCTAAGGTTTCTTACAACTCTTATTCTCTGATTCTAGGGTGCTATACTTCTATCAATGCAACTTAAGATTGTATTTGCTCTTCTGGCTAGCATGTCCCACTACTGACTCATATCCAGCATAAGATTACCATAGTACTATAGAACTTTTTCATGTTAACTGCTTTCTAGACATATCTTCCAGTCCTGTACTTGTCTCATTGATTTTTTTGAACTGACATTACATTCATTTTTATTATATTTTATCATATATACTTTAGCATTTTCTATCAGGCTGGTAAAAAACCTTTTGGTTTTTGATTCTGCCATCCTTTGTATTAGCTATCCCTCCTAATTTAATGTCATTTATAAATTTGATGAGCAGATTATACATGCTTTTAACTATTTAATTGATTCTATTAAAAAAAGAAAGAGGAAATAATGGAATCCTCTGGCATTCTCCTATAGATGTCCCTTCCGTTGGATGATCTATTAAATCTTGTATGCAACCATTTCTGAATCCACCATTTCGTCCACCAAAGTACCTTGAGATTATCTGCTAAATGCCTTGATGGGATTTAAATACATGATATCCATGACATTCCTTGGCTGAAAAGTAAATCAAGTTAGTACATCTGGGATGATTTTTCTCAGTGAATCCATGTTGGTTTTTAAAAACGTAATCCATTCTAGAATTTTACCAGTGACTGACATGAAGTGCTCTGCTGACAATTTGAATTGCCTACCTTACTTCCTCCTCCCTTTTGCAATTGGAACTTTGTCTATCTTGTTCTGTAATTTTCTTTACTTTGCAATAACTCATATATATTCCATTTTTCCCCTCTGACACTACAACTATTGCCCTATAGGAGTCTCTTTCCTCACTCTAGGCCATCTTTTACCCAGCAGTCAGACTGATCTTCCAAAAGTAGAAGTCTGATCATGTCAACCTCTCCTCCAATTCAATCATCCCCAGTGTTTCCCTCCATTGCCTCCAGGATCAGATATAAAATCCTCTGACAGCTCCAAGGGAACTGAGATTATTTTTTTTTCTTTATTTTTCTTAGCACAGAGTCTGTCACTTAGTAGGCACTTAATAAATGGACTGAATGTTATATATTTTATTGTATCATGAGGAAATTCTAGCTTCTTTTTGTTGCTATGACTGATGTTGTTTCAGTGATTCTACCTTTCTTTCCATATGCATTTCTTTTTTTTTTTAATTGTGTTGGAACAAGACTTCATTCTTCTTTGGTTGCGTGTTACTTTTAGGTATTTTTAAATTTTCCTTGGAGAATTTCTAGTGGTGTTATTTTTCCTTGACAGTTTTATTGCTATTTTTGAAAGAAATATTGAGGAAATAGTCTCCTCTCTGTCACTCTACCATCTTCCCAAAAGCCTCCAATGCTTTTGTTCTAAAAGATTCCCCAAAGATCACTTGCAGCAGTTCAGCAACTACAACAGCCTGTTCCTTCCTTCCCTTGGGAGGTTTACTTATGCATGGTAATATGAACTCATTGAAGTCAATCTGATGCTCTTTTACTATTTTTTTCTTGATTTCATAGGATTGAAATTTATAAAACTTTTAAGATTTTTAGACTTGGAAGGTTCCAACAGGATCCATTTGGAAGGAAACTTTGAGATCATCTCTAAGGCGCCTAGTTGGAACAGTGGGTAGAGTGCTAGCCCTGGAGTCGGGAATATCTGAGTTCAAATCCTAGCACACACTCCATGACTCTCAACAAGTCACTTAATGTCTATCTGGCTCTGTTTTTTGATCTTTAAAAAGGGAATAATAGTAGTATTTACTTATGAGGATTATGAGGATAAAGTGAAATATGTGTAAAGTATTTAGCAAGCCTTAAAACACTGTATAAATGCTTGCCATCTCTGTAGTTGTAGCTGTTATCTAATCTTTTCATTGCCTCATTCCATGAATGAGTCATATCCCACCAAGACTTTCTGGTATCTGTCATTCCTGAAAGAGCTGATTCAGAGAGAGAACCACATTCACACAGCAGTATTTCTTCATTTCTTTCAAACACCATAGGAGAATTTTCTGGCTGATACAGTTCTATAAAAGTGATGCAGATGTGAAATTACAAATAGCATCTGATCTTTTATAAGCCTCCAAAAGGCTGAGAAAGGAGGCAGGAGCTCTTACACTGTTACTTAGAGGCTCAGATTAACTGTCTCTAGCAAGTATATTAGTATTTACCTATGTTATATAGATAGGTACAGAAATAGTTTGATATTAATTTTGAGTTGTTGAATTTGATTAAGTTTCTTAAGAATCTTCAGGGAAAAATACATTACTTTCTTGTATCTAAAGTAATTTTATAGAGCAGTTAGGAGGCACAGTAGATAAAGTCAGGGAAATCTGAGTTCAAATCCTACCTCAGATACTAGCTGTGTCACCCTGGGCAAGTTATGTAACCCTCTTTGCCTCAGTTCTTCACCTGTAAATTGGCCTGGAGAAGGAAATGGTAAACCACTCCAGTATCTGTCAAGAAAATCCCAAATGGAGTCATGAAGAATTCAACCCTACTGAAAAATGATTAAACAACAAAATGTATGTTTGTATGTATTAAAGAGAATTCACATGTCTATAAATAAATTTAACAAGTATTTATTAAGCACCTACTATGTACTAAGGACTATTTTAGAAAGCAACAAGACATTAACAAAAACTCAATAGTCTGAATTCTAAGATTTTGCCATTCTACAGCATCATGTAAGAAAATTTCTAGAATTTATTGAAAATAGAAGAGAGAGTGAAAATTAACAGAATGTACTGGATGCTAATAAAGAGATTTCAAGCCTAGGTCATACAGAAATGTAGCTGCCCAATCTTAGTGTTTTAGAGACAGAAAGGCCTTTCAAAAACTCAGGAAGAAACATATCATATTTTTTTAAAAATTAAATTTATTGTCTCTTAACTTTGTACTATTAATTTCCAAATTTTTCCATTTCTGAGTTCCATATTTGCCATTTGGTATTTTTAACTGATTTGCTGAGCTTTTGGATTTTTCCTTGTTGCTGTAATTTTACTCCTCTTTTCATTTTCTCAATAGAATTTTCCATTACTTCGGCATTCTCTGTCTATTCTATCCTCTTTTATGAATTTCTAGTCATAATTGTCATAAAATAATTTTATCCTGGAGTGTTCTCCTGACATTCCTTTATCATGTAATGTTGCTTCATTTTATTAGCTTCTCTTGGACGTATTCTTTTCTTCAATACTACTAGTTTTGTTGTGGAATTTTTCGTATGTGAATTTCCTTTCTTTCAGTCTCTTTTTATCTCTTTTGTTTATTTGGTATATTCTTAGCTGCTTTGAGATGAGAAAAGGGAGCTGATCTTGGACATAGTTTTTTGCCCATCCATCTTTCCAGAACACCCACCCTCTCTAAAACTCTCCTTTGCTCTCTGGGTCTAAGAAAAAGTCAAATTTCTCTCCTATGAGACCACCATGCCAATTTTTGAGGCCATTTATTCATTTATTATCTAAATCTTCTCTAGGCTAAATATGTCTAGTTATTTCTATCATTTCTTTTATGGCATGGTTCCCTTCATTGATTTGACTATGACAGAGGATAATGGGGCACAGTTTTTTGGATACTAAAGTCATTGACATAGATTTTCATCTAGCTCTCCTCCCAAGTTACCAAGCTTATTAACCATGTTGAGTTAACAGTCTAATTACAGGCTCAGTACGGTTGTAGAAGTGCTAGTCATGGCCTGTTCTAACCAATGTATCATTAACATAGTATTTTTTTTAGTCTCCTCTAATTTATAACCCAGGTCTATGTATCTCAGTGTCTCTTGTTGAAATGATCCATGCTCCCTACTTATCTGATCAAGACATTTTGAGGATTAGGGTAAGTAAATTTGTCAAATTGCTGACAGAGCACTCCCACAGAGTAACCAGTCATTTTTCCAGTTGGCCTGTGGTGTAGGTGGATGGGTGGGGAGGAGATAGGATATCAGTGGTTGGCCACTCATTGAAATTCTAGTTTGCGGCCTGGCATCAGGGAAATTTACACTGTTTTTTAGAGACCATCTAATTTAGACCCCTGTGAGCTACTTAGAAAACATCTAGGAAAACAAATAGTAGCAATAATGGCTATTATTCCTTTAAAAAATAAGAATAACTTAAGTATATTTACAAGTCTACATGACATTATTCAATCCCAAAGTTTTCTTTTCTTTTCACATAGTGATTGAGCACTTGGAAACCTAGAAAGCAGGATGGGACACGTATAGAAGGAGGTACAAGCCAGTCACTTTTCATGATAAACTTTCTTAGCTCCAGAAGACCTTCAGTGCCTTCCTCTTTCTCTTCTCCTATGATGAGAGTGATCAAAACTTGCCTGAAGAAGTAATTGTGCTATGGAAAAGCTTGTTTTGTTCCCTGAATTGAAAATAAAATAAATATTAAAAAGGAAAGATTGGTTTTATAGCTCTTGTTGTATATGCATTATACCAACTCAAAGAACAAAAATATATAGAAATGTTTGTCTACGAACTCTCAAGGCTTTGTAAGTAGTGATACTGTGACACTCTCCATGTGTCTTGAATCATAACAATAGACAACTTGGTAACTTTTTGACTTGGATCCGTGATTTCATTTTGCAGGTAGGGAACTCCCAATATGGAAACTCTCTCCATTAACATGGATAGGCAACTGTTCTGTAACTTACTGTCTTAGAGAGTTGCTTGGAAGTGCTTAGAGGTTTAATGAATTGTCCATGGTCACAGAGCTGGGAGGGATGAGAAGCACTTTCATCCAGGTCTTCCTGATTCCATGGAAGACTCTTTATCCACTACACCATACTGCAGCTCAATGGGTGATTACATAAAATTGAAAGTTTGCAAAGCATTTCAATGCTTTGTCTCATTTTTAAGCCTTACACACTTTTACTTCATATTGCTTTATTATTGTATTTAAGCCTTAAGTCACCTGTGAGGTGACACAGATGGGTGTAATTTATATATAACACAGATATATAATATGACAAATATTATTCCCATCCCCATTTTAGATATGCTAATTGACAGATGACTTATTCATCTAGCTTTCAAACATTAAAGGGGGTATTGAATCTTGGTTTTTCTGACTCCACATTTAGCTCTCACTCTAACAGGCTGATATGGGACATACATATGCTGGAGCAGAATTGAAATCTTAGGAGAAAAAAACCATGTTCCCTTTGTGCTGGTGGTATTTTGTAGATCTGCCTGCCTCACACTGAGGATCATAGGAATATAGATTTAGGGTGGAAAGGGACCTTAGAAGCCATCAGTTCTAATTCTTTTGTTTTGTAATTAAGACCACATGGGTTGCCCATTCTCTACTAAGTGTCCGAGGCAGGATGTGAATTCTGGTCTTCCTGTCAAAATCCAACACAGTATTTGAAAAGATAAGTCATGTCCAGTATGTATCTTAAAGATTAAATTCCTTTTAGGGGTGCTTGATGATTGCTCAAGTGAACTAGTTTGCAATAGGTACTATCTAAGAGTTTCACTGTAGAAATAAGTCTACACAAAATGAATTGATCATAGCACTCTTCCTTGAAAGTGATGAAAAATGTTCATTTTTATAAACTGCTACTCAGAAATGAATGACTATTAGAGACGTCTAAGGCAGAAACATTGCTGCAGGATAGAACATATTCAGAATGTGGCATTCTTTTCTGTCTGATAGTTTCAGGTCCAAGTGCAGATCCACTGCTGAACATCACAGAGACTAGAATCCCAGATGACTGACTGAATATATGATTAAATAGTGTCATCATAGAGGTCATAAGCCACATGATGGCAGGAATTGAATGTCCCTAGAGCTTAATCACAGTGTTCCGTACACAGTTGGTGCTTGATAAATGTGTAATAATGGTACTTGATAAATGTGACAACCAGAGATACATGAATTAGAGGATGATGTTCCTGTGTTGCCTTCATAATAATGACAGAATTCTGTCTTATTCCTTCCTACAGACTATTCACAGTGTCCTGTACATGGTAGGTATTTGATAAATGTTCAATGAATGAGACAACCGGAGATAAAGGAATTAGATAGATACACCTAAATAAAGGACATATCTGTGTCACCCAATTTACTAAAATTTATTAAGTTTTTGGGGTTAGTAGGTAATGCAGCGGATAGAATGCCTGAGTTGGGATCAGGAAGGCCTGAGTTCAAATCTAACCTTAGACACTTCCTAGCTATGTGATCCTTGGCAAGTCACTTAATCCTGTTTGCCTCAGTTTTCTGATCTATAAGATGAGCTAAAGAAGAAAATGGCACACCACTCCAGTATTTTTGCCAAGAAAACCCCAAATGGGGTCCTGAAGAGTTTACGTGATGGAAAATGACTATATACCACCACCAACAAGTAAGTACTCCATGCCATACACATAAATTCTAAAAATACAAACAGATGTGAGATATCATCCCTGCCCTTTGGGAGCTTAGAGAGGGGTAGTGTGCCATAATAGGTAAAAGAGTGTTCACCCTAAAGTTAGGATGACCTGAATTCAAATCTCACTTCAGACAATTATTTTCTGAGTGACCCTGAACTTTAACCCCTAAATCTCACTTTCATCTGCTATAAAATGGGGATATTGGTAACACTACCCTCACGGAATTGTTGTGAGGATTAAAATGTTATAATGCAAATAAAATGATTTACAACACTTATTGTTCTACATAAACGTCATCCGGTTATTTTGGTCCTCTCCGACTCTGTGACCCCAGTTTGGGGTTTTCTTCATAGCCATACTGGAGTGTTTTGCCATTTTCTTCTCTAGCTCATTTTACAGATGAGGAAACTGAAGCAAACTGGGTTAAATGACTTGGCCAGGGTCACACAGCTAGTAAGCATCTGAAGCTAGATTGAACTGAGGTCGTTCTGACTTTCTGACTCCAGGCTGGGTGCTCTATCCACCGTGCCACCTACTAGGCATCTTTTATTTTTATTGGGGAAACAGGGAATATAAACAAAGGCTAATTATAACAGTATATTTTAAGTGTCAAATTGTACAGACAGTAAGTGCGCTCATGGCTTATTGGGGGAAATGTTCATGGTGGCCTGAGGTGGGTGTGAAAAAAAAAAAAAACAACCCACAAGCCAAAACAAAGTGAAAAACTTCACAGTGGAAGTGAACCTTAAGTTGAGCCTTGAAGGGTATATTAGGTAAAGAAAAGGCAGGGAATAAGTAATTAGTGTGAGTGAAAATGGAGAGGTAGCAACAAACCCTGGGATTGGAAGGAATCTTTGGGGTCATCTAGCCTAACCCCATGACCAAGAGCGATTCTGTTTTGTCATAGTATTTTATCAAGACATTTGAAGGTAATGAGGCTTTTAACAATAGATGATGTATTTGTTTTGTAGCCTAGCAGTTATTCTAACCTCAAGGGTGTTAATGGACACTTGTAATATTTGCAACAACTGGAAGCTGTAAAAATACTGAGAACTTGAATTTGAACCTTTCAGATTTTTTCGTTACACAATGGGCACATTTGGGATATTTAATTTTCACCATGAAAACAATCACTGTATTTTTTAATAGCCACATTTCACAAGTAAATAGTTACATTCTGTCTAACTTTGTCTTAGTATTCATTTTAAAAGAGCAAATTTGCTTCCTAAAAATGATTCCTAAAAAAATCTTTTTTTGACTCTCTTAAGAAAATTAAATATGAGTGACATTCCTTGACAATTCTCAGACATACAGATAAATGAACTTTAGGGACTGTTATTTTTAAGATGAAAATTGACATTAAAAAAATAAGAAAATGCAAAAGAAAATCTATGTTGTAAACAGATATTGTGAACCTTTGGGAAAAAATGTTCCCTGATGATCTTCAAGCTGATTGCCAATGGCATATCTCATCTTCCCCTTTAGGTTATCTTTTAATCTCATTGGCAAAAGTGGGTCCTAGGACAGGGTGGAGAACCTGCAGTCTTGAGGCCACATGTGGCCTTCTAGATCCTGAAGTGCGACCCTTTGACTGAATTAAGGTTTCCCATCTTTGTCCTAGGAGAATTCAAGTGAAGTCCATGGGTGAACCCTAGAGTACTTGAAAACAGAAATTATAAAGGGTGTTCTCATATATATATATGTATATATATACATATAGATATAGATATTGATATCATTATATCTACATCAGAGACAACCCATTCTCTACTTACCATTTCATTAAATGCCCATTACCTTCCACTCCTTCCACTAATATCATTTTAAAAGTAAGTTTTTATGGATACTTTCTATTTCTTAATGTCACCATAGTATCCCATATATCTCTCCCCTTTCCCCTTCTCTAAGAGCCATCCCATATAATAGTATTTTTTGGAGAGAAAAAAGAAAAGAAGTCAGCAAAACTGGTCAATACATTGAAAAAGTCCCAAGCCATATATATGTGTGTGTGTGTGTGTGTGTGTGTGTGTGTGTGTATGTGTGTGTGAATAAATACACACATACACACACACACACACACACATATATATATATATATATATATATATTTGCAGTGTGTTAGCCCTTGTCCTTCCACTAATATTTAATATTCCACCAATAATGTCCTAATCAGCTAGAAGGGATTCTAATCTAGTCTATCACCTGAGTACTAGTTAAATTAAGCTTTGAAAACATCATCATCATCTGAAAATTGGCCATATCACAGGATGATGAATTTTTTTTTCAGTCTCAGTAACCATTCATACTGCCCACTGAGACAAACAGAGGTTATGATCTGTAGTGGTGCAATGCAAATCTAGAACATAGCTTTAGAACAGCAGTGAACTTTAGATGGACTAACTCCTCCTTTTTCCCATTTTTTCATCTGCAAAATGGAGAACTGAGACTCAGGCAGGTTAAATGACTTACCCAAGGTGACCCAATCAGTAAGTATCTGAGGCTAGATTTGAACTCAGGTCTTCTTGAGCTTGTCAGTTACTTTATTGACTGTGCTAGATGGAGCTAGATGAGACTTTAGAGACCATTGAATTCAACCTTTTTATATATCCAAAAGCTCTGCCAGAGAGAGGTTGACTGATCTAGGACAGTGTCTAAGGTGGCAACATTTGCGCTCAGTTTCCTGACTCTAGTTCCAGTTCTCTACAGCTTCACCTAGCCACTTTTGCCCAAAGCCACAGAGCAAGTAGGTGGCAGTATTGGCACTGGAACTCAAGACTCCCCATCCTTAGTCCAGGGTTCTTGCTATGCATGCTCTGACTTTCCCTCATAGCCTTGCTATTACAGATCTGCTCAGGACCTCTAGACTGTGGACAGGTAGATGGAGAGAGGATTGTAGCAATGAAGGATGGGCTAATTGAGCTACATTTAAGACTTGTGGAACATCTTAAAATATTTTTCTAACATTTTGGGTTTGGCAAAGCAAATTTTGTCAAAGCTTGATTCCTTTCATTTTTAAACCCACATGTATTTTCAGGGAAATTAGGTTCATATGTTTCTGATTCATTTACTGTAGAACTCATCAAAATATTGTTTTATAACTGCTCCTGTCTGTCTAAGAAGTCTTTTAAAAGAAATATTGGCCCATTTTTCTTTGATACCAGGAAGTCATATTTACCAAGAGCAAAGACAAGTTAACCCCACAGGGTTTCCAAACAGGTTTTAAAATAAAACTTAAGATTTAAGTGGGTTCTTTGTAAACAGTTCATTTCAATAAACATTTCTTAAATGCCTACTATATGCCAGGCATTGGGCATACAAAAAGACATAAAAAACATTACCGACCCTCAACTAACTTACAATCTAATGGGGGAGACAATGGCTAAACATATGTATTACAAAACAAGCTATATACAGAGCAAATAGGAAATATTGTTTTTTAAAAGCATTAAACAAAAGAAAACGGTCAGGAATTTTCTAATAAACAGCCGTTTGTATTTCTTAATGGTTTACATTTTCAACCTGAGTGAGCCACTACTTTAAAGCATCCCCCCAAGCATGGAGAGACATATCATCAATCTACCCCAGCATGCCATGGTAGCAGAGAGATAATTGCTATTAGTCTCCTGTTAGCTGATAGCTAAATGATGTTTCTAAGTCATTCAATTATTCATTTTCAATTGCAACAGATATTTTCTTCTTCTATCAAATGGGCTGGTAATCCCCACCTCTCCTGTTAATTATGGAGTGGGTCAGAGATAAGTAATTGAACTGGGGGAAAGAAAAATTAAAGGGCTAACATTCAAAATCTAAGAATGATAACTACCTTTCATTTGTGTGCCCCTTCAAAGTTAAGTGTTTTAGCATCCGTTCTCTCATTTGACATTCACAGTAACCCTGTACAGTAATCAGGGTGAGTAAAATTATCCCCACCTTATAGATGAGAAAATCAAGGCCCAGAGAAGTTAAAAGCTTTGCTCAGGGTCTCATAGAAAATGGCAAAGATAGGACCTTACCCTGGGGCTGGAGCTCTAACTTCAGAGTTTTTTCCATTCTGACATCAGTCTGAAGACTAACCATCGGCTATTAGACTGAATACATGTGAATTCCCAAAGAAAACACTAGTTTATTTTGTTCTGGTTATTATGAGGTAATGAGAATACCACCATTATATCATGCCGGCTTTCTGTCGTTCTTTGCAAGTTATAATGTGCTCTCATCCATAGCCATTACTTTGAGCCTCACAAATAAAAATAAGACAAAACAATAACGACCTTAAGATAAATGGTATTATTCCAATTTTATGGATAAGGAAACTGAGTCACAGAGAGCTAGAATGACTTGCCAGCATCACGAAGTTAGGAAATGACTGGCACCCATGGCTCTGAGACTTTTAGCTCAGTAATCTGTCAGCTATGCCAGGATTAACTATTTAATATAGCGCTTAATTACTAAGTCAGATTGTCCATTTGCTAACTGGACTTGGAGGAAGACCCAAGTTCAGATCTGGTCTCAGGCATGTCCTGGTTGTGTGACCTTGGACAAATTATTTATCCTCTCTGCCTCAGTTTCCCCATCTTAAAATGGGGATTATGATAGTACTTATTGAGTGGTTGTGCCTGACACATTCTAAGCATTATATAAATGTTAGCTAACGCTATCGTTTATTATTATAATTTTTTATCTACCATGGTAACATAGTACTCCATGCCACCATCTTCATAGTGATTCTGATTATACTGTAAAAATATACAGAAAGCTAGACTGTCCTTACAATTCAGAAGTACCTGTTCAAGGTTGGATAAATCACTTACATACTTAGCTCCACCATTCTCTTTTGCAAAACTCTGTCTCTCTCTCTCAAAGTCAGGAATTAGCCCAAGGGCAGGGAATTTGAAAGGCTGCCAATAACTAGGAGGAATAGGGTGGCCCAAGGGAGGCAGTTGTGGGTAGTAACGGAATAGTGAGAGTAGGTGCAAAGATGGCTAGGTTATCTTGGGGGAGAGGGTTGGAGACATAGTGGGTAGAACCTCGTTCTACCTTGACCTGGGCCTGGAGAATAAGGTGGGAAGGGAGACCTGGGTTCCCTGGGTCAATGAGCTTGTTTGCTCAGGGCAGAGAGGTGCCCTCCTTATCACCTGAGAAGAAGGGGCAGCATAGTTGCTATGGAACCTGGGAAAAAGCATCCTGTGAAGGAGCACCTCATTCACTCCAAGTCCATGGAGAGAAGAGCCTGTAGAAGGGGAAGTAAGGCCAGGAAGGAAGATAGAATGACAGCACCTGCAAGCTGTCCATAGATGTTTTTGGGGGGAGACAGGGCATCCTAGATCTTTTCTTTTCCTGGCAGCGACTTCACTGAAGTATGTAGATCCATCCTACAAAACAAGAAGGGAGTCCTATAGGGACTAATGGATTACCAATCATTTTTGAAGAAAACCCTGAGGCAGACACTGTGCTAGGTACTTGCTGGGAATTCCAAGATAAAAATGAAACAATTCTTCCACTCAAGAAGCTTGTATTCTATTGGGCAAGACAATGTGTGTGTGTGTGTGTATACACATTACATATACATACATATATATGCATGTGTATGTGTGTATTGAGAGAGAGAGAGAGAGAGAGAGAGAGAGAGAGAGAGAGAGAGAAAGGGAGAGAGAATATGGACTAAAGAAATTCCAATTAGTTTTGGAAAGGAGGACACTAGAAACTTGGAACAGGGGCTGGACAATCGGGACTGGGAACATGCTTTCCCAGGACTCAGAGTATTTGGTCCTGAATGCCTTTATATTCTGTGGGCCCAAGGTAAGTGTTAGGGGGATAGAGGGTAGATAACATACCTCGGGTGAGGAAAGACAGCACTTTACCCCCTACTAGAGGACCAAATGTTGGGCAGGTTGGTGAGGGCATGGGGACTTCTGCCTTCTCTGATCTCAGAGAACTTTAATTTCCCAAAATGTTTTGCCCTCTAAAGTTTATCAGACTTTTCTGAAGACTAGAGAGTTGGGGTTAATCATGGGGAAAGTACATGGGAGGGAGCAAAGACCTTTTTGTCCATCTGCTTGTCCTGAGTCCTCAGATTAGGGGTTTCTGGTCTGGAGGGCCTCACTCTCCATGTCCCTGAAGGAGGCAAAATTTCAACCACTTGGCTCTGGATGGATGCTGGATTAGGAGTCAGGAGACTTGGGCCTTAGTCTGTATTCTTCCATTAACTCTGGGCTCCTTAGTCAGATGAGGAAATTGGACAAGGTGCTCTCAAAAGTCCCTCCCAATCATAGCAATCTATATGATTTAGTTGTCATTTGAGTCCACCTCAGCTCAATCTCAGTTTTGGTAAAAGTAGAATAAATCTTCTTCCATGGATGTTCGATAGGCCATCCTTTCCTCCATCACCCCTTTACCTTCTTTCCAACCATCAGTGTTTTCCTCTGTAAAACAAAGCTGAATGAGAAGATCTCTATGGTCTCATCTAGTTCTAAAAAAATACTTTAAAGTATTTTTTAAAATTATTGTTATTGTTTTATTTTTTAAAAAGTATTTATTTTTAGTTTTCAACATTCATTTCCACAAGATTTTGAGTTCCAAAATTTCTCCCCATCTCCCCCCTCCATCCACTGCAAGACAGTGTGCATTCTGAATACCCCTTCGCCCAATCTGCCCTCTTTTCTATCATACCCCTTTTTCTCTTATCCCCATCCCCTCTATTTTCTTGTAGGGCAAGATAGATTTCTATACTCTATTGCCTGTATATCTTATTTCCCAGTTGCAATTCTTAAAAATTTTAAACAATTTAAAAAACAACTTTTAACATGCATCATTAAAACTTTGAGTTTCAACTTCTCTCCCTTCCTCCCTCCCCACCAATCCCCACTGAGAAGGCCAGCAATTCAATATAGGTTATACATGTGTTGTTATGCAAAAGACTTCCATAAATGTCATGTTGTGAAAGACTAACTATATTGCCCTCCATCCTATCCTGCCCCCCTCATTTATTCTATTCTCTCTTGACCCTATCCCTCCTCAAAAATATTTACTTCTAATTACCCCCTCCTCCAATTTGCCCTCCCTTCTATCATCCTCCCACCCACTGCTTCTCGCCTTCTCCCCTACTTTCCTGTAGGTGTAAGATAGATTTTCACAGCAAATGGAGTGTGCATGTTATTCCCTCCTTAAGTCAAATGTGATGAGAATAAAGTTCACTTTTTTCCTCTCACCTGCCCCCTCTTCTGCTCCATTGAAAAAACTTTTCTTACTTCTTTTATGTGAAAGATAATTTGCCCCATTCTATTTCTCCCTCTCTCTTCCCAGGATATTCTTGTCTCACCCCTTAATTTTGTTTTTTATATATCATCCCTTCCTATTCAACTTCTCTGTGTCCTCTGTCTAAATGAATATAATCCTCCAATTACCCAGATACTGAAAAATTTCAAGAGTTACAAATATTGTCTTTCCATATAGGATTGTAAACAGTTCAACTTTGGTAAGTCCCTTATGACTTCTCTTTGCTGTTTACTTTTTCATGTTTCTTCTCATTCTTGTGTTTGAAAGTCAAATTTTCTATTCAGCTCTGGTCTTTTCCTCAAGAATGCTTGAAAGTCTTCTGTTTTATTGAATGATCATTTTTCCCCCTGAAGTATTTTAATCAGTTTTACTGGGTAGGTTATCCTTGGTTTTAATCCTAGTTTCTTTGACTTCTGGAATATCATATTCCATGCCCTGCGATCCCTTAATGTGGAAGCTGCTAGATCTTGTGTTATCCTGATTGTATTTCTACAATACTTGAATTCTTTCTTTCTGGCTTCTTGCAATATTTTCTTCTTGACCTGGGAGCTCTAGAATTTGACTACAATATTCCTAGGAGTTTTCCCTTTGGAATCTCTTTCAGGAGGCAATCAGTGGATTCTTTCAATATTTATTTTACCCTCAGATTCTAGAATATTAAGGCAGTTTTCCTTGATATTTTCTTGAAAAATGACATCTAGGCTCGTTTTTTTTTTTGAGCCATGGATTTCAGGTAGTCTCTTAACTTTTAAATGATCTCGTCCGGACCCATTTTACAGATCAACTGTTTTTCCAATGAGATATTTCACATTGTCTACTATTTTATTCATTCCTTTAGTTTTGTTTCTTGATTTCTTGATTTTTCATAAAGTCATTAGCTTTCATCTGCTCCATTCTAATCTTTAAGGAATTATTTTCTTTAGCAAGCTTTTGGACCTCCTTTTACCTCTGGCCAATTCTGCTTTTTAGAGCATTCTTCTCTTCATTGACTTTTTGGATCTCTTTTGTCATTTGGGTTAGTCTATTTTTTACAGTGTTATTTTCTTCAGCATTTTTTTGGGTCTCCTTTATCAAGCAATTGACTCATTTTTCTTGATTTTCTTGCATCACCCTCATTTCTCTTCCCAAGTTTTGATCTACTTCTCTTACTTGACTTTCAAAATTATTTTTGAGCTCTTCCATGTCCTGAGAACAATTCATGTTTTTCTTGGAGGCTTTGGATGGAGAAGCTTTGACATTATTGCCTTCTGTTTGCATGTTTTGGTCTTCCTTGTCACCAAAGTAAGATTCTATAGTCTGGTTCTTTTACTGGCTTTTGCTCATTTCCCCAGGCATTTACTTGACTTTTGAGCTCTCTGTCAAGGTAGATCTCTACTTCCAGTGGGGATGGGGGGTATACTGTCAGTTGCTTGATTCTCCCACAATCTATGGGCCTAGAGATGCAGAAATAGTTGCTGCTGCTGCCACTGCTGCTGCTGTAGCTGTTGCATGTTCCTCTGCCCCCTCCCTCTTCTGCTGCCCTAAGGCTGTGGCTGGACCACTCCACTCTCCCACACTGGTCCCACAGGCTTTTTCCACTGACCTTCTAATTTGTCCTCAGAGTTTTGGGGTCATGAAGTCTGGAAATCACTGCAGGTGCCTAAGATTCAGTCTCCCCTCCAAAACCTACTCAGGTCTGGTTTGTGCCAGCACGGCCCACTCTGCACTGTGCTCTGCCCACAGTGTGGTGTGATAGACACTCCCTAGCAACCTTCTAGCTCTCTCAGGCTGGAGATTTGCTTCACTCCATTCTTCTGTGGGTTCTGCAGCTCCGGAATTTGTTTAGCGTCTTTTTTTCTTTTACAGGTGTTTGACTGGGTTTGGGAGGCGTGCTCTAGAAAGTCTGTGCTTTTACTCCTCCATCTTGGTTCCTACCAATACTTTAAAGTCTTTTGGAGGAAGGGGCATGGGGGTTGTGGGGTAGCTTAAAGCCCTCTTTAAATCTAATGTTAAGGGTGTTCCACCCCTCCCCCCAAATCAGGTTTCTTGAATGTCGTGTGTGAAGAACTTTTTGACCTCAATTTAGAAATTAGGAATAATTAGTTAAAACTGAATGCTATTAAATGGCTTGCTTATTCATGGATATTGGGAGTGGAACATTCTTCAGTACTGGACTCCACGTCTGTTTCCCCAAAGGATGGTGCCATTTTGTCTTTTTCTCCCTCCTGCCTCAAGTAAGAGTGCCTTCTTGACACTTGTGGTGTTTGACTCAAATTCAAAAATCTCTGATTAGGACTACTCTTCTGTAAATGGATGGGCTCTGTCTAGAAACTTTCTAAATTCCCTTCTAACTTGAAATCCTAAATCCTATAAGATACAGGCAATATTTTATGAAGAAATGAATTAATTAATTAGTAATGAACCCAGATACTTTGCCAAGGTTAGATCTTTTTTGAGTTTATTTTCTCAATGTTCAGCCTCCCCTAGAAACTGTCTATAAAATTCTGGGCACGAGTAGGGATGTAAATAAGTTATGTTTTATAATTCTGTATAATGAAGTCATTTGAGAGATGGCTGAAGGCTACGAGGCTGAATGGGAGAGGAAATATTATTTTATCTGAGTCAGTCAGTGCTCCATGTTTCTGGGTAGTGCTGGGCTGTGTTTGCCTGAACAGAGGATCTCATGCCCAATTTCCACCATTTGCTCAGAAGAGAGAGAATAGTTCCCTATGTCATAGCTACCGATGCTTATTGAGGCAGAGGGGAGCGCAGTCAGGATGGAGTTCTGGACTTTTCTTTGGAGTTTCTTGGCCTGGATGAAGTTGCCAAACCCATAATGTTGTTTTAGCATATTTGAGTGTGGATTTTTAACAAAGTCCAACTTCTCCAAGATAATTGACCAAAACTAAAACGTTCAATAGCAGAGTTAGACTTTTGTAGTCATGAAACAGGAAATGGTTCTGTGCAAATATTTAGAAATGCTGGAGGGACTCTGAATTTCGCATCGATGCTTCTTCTCCCCAGCCCCCCACCCCCTAGTGCCTGCAGGCTGTAAAATGAATCATACTTTTCCCTAACAGAATTATTTAATTCCTAAATATTTGTCATAATAAGAGAAAACATGGTGCACAGCTGAGTAGGCAATTTCTCCTATTCCATTTAAAGAAGTGTTCTAATTGACTTCTGACCCCTGTAGGCCTATAAACAGCAACAGAAATTCCCTTCCCACTTAAGCTGGGTCTGCTGTGTAATGTTGCAATAAGGCAACGATTCAGGAAAATGTTTCCTCTTGTTACAAGTGTCAATAAAGTTGTCATTGTTTAAGTCAGCGGCTGGCAGTGTGTTTCTTGCCTTAGCTGTGAGCTTTCTTCAATTAAAGGAGTCCACATGGTAATGTCTCCCTTTGTAGAAATGACCTGATTAGTCAGTAGTGGCTTATGCCAGTTTTAAAATTCCAGTTCAGTTTTTCTTTTTTAAGAAAATAAACAAGGTGTCCCAAAAATCTTAGTATAGTTTTTAAGCCTTTCTAGCTCAAATTCATACAGGGTGTCCCAAAGTTTCAGTACTGTTTTAAGCAATTAAAATTTAAAGACATTAAAGCTTATCATTAGCTTATTTACTTACTATTTTAATTGATATGTTATTGATTAATATATAATATTAATTTATGTATTCAACTTAGTTATGTATTTATTTAACTCATATGTTAAAATATAGTTAATATAAATATATGGATTTGTTATTTATTATAAAGTTTATTATTAGGTTAAGCTATTAAAGCTTAAAACAGCACTAAGGCTTTTGGGTGAGGGTAACTGACAGGTCTCAAACCCCTCAGTGAGTTAGGGGGATGTCTACCTCAAGTATGTGAAGACTTCTCTTGACAGAATGAGTAGCTGAAGCAGACACTGTGATCCCATATTAAAGATGCCAAGGTCACCCACTGCAACCCGAGCCATTGCTACTCACACTGACTTTTGTCTTTCCATGGGACTTTTATGACTCTGGAGGAGATAGTGAGGCTAATTACTTTCGTGCAACTGTTCTTCACTTAAATCCGACTCACTGACTAATCAAGACATCACCCTATGATGTCTTGGTCCTTGGAAAAAGAAAGAAATAGAAGTACCACAACAAGACTTTTGAGTCACTCTATATGTATTCACCATTCAGTAAAAGGAACTATATTAAATGTAATAGACAGGGGAGGTGTGTGCTCCAAAATACTAGTAACATATACATTGATAAAACAATGGTATGAGTCAGGGATGGTGATGAATCATACGTTCTCAACGTCACTGCAATTAATCAGATCACAATATGTAAATTTCTTTAAAAATTCCTTGTGAGTTTACAAGTCTTTCACTTTAATATTAATCTATATGTAGAATCACAGACTTTTAGAATTAGAAAGAACTTTTGAGATCATACAATTATTTTGCAGTTAAGGAAACAATGAGATCTGGATAAGGAGAGTAACTAGTCACACAGAACAGTCTTGAGTCTCCCTGTACAGTCTATTTCCATTACAATATGCCATTCTGATAAAACTAAAATGTAGGACTTAGGCCTATAACCCTGAAATTAAAAGTGTCAGACACAGCTATGTGAATTTTCTTGCTCTTGTCCCTCATTTTTATGGGAAATTTTAGCGTGGACATTCCCTCCACCAATGTACAGGTTGGCAAAAGGTCTGCAATTACAGTCACCGAGGGTGTGGTGTTAGTGACTTACCCATCCCCACAATGGTAGTAGGCATCAGAAGCAGGTGTTTAAGTGAATTAAACAGCTATTTTACAGAATTTTACAAACAGTTATATTACAGAATTTTCCAAAAAGTAGCTGCTCAATAAAGCACTGATTATTGTAGGGAGAAGTCATTTGTGTTATCAAATCATCAAGGTCTATTTGAGCCAGTTCCAGAGGTGATTGTTAAATTTTTATCGTGAACACTTGGATATCAGTAAATGCTACAAATTAGGGCTTGATACCTTATTGTGTTGATTGTCTAGACTTAAGAAAATTACAGAGAAAATGTTAGTAATGTGGATTAACCTCGAAAGAGTGTTATGTGAAAATTTTTTTCAGTCAAACATTTATCAGTGCACTGCTCTTCTGAATCTAAAATATTTGTTGTTTTTCTTCAGTTGTATCTGACTCTTTGTGACCTCATTTGGAGTTTTCTTGGTAAAGATACTGGAGTGATTTGCCACTTCCTTCTCCAGCTCTTTTTATAGATTGGGGAGAGGGGAGCTAGGTGGTGCAGTGGATAGAGCACCAGTGTGAGAGTCAGGAGGACCTGAGTTCAAATCTCACCTCAGACACTTGACACTCACTACCTATGTGACCTTGGGCAAGTCACTTAACCCCAACTGCCTCATCCTGGGTCATCTCCAGTCATCCTGATGAATATCTGGTTACTGGATTCAGATGGCTCTGGAGGAGAATTGAGGGTGGTGACCTGCACAGCCCTGCCTTACTCAAAACTAAGTCAAGTGCAAGTCATGTCATTATTTCTCTGATGGCATGGTCTTCTTCAGCAACGAAGGATGAACATACATACACACATACACACACACACACGGTGATTTTTATAGATGAGGAAACTGAGGCAAACAAGAAAATGCCTGGATTTGAACTCAGGTCTTGACCCCAGGTCTGGCCCTGTATCTACTGTACCACGTAGTGCCCTGTATTTGCTGTTATCTGAACTCAATTAATACCAACCATTCAAGTGCAGTGTCCCAGGTCAGGTTCTGTGCGATGACATTCCTTCAGTCTTGTTTATTGTACCCCTAAGCAAAATTCGTCATCCTATTCACATGTCATCAGTACTGGAAGACAGAAAGCTAGGCTCCTTTTAAAAACTCCATTTAAGGAGAGCCATCTCTTTATTTCTCACCCCTTTCTAACCCAGCCGTACGCCTTTGCATTTCTACTTCATTTCTCACTCCTCCTATTTTGTCCCCCTCCCCTCATTCATAAACTCCTTGAGGGCAGAGTCTGTCCTTTTTTTGTTGTTGTTTTGTTAAACAGCACTTAACACAGTTCCTGGCACAGAGTAATGGCTTAATAAATGTTTATCAATTGACTAAAAAAAGGAACTAGTTTATAGATCTGTAGTTAGCATGGTAGAAGGCATAAATCCAGATCTTTGGAAACAATTCATGAGATCCTTTGAATGCCTCTGCAGTATACTGTAGTCATGTAATGGAATATGTTGCCACAATCAGGAACAAAGAAAATAGACCTATGAGGCAGGAAAGTGCAACACATAATAGTACCTCCAATAAGGACGCTACTTTTCTCCCCTTCTACGTCTATGGGTAGTTAACTTATAAAAGTCAATATCCTTAGGTGGGACATCTGGATGGAAGAACAATATACCTCTGGGGAATCGGTTTACCTGGATGGCTTTCCTCATGGTTCTGTTCCCCTATGTATATGCACTCTTGGGGACAAGTCTTAGGCAACGGTTTGTACTGTAATCTGATGGAAGTCTTAAGGCACAACAAACACTAACGGGATGGGCAGGGGTGATGTGTCATGCGGTCGTTGGCAGCTGAGTACTTAAAAATAATTTTAGAGTCCTTCGCTGTTCTCTTTTGTGTACATAGGTCAGAGATCATGGGGCTCTTACAGAACCATGTGTAAATGCGGTAGTATGATTTTCATCTTAGAAAGGAAAACTTGTCAAAGCTTCTATAATATGAAGAGAGATGGATCCTGTTTCATCTAGTTATCAGTCAGCTGGATTGGGTCTAGGTGTGCTGGTAAATATTGCTGTTATCTGAACTCAATTAATACCAATACCAAACAGCAATAAATAACAATTGGCTGTCTGGGAAAAAAACATACATGGAATCACTTTTAAGTTAAATGTTTTATTAACACTTATTTAATATCTATTAACATTTCTCTATCACTCTCTCAAGTCTAAATCATCAACAAAACCATAAATCAGTCCCTGATGTATAGTGTTTGCCAATTTCCAAGGTGTAAAAACTCACACTGAAAATTTAGTAATTGGCTTTTGGGAGCTGTTAAGAGCTGGAAATAGCCCACCCCTGGGTACAGAGTTCATTCCAAGGCTCATTTTATTCTCTTGTTCCTTTCTTTCAAATAATTTTATGATTTTTTTTCTGGAAAGATGATAGTCATGCTTACCACAAATATGCAATTATACCATCATTTAATTATTTTCCCATAAATGTTGACATCAACCAAACTACCCTGTCTTTGGTGAGCATTATCCAATTAAACTTCTATATCTAAAAGTGCATGATTTGACATAGAAATTAATTGAAAATGAAACATTTGTAAATGAATGAGTAATTTAAAGAGAATTTATGTATTGTGATCTGATTAACTATAGTGATAGATCTGGTATATAATTCATACTCCTCCCTCATCATCCTTTGATTAATGCCTCTTCATCTCTATGTATCCTAATCACACTGTTAGTTTTTTGGAATATACCTCTCTCCTGCCTCCCTCCACTTGGCATGGTCCCTTTCACAAGTTAACATATACAGTGGGTCCCAAAAGTCCTAGTGTTCTCTCCTGGTTTTCCTATCTCTGTGGCTGCTCCTTTTCTGTCTGCTTTGCTGGATCTTTATCACATGATTGTTAGGAGTATCAAATTGGAAAAATATTTAGAAAAATTATTTAAAAAATTAATAGTACTTTTCAAACTATAAAGTGTTAAACTATAGATGTTAACAATCATCTTCATCATTGTCACAGTGAGAAATGATGTAATTTTCTAAACTTTTAAAAATCTTCACTGGTTCCCCATTATTACACTTTACACAGTAAACTGCAGTGACACTCATATTTCTAATCTCTTTTCCAACTAGTCTATTCTCATCTACAAACTCCTTAACCTAGGGCCAGGTTATTTCATATTTCTTCATATCCCCTTCATTGCTTTGCAGATAGTAGATAGAAGATACATTCCTTGATTTTTGATTTTCTTGTTTGTGCAAAGAGACTTACCAGATACTGGGTTTCTCTAGACCAGATGGAATAATATTAAGGGATGTAGATATGCCTGGAGAAATGCATTATTTCCAGCCTTTTTTTTTTTACCTCTACACAGAGACTAGGCTCCACTGATTTTTGTTTGGTGTTATATCTAGCAAGGGCTCTCTATCTAGCAAATTGTTTGGATTGGATTGGAAAAATGCTGCTGAAAAATCCAATTTGTATCACTGAAAAGGTGGTATGGAAGACAAGATTTAGTCAATTTCAGGGACATACATGGGTGCCTCCTGTCTATGATTTCCAGTATGTTTGCATTAAGAAAACCACATCCTCTTAAATTCACTAGAAAAGATTTGAAGACAAATTCTTCCTATTTAGGATAATTAGAAACCAAACCCCATAGATTCTGCAATGACCATGAAAGAAAACCTAGCTGCCTCCATGGACCTAAATGTGATCAGAAGAAGAATTGAAAAAAATTTTGTTGGGCAAGGAGATTCTGGAAAAGAGAAACCAAATTGGAAAAATATAAAACAATACTCTAAGTTGTTTGGGCACATCCATGTCTGCTTGGAGAAATAAAAACATGGAGTCTGAGACTATATCATTTCCTCTGCCTGCTTCATTAGCGCAGACATCCCCTGGCCCTTCAGTCAATTTCAAAGCAGGAATTCAGAACTTGGAAGCAATTCAGAGGAGAGGTTCAGACCATGAAGAGGCAGGGTTGGTGCTGGGGCTAGGAGCGGGAAGGTGAGGGTGAGTGTGGGGAGAAGGGAAGAGTTCTGGGTTAGAAACCTGAAAATAAGGTTTTCAGGTTCATCTGTGCAACTGAGATACAGTCTGAGCCATGGTTTTCTGACTTCATCTATTTCCAGGGCTTTTATAAGTCCTGGGGCTTTCCTTGAGCTTTTTGACTAAGATCAAGTGTGTAAGGATCAAATTAGATAATAAAGGCAGCATTAGATGTAGAAGAGACTTCAGATAATAAAGCGCAGAAGATGCTCAAAAGGACCTTTAATATAGAAGACTGAACACAGAATGTTAGGGGAGGAATAACAGCCTCATATTCAGGACTGAAAGTGACCTAAGAGCATCTCTACTAGTTCGATCCTTATTGAAAAGAAGGATCCCCTCTACAGCATAGTTAATGAATGGTTGTCTCTGCTCAGGGAACTCCAGGGAGGGAAATCTACTACTGTCTGAAGTAGGCGTCTAAGATGGGACTCTTTGACTCCATCTGGTTCCACCCCTTCATTCTAGTAGTTGAGGTAACTGGAGTTGAGAGAAGTGAATTACCCAGGAGATGGTGGAATGGAGGAACCAAGGGATCCTGATGTGATAATATACATGTGAAAAGAGAGGCACAACACTTAAGACAATGGCAGAGCAGAGAGAGAGCTGGTTCCAGATTCGTGAAAAACTAGGTACATGTCCTGCCTCTGATACATACTGACTGTGACCCTGAGAAAGTGATTTAGTCTGCAGAATTTAAGTCAATAAACACTAGTCTACTAGTCCTTAAAAAAAAAGCAAAAGAAAAAAAGAAAGAATTTCTTTATCTGCATGGTCCCCATCTTGACCTGGGCTCTTCGATGGTTTTATTTCATGAATGCTTTTGTCAGTTCAGGGAAACTCCTCAGACTAATGTTTTTAAATGCATAAAATAATAAGATTACAAAATAAACTAATTACATCGAAATATAGTCATATATTTATATATGCAATGCATGTGTTTATACATATATGTACCCACACACATATATACAATTTATGCTTTGTATCTGTCTATATATACATGCATGTAAATATACATATATGCATATATATAAAAGTCAAACTATTGAACTCCATTTGAAGAACTTCTGCCCTATACCTAAAGAAATCAAGTTCTTATCCCTAAGTATGGCATTAGATTGTAATTTCCTTGAAGGCAGGGGATTTCTTTTACCTTCCTTTGTATCCCTAGCACATATCACAGTGCCTGGCACATAGTAAATGCTGAATAAATAATAAATAGTAATCATATATAAAATATATAACAAAAAATACAATAAACTTAATTGATAAGTGTTAATAATTGCTTATTGACTGAGATAACATTATTATATTAAGAAACAAGATGCTAATGAGTAGTTTTGTGATCTGTAATGTAAAGGGTCTGAACTAGATGACCTCTAAACTTTCATATTCTAAGAGAACCACACAAGTCATGAATCTCCTCTGCCCGTCATATCATGGCCCTTCCTTGACATCTCCTCAGCATTAGGAGAATGCCTCTTCTGTGATTGTGGTCTGAAGGGCACTAGATAGTTTCCAAATCCTCTCCCCAGGGGTTCTGGCAGTCACTTGAAATTCACACTTTTGGCTGCTTTGAAATGATATTTTGCTGAGAGAACACAATGATCTTTGGGTTCTCTCCAGAAACATGAAATACTAGCCACCAAGAGAAGGATACCCAAAGAGAGAAATGCGGTGCTGAAACAGGAACTGAAGGATGGTACAAGCATTGCTTCCATGTCATTGAGGGCTGGCTGTGCACATGGTTAAAACTTGCATTACATTGTCCTGGCAGATATTATTTCAAAATAATAATACTATCTAGCATTTATGTAATGCTTGAAGGTCTGCAAAGTTCCTTATGTGTGTTACCTTTCAATCTCACTACAACACGTTTAGACAATAATGTTAAAAATTTATAATAAAATGGTCATATATGCTTGGTGCTATAAAGTTTATAAACTGCTTTCCTCACAACCAACACTCTCACTAATGCATTGGAAGTGGTTGCACTGAGAGGCTGAGACTTATCAGATGTTATGGGTGGTTGCTCATAATCTCTAGGTTTTTTGAGTGAATGTGGAGCTACAAAGTTCTGTGAAAACAGAGTAGGAAAGAGAGGCTGTAAGTCAGAGACTATATAGTAGTATGTTGTAGACTACTCTATCAAGTTATAGCTTTTATGAGACACAATAGGATTTCACCTCAAGTCTCCTGACCTTGAGGCCAGTATTCTTCTCTACTCCATGCCACCTCTTAGCATAAAATTGAGAATCAGAGTAAACAGTGGCGTCATAATCTGTTAAATTTAAATAGCACCTCAACAAACATTCCTCCTGCAATCTATTCAGTGAGTCACAATTAAACCTTCACTTGGAGACCTGGGAGGGAGAACTCACTGTTTTCAAAAGGTATTTATTCCACTCTTGGAGAATTCTAATTTTTAGGAAGTTTTTCCTTCTATCAAATCTAAATTTGCTCTCTTTGTAACTTTTGTCTATTGCTTCTAAGACCTTGGGCAAGTTAGAAAAAGATTAATCCTTATTCTAATGAACAGATCTTCCAGGTCTTGAAGACAGCCATCACATCTTTCCAAATTTTTGTCTTGTCTAATCTAAATATCTTGTTTATTCAGTCATTCTCCACATGACATGATCTTGAGGCCCTTCAAAATCCTGGATTCTTTCCTATCTATGCTTTGTGCATTATCTGTGCCCTTCTTAAGATGTGGATTCCAGGAGTGACCAAAATAGTGTAGAAATGATCTAGTCAAAGTGGAACAGAGTGAATATTATGATTTCCCTTGTTCTAGATTCTTTAAATGGAGTCTAATATTAAATTAGTTTTTCTGACTCTTCTATCATACTGTTGACTTTAACTTAGTGCACCAAAATCCCCAGCTTTTTTTCATTTGAAGTACTATGCAGTTATCTCTCCCCCATCTTGGGCTTACTGTTTTATTTTTGTTTAACCCATGTGTAAGACTTAATGTTTATACCTACTAAATCTCAATTTATTTGATTTGGATCAGTGTTCTAGCCTGCCAAATTTTTGGCTATTATGACTATTATTCAGTATGTTAGCTATTGCTCGTACCTTTCTTCTATATGCAGGTTTAAAAATCAGGCCACTTATGTCCTTGTCATTGATAAAAATGTGAAATACCATAGGGTTAAGCAAAAAAGAGACTGACCTCCTTTCAAACTGACACTGAACCATTAACGATAATTCTTGGGACTTAGTTACTTAATCAATCAACAAGCAGTTATTAAGTGAATTCTATGAGTCAGTCATTAAGTTAAGGGACTGAGGATACAAAGAGAGAGAAAAAAAGTATCCCTGTCCTCACGTGGCTTCAAGGGACTGCAGAAGAAATGTACATATAAAATACCTATATAGTGGATGAAAGCTAACCATAGGAGTCAAGGCACTAGCATTTAGCACTAGCATTCCACTAGTGGAAGGTGGCATTTAAGCTGAGGCGTGAAGAAAGTCAGGAATTCTAAGAGGTGGAATAGAGCATTCCAGGCTTGAAGACTGGAGATATGGAGGTATATGTATTCAGAATGGTATATAAAGCCAACACAGTTGGGTTGTAAGGTATGCGAAGAGGACTGATTTTTAACAAATCCAGAAAGTTAGGAAAGGGCTCAGATTGTGAAGAACTTTGGATACCAGACTGAGGAGTTTGTTTAATCCTTGACCTAACCAGGAGTCACTGGGGCTTATTGAGTAGAGAGGTGACATGGTAAGATCTTCACTTTAGGAAAATCACTTTGGCAATTGTGTGGAGGAGGGTTTGTAATGAAGAGAGGCCAGTTAAAAAGCTATGAATAGTTCAGGAACCAATTAAAAGGCTATTAATAGTTCAAGTGAGAGGTGGTGAAAATCTCAACTAGAGTGATATTTGTATGAGTGGAGAGATGGAAATTTACATGAGAAATGCGGAGGTAGAAATGACAAGATTTGGTAACTGATTGCATCTCTGGCATGAAGGCAACTGAAAAATTGAGAATTTGAGAGAGGTGGCAGACCTGAGTGATTGTGAAAATGGTGGTGCCCTGAACAATAATAGGAAAGTTTGGAGGAAGGGCACAGTTTTGGAAAAAAAATGAGTTCTATTCTGGATATATTGAGTTTGAGATGCCTATAGTCATCTATTTTGTGTTATAGGATAGTGGTAATATAAGAGCTCAGGAAAGAGATTCTCTTCACCTACACACAAACATACACACACACATACACACATATATATACACATACATTAATATATACTTATCTATATACATATATGTATGTATCTTATCTATCAATATGGGAAAGAAACAGAGATCAAGTATATAGATATGTTAATTAGTCATGTAGACATGATGATCAAATCACAGAAGCTGATAAGATTATAAGATTTATCAAGTGAGGGAATATACAGTCTGGAGAAAATGAAAGAGTTATCAACAGAGCCTTGGGGAATGTCAGTAGTTAATGAGTGCCACATGGAAGATGACCAATAAAGGAAATTTAGAGTCAGATGAATAGAAGGCTTTACACTTACTTATACACATGAATTTCATCTTATTAGATTTAGCCCAGTGCTCTAGTCTATCAATGTCATTTTGGATCTTGACTCTATCATTCAGTTTCTTAGCTATCTCTTGAACTTTGTGTTGCCTTGGAAATGTAATGTGTAGACTGTCTATGCCTTTATTCAAGTTACTGATAAAAGTGTTAAATAATATAGGGTCAATAACAGATCCTGGGGTATACCACTAGAGACTTCCTGCCCTGTTGACATTGCACCATTAATCATCACTCTTGGACATCAGCCATCCAACCAATTCTGAATTTATCTGATTGTGTTAATACAGTTTGTATTTCTCTATCTTCTATACAAGAATAATATGAGATACTTTATCAAAGGTTTTGATATTATCTAGTTAAACTATAGCCACATCATTCTCATCCACTCCTTGAGTAATTTTGTAAAAAAAAAAAAATAAAGAAATATAATTACTATAGCACAGTTTATTCTTGATAAAGCCATGCTGGTTCACTGTAATTAACCTTTCCCCTCTGGATGTTCAGCAACTCTTTTGAAGGATTTGTTCTATAATTAAGTGAATGTCAATAAGTCACAGTTAAACTCACTAGTTTGTAAACTAAAACTTTCTTTTGTTGAAAATCAGACATTTCTCCTTCTCCAATCTTGTGATACCATGACCATTTTCCATGAGTTTTCAAATACTACTCTCAGAGCCTCAACAATCATGTTATGGAGCCCAAGGATATCATTTATCAGGGCCAAGTGACCGGAATTCTTTAAGGACATCTATCCCTATACTTATCTTGGATACTGACTTTTAGTTATTTTTCCTCTTTCATTTTTGAGTATAAAGTTCATTTCTCCTTTACAGAGAAAGCAAAACCAAAGTGAAAATTGAACAGCTCTGTCTTTCTTTTTTCAATCATCCTCGAATCCACCCCAGACAAAGCTCTTTTCCTTCTTTCAATCTCTTCCCCTCCCCCACCAATATGGCTAACCTACCTTCTCCACTGTCCCTCCTCTCCAGAAACAAAACAAAAATAAAAACAACAGATAACAGCCAAACATCATGAAGTTTTTTTGGTTGTTCTTAACATTTTTACCAGGCTCAGTTCTTGTTAACATTCCTGACAACAGTTTTACATATTTATTTTCTCATTACCATTGCCTTACTTTACTTTTCTGTACATTAAAAAGATCTGGGTTTGTATGAAATAACACAGGGCTAAGTAAAAATACTGCTTACACATTGATACTGAATCATGAATGAGTATTCTTTGGATCTCACCATTCAAACCATCAATCCCCATTGGTCTCTTCTATGTCTTATGTTCCCAGGTCCCTTCTAGCTCTGTTATCCTAATTCTCTGTTCTAAGATTGATATCTCTTCTGACTTTGTGTATTCTATGAAGCAATATAAAAATAGAGGGGATATTTTGGATTCTAAAAACATAACCCATTCTCACCAATAGGACCCATTGCTCTCTCTGTGACCCAGAAAAAACACCATGGAGTGTTCCTGGGGATTGTCACAAGTTTAAAGTAAAACTTATGGAAATTTCTGCTTGCCCACTGTCCACACAGTTTCACATTTTCCCCCATAAAAAGCTCTTTGCTAGTGAATAGAAATACAGCCACTTTTCTATGAAAGAAAGAAAAAAAGAATATATTCCACAGATTGCTGAAGTACATACTTTACCCAGGAAACCTGAGCATTTAAATTTTTTAAGAAACAAGCACAGAAATGTCTCTGAATTGAAATAAAATTATCCATAACTTTTATGTTATGAGTGTATGGAGCCATTTCCAAAAATAAGCTCCTTTTATGTGATGGGTGACACAAGTCTCCAAACTGTTGTTTGCCCTCATATATCTGGAAATATCTTGTTGGCGCCCTATATCAGGTGAGTCACTACTTTTGGCTTTTCCTTTTGCTTTTAAAAAGAAAATGTCAAAGTCCACACTTTCTGAGAAGTGTCGGAACTTAATATTTAGAGAGGATCATAAACAAGTAGTCTGTTAATAGCTGCTAAACTTTGCTTAGAGAATAACAGACTAACATTGGCAAAGGCACAGTATGTGTGTGTGTGTGTGTGTGTGTGTGTGTGTGTGTGTGTGTGTGTGTATTTGGAAGAACCCCGACTTGGAACCCCTCAGATCTGAGTTCTAGTTTTGGTTCTACCATTGACTGACTGTTTGACTTGGAGCAAGTCACTTCTATTCAGCCCTCATCTTTCCCATAGATAAAATAGGGGAGGGACAAGCACAGGGCCAGGCGCTGTGCTAAGCACTTTAGAAATTTTTTCTCTTTTCATCCTTACAAGGACCTTAGGAGTCCTTGGGTATATTGGTATTATTATACCCATTTTACAGTTAAGGAAACTGAGGCATACAAAGGCAAAATAACTTGCCCAGGGTCACACAGAAAAACTGCCTGTAGTTGAGCTAGGTGAGCTTTAAGGTGCCTTCTAGAACTAATAACGGTGGGGCAGGACGTTAGCTCAGCATCTCTATAGCTATGATAAAGGAAGCAGCTAAGGGGCTCAGTGAATAGAGCACTGGACCTGGAGTTAGAAAGACCTCAGTTCAAATCTGGTTTCAGACATTTACTAGCTATGTGACCCTGGAAAAATTTCTTAAGCCTGTTTTCCTTAATCCACCCGAGGAAAAAATGGCAAATCAATCTAATATCTTTGCCAAGAAAACCCCATAGATAGTAGTTTGCAAAGAGTCATGAAGAACTGGACACAACTGATTGACTGGACAGTAATGGCAGAGAGGGTAAAGATCTCTATAAAGAAGTTAAATGATTTGCTAACAGTTTGGAGACTTGTGCCACCCATCACATAAAAGGAGCTTATTTTTGGAAATGGCTCCATACACTCATAACATAAAAGTTATGGGTAATTTTAAATGTGGTCCTGGACTTGAAGATTTCTAAGATCCCTTGAATCTTTAAATTCATGATCTTCTAATAATTTCTAATAGATAAAGGGAATTCCTTACGAAAGGCTATGGTAGAAATGGTTAGCTTGTACCATTATACTGACTCTTTTATACTGAACTTGCTTAAATGTTTCTGCAAATAGAAATCTCTTAAGTCATCTCATATTTTCACTTTATTGCTGAGACATTTTAAGAAGGAAAGGATTGTGTCTTCTAGGCATCACCAGGAGGTGCCAAAATACACTGTCACTTGCTATTAAAATTATTTATGATTTTCACTAATATTATTCCTGCTGTCTAGATTTCCTTGGTTACGTCAGTTGGGATGTTTTTCGTTCATCCCACCCTTTGAGTAACAAGTATCTCCTCATTCTCCACTGATTGACAGCCATGCTCAAGCAGAAGCTTTAAATGTGACCTTGGGAGGCTGTGAAATGAAATCTGACCAGGCACTTTTGAGAATTTGTAGAAAATGTAGGCCCCATTTTCTTCATCTCTAACTCTTGGAAACTCTAGTTTCCTCCTAGGTTCAGCTTCAGTGCCATCTCCTGATTCCCTCAGTTGTTAATGAACCCTTTCATCCCCAAATTACTTTGTACATATTTTAAAATAAATTTTTATTGATAGTTTTTGTTCTTATATTACATGAAATTCTATCCACTCTTTACTTTTCCTGAAAACTATCTCATACAGTTAAGGCTATTTTAAGTGATTAATAAAAGAAAAAAAAATCAGCAAAACAGACTAAGAAGTTGAAAAAGTATGAAAATGTATGCAATGTACCATACGCATAGACCACCCCTCCCCATCTTCAACCTCTGCAGAGCAGTGGGGAGAGGTATCTTCTTATGTCTTTTTTTGAGGGGCCATGTTTCTTAGTAAACCTCCAATTTTCACTTTTTTGTGGTGCTTGTTCTTTCCAGTAGTCATTTTGTGTATTGTTTTCTTGGCTCTGCTTACTTCACTCTGTAGTCATTGGTTCAAATCTTTCCATGCTTCTTTATATTTTTTATAATCATAATTCCTTATAGCACAGTTATATTTTAGTGCATTCATATGCCAAAATTGTGTTTATCCTCATTCTCAAAGAGGACTATGACATCAGGGAGATGATGACATGACTTGCAGTTTGCTGAGAGAGGGCTGTGCAAGGTCACCAGCCTCACTTTCTTCTCCAGGTCCATCTAAGTCCAGTCATACTGAGGAATATGTGGTCAGTCAATAGATACTTAGTAAAGAACCTACTATGTGCTAGGTGCAGTGTTAAGTGCTAGGGATACAAAGAAAGACAAAAGAGACCATTTTCAAATAACTTACAGTAGGCTGGGGAGACAACCTACAAATACGTTCAAAAAGCTATAAACAGGATAAAAGCAAAATAATCAATATAAGGAAGGATTTAGCATCCCAAGGTGTTGGGAAAAGTGGTATAAGAGGAGATATTTTAGCTGGGATTTGAAGGAAGCCAGGGAAGCCAAGAGGTGGAGAATAAAGAGAGATTTCTAGGCACAGGAGATAGTCAGTAAAAATGTGTAGAGATTGGAGACTGTAATCATAATTTAAATGGAAAGATACTTCCCATTTATTACTAGGTTCTTCAAACCTGCTTAAATCACATGGAATTCTGTCACATGTGGTAGGAGGATGCTTGCTGAATGCATGTAACAGGAAAAGTAGAGCAGAACTAAGAAGAAGTTATTGAGAGTAGTTAGGGTGGAGAGAGAGAGAGAGAGAGAGAGAGAGAGAGAGAGAGCACACAGGCAACCAGGCACTGCTAGGCTCATGAGTGCTTGTTTGTGGGAAGGCCCAGCAGGGGTAGAGGCTTGGGAATGGCTTTGTCCCCTGCAGTGACAATGTGTATTGACTTCTTGGCTACTATGATGGATTTGGCTTTCTGTTTTGGGGATTTGGCTTTCTGGTGTCTGAAATAAATGGTTTTTTTTTTCTGTCTTCTATATGGAGAGTCTTTCATACTTCGTGATTCAGAGCTATGCTGGCATATCCATAGTTGCCCTCCATGCTGTGAATATTGCCTGGTGATACAGAGATGGAGTGACACTTGCAAGAAATAGCAGAATCTAGTGTCACTGGATTTAAGAGTATATAGTACAAGGGGGCCAGGTTGTTAAGGAGTTTACATGCCAGACTGTCAATTTTGTATTTGACCCCAGAGATGAAAGGGAATCACTGGAGATTATTAAGTGGGGGGAGACGACATGATCATACCTGCACTTTCAGAAGATCAACTGTTTCTGATACCTTGCTACCGTAGAAAGGTGCTGATATGTACACTATGGTGTCTTTTTCTGTCTTTGACCTTGCTGGGGTATATACTTAGTAGTGTGATCTCTAGTCTCTTAGCTGTGCTCATAAAAGGACATAGAAAGGCACAAGGAAGCCAGGGACTCAAAGTCTGTTAATTACCCTGTCAGTTCCACAAGAAATGAGGCAAGTGAATATTGCCAGAAGGGTGTAATGTAAGTTCTTTTAGACTTAGAGGAATTCTGTTCCTACCCCCTAGAATGAATTATTGAATTATTTTACTCCTCTAATCCTCATTTTTTTCATTTGTAAAATGGGGATAGTATTGTGCTACCTATTTCATAGGGTGGTGGTGATGAAGCACCTTAAAAGTTTAAGGTGCCCAGGAAATAAGTAAATAAAAATAAGTAAATAAAACAAACAAACAAACAAATAAATAAATAAAAATAAGTAAATAAAATAAAAAATTACAGTAGGATTTCTGGGGGTGGAGCCAAGATGGCAAAGTAGACAAAGCTAAGCTTTCCCAAATTCCCTTCCAGAAAACTTTAAAATAACACTTCAAATTCTGAGGTAACAGCACCAACAAAAGGTCAGGGTAAGATATTTTCTTCTAGCCCCAAATCACTTAGCAGGCCAGAAAGACAGATCTATGACTCAAGAGGAGAAGGCTTGTCTAGAACCCAAAAGATGAAACACCAGTGGTGGGACTAGGTAGTGATAACAGAAACAGCATCAACTTAAGAAGTTCTCAATCCAGAGACAGGAGAGGGATCTGGCAATAATCAGAAAGAGATTAGAATACCCTTGTCCTGGTACTGGACACAGGACCAGACACTGTTGGGCAACTCCATTGCCTATACCCACTTTTGGGGTGTACTCAAGGGCAGAGATGAGTATTTTTGCTTAAGAGGAAATAGAAGACCTGAGGGGCAGTATCATTTCCTGCTCCAAAGAATCAGCAACCCTGAAGAACAGTGTTATTTCCAGTTCCAAGGGAAGAGAGTCCCTAAGGAGAAGTACCAGTTGCAATTCTATAGGATCAGGGACCCTTTAAAGAAAGGAGTAGAGGATACTGAAGATACAGACCAGGTAGAACTGGTAGACTGACCCATCTTAAGAAGGAAGATGCTGTGTGCAAGATAGTTAATTATTTCTTTATGGTAAAGAAGCCCCCAAGCATTTTTTTTATAACTTGTACTTTTTTGTTTCAACGTGTATATGCAGTGACTTAGATTGAGGATTAATTTTTGTTGATTAAATGTACACAAGCATATATAATTGTTAAGCTCTGAAATTAAAATTTTGTACTGAATTTAATATCAGACACAAAGATGAAATAAGACTGGTAAAGGAAAATTAGATAAATAAAAGCAAAGGAAGAAAATTGTGAAAAGACAATTAACATCTTGGTAAAAGAGGCAACTAGGTGATTCAGTAGATAGAGCATTGGTCTTAGAGTCAGGAAAATCTGAGTTCAAATACAGCTTTAGACACTTACTAGCTGTGTGACCCTGGAAAAATCCCTTAACCCCTAATTGATTCAGTTCTTTATTTATAAAATGGGGACACATTGGATAAGGAAATGACAAACCACTCCAGGATCGTTGCCAAGAAACCCTCATGAATGAAAGTCAATGAGGTGATGTAAAGTTGCACATGACTGAATAAAAGAACAACAGAAAAAGATCCTGAAGAAAATAACACTTAAAAAAACAGAACTGGTCAAATGGAAAAAGAGGCATAAAAGCTTACTGAAGAAAACAATTCCTTAAAAAATTAGAACTAGATAAGTGGAAGCTAATGACTCTATGGGACATTAAGAAACAAAAAAAGTGAAGTAAAAAGAATGAAAAACAATAGAATAAAATGTGAAATATCTCATCAGAAAAACAACTGACCTACAAAATATATTGAGGAGAGATGACTTAAGAATTATCAGATTACCTGAAAGTCACAATCAAAGAAAAAGCCTAGACATAATATTTTAATAAATTATTAAGGAAAACTGCCTTGATATCCTAGAACCAGAAGGTAAAATAGAAATTGAAAGAATCCATTGATCACCATCTGAAAGATGTCCCAAAATGAAAAATCCCAGGAATACTATAGTCAAATTCTAGACTTCCCAGGGCAAAGAGAAACTATTTCAAGCATCTGGAAAGCAACCATTCAAATGCTGTCAAGTTACAGTCAAGATAGGAGTGGAAGGCTTGGAATAGGATATTCTGGAAAGTAAAAGAGCTAGGATTACAATCAAGAATAGCTTACTCAGCAAAAATGAGCACAAACCTTTCCAATGGAAAAAAATGGATATTTAATGAAATAGAGGACTTTTAAGCATTCCTGATGAAACTACCAGAGATAAATAGAAAGTTCGACTTTCAAATACAAGACTCAGGAGAAACATGAAAAGGTAAACATGAAAGAGAAATGACTGGAGACTCAGTAAGGTTAATGTTTATCTTTCTACTTGGAAAGATCAGACATGTATATTCTATTAACTTGATCGTTATTAGGGCAGTTACAAGGTTTCTACATAGAAGGTACAAGAGTAAATTGATTATGTTGGGAAGATATAAAAATATGAATTGGTAAGAAAGAGGGATGCCCTGAGAGAAGGCAGAAATGAGAAAAAGAATGGAGAAAATTATCTCACATAAAAAAGGTATGCAAGAAAAAGCTTTTAGGGTGGATGTGAAAAAGGTGTGTGTGTGTGTGTGTGTGTGTGTGTGTGTGTGTGTGTACAATGCTTGATCCTCATTCATATCTAAATTCATTCAAAGAGAAAAATATCTATTTATCCGGAGTTGGTAATAAATATCGACCTTATCCAACAGGGCAGTAGAAGGGGAAGAGGATAAGAGAAAATTGGGTTTAAAAAAAAAGAGAGAGCAGATAAAATAAAGCAGTGGTCAGAAAGAAAACAGACTTTAGAAGAGGAGTGGGATAAAAAGAGAAAGAGAAAAAGATAAATAGAAAAAAATTAGGATGACAGGAAATTCAGAGAAATCAGAACTGTGAATGTGAATAAAATGAACTTACCCATAAAAAGGAAGTAGATTGCAGAATGGATTAGAAAACAGAATCAAACAATACATTATTGACAAGAAACAGCCTTGAAAAGGACTCACACAAAGCTAGAATAAGGGACTGGAGCAGAATCTATTATGCTTCAGCTGACATTACAAAGCAGAGGTAGCAATCATGAACTCAGACAATGGAAAAGCAAAATTAGACCCCATTAAAAGGGATAAGTAGAGAAATTACATCTTGCTAAAAGGAATCATAGACGGTGAAGTAATACCATTACTAAACATTTACAGACCAACCGGTATAGAGTTCAAACTATTTCAGGCTTTACATGTAGCTGCTTTGATTCCACTCTCTTCTGAGTTTGTGTTTTGATCTTCCCTGTCACCACAGTAGCTTTCTATGATCAGGATATTTTTTTTGTTCTTTGCTCATTGTCCAGCCTATTTGTTGACTTTTAAACGTGGTTTCTGCTACCAGGGTGGAGGAGGCACTGTCCCAAGCTTCAGGTTTTTGTGTAACTGTTTTCAGAGTTTGTTCTAGGAATGCGTAAGGTTTCAGTTTTCCTATGATTTAAGAAGAAGTGTGATCATTGCACTTTTGGACTGCATTTGGTCTGTGAGTGATCACAAGGACTCTTTTCTGCTCTGGAATTGTGACCAGGGTCCCCTTTCCTGGTAGTACCATTCAAATTCTTAAAGGTAAAGTTAAATAAATTATAAGAGAAAATAGATAGTAAAACTATACTAGTGGGTGACATCAACTTTCCTTTCTCAGAGCTATATAAATCTAACACTAAAAAGAGTAAGAAAGAAGCTAAGGAGATAATTTTAGAAAAGTCAGACATGATAGACCTCTGGAGAAAATGAACGGGAACAGAAGAAGTATACTTTTTTCAACTGTACATGGCACCTTCACAAAAACTGACCATGTCTTAGGGCATAAGAACCTCATTACCCAATTTAAAAAAGAAGAAATATTAAAAAATGCATCCTTTTTTGACTATAATAAAAATTATGTTTAATAAAGGGCACTGGATGTATAGATTAAGAGCTAATTGGAAACTGATAAGCTAATGCTAAAAAATGAATAGATTAAAGAACAAATTGTAAAAACAATAATTTAGTTAAGGAGAATGAAAACAATGAAACAACATTCCAAAATTTGTGGGATACAGCCAATTATTTATATCTCTAAATGTGAGTATCAATAAAAGAGAGAAAGAGAAGATCAATGAATCAGGCACACAATTTGAAAAAAAACAAATTAAAAAACCTTAGATAAACACCAAAAATAAAAATCCTGAAAATCAAAGGAGAGCTTAATTAAATTGAAAGAAAAAATTGAACTAATAAATAAAAATAGGAGCTAGTTTTATGAAAAAATAAATAAATAAAATAGATAAACCATTACTTAATTTTATTTAAAAAAAGAAAGAAGAAAACCAAATTACTATTATCAAAAATGAAAAGGGTAAATTTAGCAACAATGAGGATGGAATTAAACAATTATTAGGAGTTATTTTGTCCAAGTATAGGCCAGTAAAACTGACAATCTAAATGAAATGGATAAATATGTAAAAAAATGTAAATGGCCTAGATTGACAGAAGAGGAAATAGAATATTTAAATAATCCTATCTTAAAAAATGAGCCATCAAATGAGCTTGCTAAGAGAAGATATCCAGAACCAAATGAATTTACAAGTGAATTCTACCAAAAATTGAGGACTAATTAATCCTTTTACTAAATAAATTATTTGAAAATAATAAACAAAGAGGGATTCCTACCAAATTTGTTTTATAATACAAATGTGGCTTTGATAACTAAAGCAGGGAGATCAAAAACAGAGAAAGAACCAATTTCTTCAATACTTACACTTACACACAAAAAAAATTAAAGAAAATACTAATAAGGAGATCACAGCAGTATATCATATAGATCATGGACTCTAACCAGATGCGATTTATGCAAGTAATGCAAAGCTGATTCAGTATTAGGAAAACTATCAGCATAATTAACCGTATCAATAACAGAAACCACAAAAATCATATAATTATAGCAATAGATACAGAAAAAGCCTTTAAAAAATACAATACCTGTTCCTATTAAAAACATTAGAAAAGCATAGGAATCAATGGAACCTTTCTTAAAGTGGTAAGTAATATTTATTTTAACCCAAGAACAAGCTTTATCTGTAATAGGAATAAACTTGAAACCTTCCCAGTAAGACCAGGAGTGAAGTCAGGATGTCCATTATCACCACCGTTATTCAATATGGCCTTAGAAATGCTAGGTTATAGAAATGACAAGAAAAACAAATTGATGAAATAAAAATAGTCAACAAGGAAACAAAAATTTCACTCTTTGCAGATGATATGATGGTATACTTAGAGAACCCTAGAGAATCACCTAAGGAGGGGAGGGGAGAACTAATTGAAACGATTAACAATTTCAGTAAAGTTGGAAGCTGTAAAACAAACTCACATTCATCATCAGCATTTCTTTATACTACCAACGACACCTAGTAGAAAAGACAGAAAGAGAAATTACATTTAAAATAACTTCAGACAATATAAAATATTTGGGAGTCTACCTGCCAAGACAAACCCAAACACAAATGCAAAACGCTTTTCACACAAATAAAGTCATATCTAAACAACTGGAGAAACATTAATTGCTCATAAATAAATTGATCTAATATAAGAAAAATAACAATTCTACCTATGTTAATTTTCTTAATCATTGCCACACCAGTCAAAATACCAAAGATATATTTTATAGAGCTAAACTCATATAGAAGAACATAAGGTCAAGAAAATCAAGGCAATCAATGAAAAAAAAACATGAAGAAAGTTGGTTTAGAACTTCCAGATTTCAAACTATATGACAAAGTGGTAAGTATGAAAATTATTGTTTGTCCTTCACTGCAGAAGAAGACCATGCCATCAGAGAAATGATGACGTGACTTGCAATTGACTTTGTTTTGAGTGAGGGAGGGCTGTGCAAGGTCAGCAGCCATCAGTTACTGGCTGAAAAACAGAACAGTAGATCAGTGGAATATATTAGGTTCACAATACACACTAAAAATGAC
This sequence comes from Potorous gilbertii, assembly GCA_028658325.1. NCBI lineage: Eukaryota > Metazoa > Chordata > Mammalia > Diprotodontia > Potoroidae > Potorous > Potorous gilbertii. The sequence goes on from CM053772.1 coordinate 216,265,553, forward strand.
CATAATTATCTAGTGCTTGATAAACCCAGAGTCAAGCTTTTGGGGTGAGAGTTCAACCTTTGAAAATTCTAAAGCTATAAAGCAGTTTGACAGAAACAAGTCATAGACTAACACCTCAAGCCATATACCAAGATAAAGTCAAAATGGATAAATGATTTAGATGTAAAGGATGATAAAAGGAAATCAGGGGAGCATGGAAAAATGTACCTGTCAGATCTATGGAGAGGGGAAGTATTTATGACCAAACAAGAGATATAGAGGACCATAGGAAGTAAAATGGATAATTTTGATTACATGCAATTGGAAAGGTTTTGTTTGTACAAAACAATGTAGTCAAAATTGGAAGAAAAACAGGGAACTGGGATTTTTTTCTTGCAGCATTTCTCAGATAAAGGCCCTATTTTTCAAATATTTAGGTAACTGAGAAAAATTTATAAAAAAAAAATAAGAACCATTCCTTGGTCAAAGAACACAAACAGGCAGTTTTCAGAAGAGGAAATCAAAATTATCAATAGTCACACGAAAACATGCTTTAAGATTAGAGAAATGCAAATTAAAATAACTCTGAGGTACCACCTAATCCTACTAGATTGGCTAACGGGACAGAAATACTGGAGGGGATGTATAAAAATTTGTATACTTGAGGTGCTGTCATGAACTAGTCCAACCATTCTGGAGAATGATTTTGAAGTATGACCAAACTGTGCCTATCTTCTGACCCAGCAATACCACTATCAGGTCTGTATCCCAAAGAGATCAAAGAAAGAAAAAGCACCTATTTTTATTAAAAAGATATTTTGGCAGCTCTTTTTGTGGTAGCAAAAAATTGGAAATTGAAGGAATACTCCTCACTCTGGGGAGGTTGAACATGTTGTGGTATTTTATTTTGCTGGAATCTTATTATGCTATAAGAAATGATGAGCAAAATGGTTTCAGAACAACCTGGGAAGACTTATAAGAACTATCACAAAGTGAAGTTGAGGTGCTGTCATGACCTAGTCCGACCTTTCTGGAGAATGATTTCCAGACCAGGAGAACACTGTCCACAGTAACAATATTGTAAGGATGATCCCCTGTGAAAGACGTAGCTACTTTTATCAAGATAATGATACAAGACAATTCTAACAGGCTCATGATGAAAAATGCAACTTCCAGAGAGGGAACTAATGAACTTCGAATGCAGATTGAAGTCTACTTAAAGAATAATTCTTTATCTTTATTTTATGTTTTCTTTCACAACATGACTAAACTTTGGAAGGATGAACACAATATGGAAATAAGTTTTACATAACCTCCCATGAATACTCAAAATTAAATTGCTTGCCTTCTGAAGGAAGGTGAAAGGGCAGGAGGAAGGTAGAGAATTTGGAACTTAAAATTAAAAAAAAATAAGATTGTTAATTTTTTTTACATGCAATTAGGAAATATTTAGTGAAATAGAAAGAATTTTAAAAATAATAGTATCTAAAATTTATGTAGCTAGTTATGATTATAAAGAATTTTCACATATTATTTCATTTGATTTTCTTCTTAAAATCTGCTTCCTATGCAATATTATATGGAAATGACTGTGGATCCTTGAAAGTTAATGCCAGTAGAGCATAAACATCATACCAAGTTAAATAGACATAAACTACAGACTGAGAGACAATATATATGCATCATCCAAGGACTTCTAAAGTTTGGAGAGGCTCATTGCCATATTTGACTGCAAAGGGATGAATTTTTTTGGCCAGTCATTTATGATGTTCTAAAACAGAGAGATTGCCATCTGCAACAGATGAGAGGGTGTTGAAGCATAATTATAGATCCCAGAAGTATTGATGAATTACTCTTCACAACAATCCTACGAAGTAGACAGGATAGTACTTATCCTCGTTTTATAGATGAGGAAACTGAATCCCAGAAAAAATGAAGTGGTTTGCCCTAGATAAAATAGTCATAAATAGCAGGGGCAGGGCTAGAAACCAAGTACCCAGCTCTAAGTCTGGTGTTTTTTTCCACTATATCCTGCAATCCTTTAAGGGTCCTTTGAGTTCTGACTTCAATGCTGTGTCATTTGAATGAATTGCATCCAAGCAGTCTTTCAAGTATGCCTCTTCTCCCCAAAAGTATAATATTCTATTTGTTGGTTTTTAGTGCTTCTTTTTTCTTTCTGGTCATCAAATCAAAGGAATGCTGATAATTTAAAAGCCTCCTTTGCACCACACCAGCTTGTATTGGCCATCTGTTTGGAGACCCCAGTGCTAAAAAGCAATAAAGCAATGAATTTAGAGGCCAAGAAGCTGCATCCAAATGGATGTCTGTCCAAAGAAAGGCAGGTTCACTAAGCTTGGTTTTCTCCTGGTGCCCTGGATACAGAATGTCCTCTGTGAAACCGCCAGCAGAAAGAACTCCTGCTTTATAGCGCATGTAATCTGGAGAGCAGGGAAAGAAAAATTTAAACTGCTATTAAAACAAGTCTCATTCCAATGACTACTTTCCTTTCTGTCAAGGTCAATTATTCTCACTCTTGACATGGTCATGGCATCTAGAGGAGATTGTGGTTTTTCCCTGGGATTTTTTATTTTCTTGATTTTTTTTTTGTCGTTGTTTGGATTTTCGCTCTTCCGTGGCTTAAACTTATCTTTATTCTTTTTACAGATCGTAGTGTCACAGTGGTGCTTTGAATTCACTATCAAATGAAATGATTGAATCCAACAGACATTATAATTAGGATGATGGTGATGATTGTGATTTGCATAATACTTGAAGATTTGACAGAAATTTACATGCTTTATCTTACATAAGTCTTCTAATATCTACGTAAAGTAAGAATTCTAGCTATTTTTAATCTCCTTTCTCCAGAGGAGGAAACTGAGGCCCAAATGGATTAAATACTTTACCCATTATCCTATAGCTAATATGTTGGAGGGAGAATTCAAATCTAAGTGTTCCTGCTTGCAAGTCCAAAGCAGTTTTCAGCTGTGATTTGTCTCAATGATTTTTCAGATTGAGGATGTTTTGCCCCTGGATTTAAGTGCAAATAGCAAAGGATTTGGAAGAGACATTTACTTCTGATGCTGAAAGAATCCTCTGTTACTCCGGGTATTTGTTTGAAGTTATTTCTAAATTCCTTCTCCCACTGGAAAGGAACAAAAGGATAGGGATTTTATTTTATTTTTTTATTACTCTTTATTTAGTTATTTCGTTAGTTTCATGAAGAGCAGCCTTTGGGATAAGTATTGAATCCCAAATGATTTTGATGAGTAATTCCCAAGTTAGGCTTAACCCCATTGCTGTACTGTGCTCGTCAGAGATAGCATCACTCTCTCTGCTATGGTTACCAGCTACTTGTAGCCAAGAAGATCCTAACGATGCAAAGTATTTCTTCATAGTTTAGTTCTTAGATTCTGTTTGCAGGCAACTGTTAATTGAATCATTTCTGAATTACTTTGAACATCATGGCTTAATTCTTTGTTGTTCTTAGCCTTTCTTTGGAGAGCAAAATTTCAGCATGAAAATTATCTTAGGCTTAACTGTCATCTGGTATATTTGAAATATTGATTTTTTAAAACATGGAACTCTATTATATTTTATTGTATTATATACTATTATGATATGAAAAGCAATCATGATAATACCTTTGCCTCACATATTCCCCTCTTTACATTATGGAGGTCATTGTGGCATTAAGTAAAGAGTGCTGAACTTAGGGTGAAGAGATATAGACTTCAAATCCAGGTTCTTTACTTATTAGGTAGGTAATTTACTTGACCTCCATGGGTATTAGTTTTCTCATCTTTAAAGAAAAGAAGACAGACCAGACTGCTAAATTCCCTTCAAACCCCTATATTCCTTAAATCCTGTGAGGGTCTGTGATGAAGCAATGAAGTATTTCCTTCCTGTTGGGGAGAATTATACATGGTCATCACTGTGAACCTAGGTTTGTAAACTAGAAAAACTTTTGCATAGATATTTCTCTGGCAGGTAGAGGTTGGAAGGAAGTTATTCCATTACTCAGCTTGAATCCAAAGGAGAAAATATAGCCAGAAGGTAGGCTGGGAAGTATGAAATGTTCACTTGAGTCTGCTAGTCTAGCAAATGAGGACAGAAGGGATAACAGCTGGGAAATGGAAAAAAAAATAGAAGTTGAATGAAAAAACCAGTCATAAGATCATGTGTAAGGTATTATCTGCTCTAATCTCCTGTTTTACAATGAGGAAGTTAAGGTCTGAAGAGGTAAATGATTTGCCCAATATCATAAAACTAATAGGTCACAGAGTTAGGATTTTAATTGACTAGGGTATTATCAAAAGGGCTTAGAATCGGCGTTGGATGGTCAATTGTCATAGTGACTTGATGAAAGGCTGGATTTGGAGTAAAGGAATTTGGGTCAAAATACATGTTCCAATTCTGTGAATTACCTTTCAATTCTCTTTGTTGGTAGTAGTCTTTATCCCTAGGATCAAGTAAAATCAATTCTAAGTCCTCTTTTGGAAGATAATCCTTCAATTATACGGAAAGAGATATTCTCTATTTCCTGGTCTCCTCAGGTGTTAGTCCTTTCCCCTCCCATGTATCTTCCATTAACTTTTTATATATTTTGTAAGTACCTATTCATTCATTTGTAAATGCTGTGCCCCTCATTATAATGGGAACTCCTTGAGGACAGAGACTATTTTTATTTTCTTCTTTGTATACCCAACACAACACAGTGTTAGCACTTATTAAATATTTCTGATTGAGTGATTTATTATATACTATCCTCACCATTTTGCCCTCCTTTGGAAGCATGCTAGCTTATCAAAATTTCTTCTAAAATGTGCCACCCATTATTGTATGCTCCATTCTAGGATTTGATTCCATGAATATGATAATGTCTGTTTCAAGTGTCTTAACAATTTTAGTCTTGTTCTACAATATGCTTTGTAATGATTTTGCACCCTTTATTCCAGTGACTGATTTTCCCAAACATTCCAGCATTTGATTTACTAAATGTTGTCTTATAGCTTGATATAAAATCTGCAGTAATCTTTTGTTGATGTCAGAGACAATTTGATTTATAGTGTTTATTGCTTAGCGAGAAATCTATATATACAATGAAGATATATCAAATTATAATAGAATATTTTAAGTCCTGTTTTTGTTTCTAACATTAATTTCTTTTTTAAGTAAAAAAATGTATGCATAAGTCTACGTTCAGAGTTCATCAGTTCTCTCTCTTGAGGTGGTTAACATTTTTCATCACAGGTCCTTTGGAATTGTCTTGGATCATCATCTTGATCAAAATAAGTCCTTTTGCATACTTTTAAATAAAGGGAGAAGTTTATATTGTCCTGAAGAGAACAGGGAGCTGTGGAATTTTAACAGGAGAGTGCTGTTGGATATGTACTTTAGGAAAGTGGATTGGAGGAAATTGGATTGGAGAAGAAAAATTGTGAAGGCAAAAAAAAATATTTGTAGTGGATTCTTGACTAAGTTCAAGAAGGAAAAGACCAGGTCCAAGGACAGCATAGAAACTGATGATAAAGGGAATAGAAGACAGAAGGCTGACTGTTGTCCTTCATTCTTGAAGAGGATCAAAATGATTTCACTGTGATAAAGTGAAGTTTCAATGTGTAGGACTGTGGTTGACCAGACCAATACAAACTTGGAATGCTCTACCACAGATTGGGCACAGATAGTCTGTGTGAACGTTTGGGGTAGTTACTCCAAATTTACACATTCTATGTTTACTTTGTGCTTTCTCAATTCTGCTTTGCTCATAGAGCATAGCACCATTTTTTGATGTGGGCACACCATGCTGAGTGGTATTGTGCCAGTATCTCCCATGTCCCATAATCAAATCCATAGATCTTAAGAAAGACCTTGAGAGTGTCCTTGTATCATTTCTCCTGACCACCATATGATTGCCTGCCCCATGTGAGTTCACCATAAAATAGCCTTTTAGGCAAGTGTACATTTTGCATTCAAACAATGTGGCCAGCCCATTGGAATTGCGTTCTCTGAAGCATAGTTTGAATGCCTGGCAGTTCAGCTCGAGCAAGGACTTCGGTGTCTGGTACCTTATCCTGCCAGCTGATCCTCAGAATCTTCCTAAGGTAATTCAAATGGAAGTGATGCCATGTTTCACAGGCATACAACGATGAGGTCATCACAACGGCTCTGTAGACTTTCAGTTTGTTAGCCTAATATTTCTTCTCTCCCAAACTTTTCTTCGGAGCCTCCCAAACACTGAGCTAGCTCTGGCAATGCATGTCTCAACCTCATTGTCAGTGTGTACATCCCTGGAAAGTACACTATCACGGTAAGTGAACTTATCCACAGCATTCAAAACTTCTCCATTTGTTGTAACTGATGGTTCCATATATGGATGGTGTGGTGGTGGCTGATGGGGCACCTGTGTTTTCTTAGTGTTGATTATTAGACCAAAGTTAGCACAGGCAGCAGAGAATGGATCCATACTTTGTTGCATCTCAGCTTCAGAGGCTGCATTAAGTGCACAATCATGTGCAAACAGAAAATCATGTACCAATACTCTCCCCCACTCCCTCCAACTTACCATCAATATGGTAGTTGGCCTTGATGCTGTGTTCATCCTCATTGAAAACATTTGACAACATGACTGAAAACATCATGCTAAAAGCATGGGAGCAAGCACACAGCCCTGTTTCACTTCATTGGTGACAGCACTCAACAGAAGTCTAGATAGCAAAAGGTAGAAGAGACAGTGCTATTATATTCTTTTAAAAAAAATTTTCACTTTTGGTCTTAGGTTGTCTCACATTCATTTCCCTTACATCTTTACATCCCTCCCCCACTCATTAAGTAATTTCTTATAGCAAAGATTTTAAAAGGAAGTTAATGAACAAGCATTTATTAAGCACTTACTATGTGACAGTTACTGTGTTATGTGCTGGAGATACAAAGAATGACAAAAGAAAATTTCCGCTCTTAAGGAGCTCAGATCCAGGAGACCACATGAAATCAAGTACGTATAAGCAAGATTTATAGAACAATAAACTAGACATAATCAACAAAGGGAAGGTATTAGCATTAAGGAGGAATGGGCCCCTTCTTGTGGAAGGATGACTCACTGACAACAAATTAACCAACACATTGACCATGACAGCATCTGAAATGTTCTATATCCATATTCCTCCATCCATAGAAAGGAGAGAGGCAAAATTTCCCAATTCTTGTCTGGCTTGCTCATTATAATTTCATAATCTGGATTTTTTTGTTTCCACTATTTCAGTCATTGTATATTTTGCTTTCCTGATATGGCTTACTTCATTTTGCATCATTGAACATGTGTTTACATGTTTTTCTGAATTTATCACACTTGTCATTTCATTCCAATAATATTTTCTAATGTTTATGTACCACAGTATATTTAGTTTTTCCCCAACTGATGAGGAGCTATTGTTTGTTACTACAAAAAGTATTTGCATGAATATTTTGTTTTATATGGGTCCCTTCTTTTTGTCTTTGAGGTATATATGCCTAACAGTATGATTTTCAGTCTCTGACTTGTGTAGATATTTCTTGCTGCCATTAACTCCAGGTTCATGAACTCCCCTCTCAGGCTACCAGGGTAAGCATAGATAACTTGCCATGTTCTTCTACTGACAGTTTTTTTTCTATTCCTGATGGAAGAGAGTTAGAAGGAAGATGATCTCTCTCCCTTTCCTAGTTGTATTTCAATCTGGAAGCTGAAGAGACAGAGAGAACATAAAATTACTGAATTCTTAGCTTGTCATTATTCATAAAAACACCCACACCATAGAAAATATGGCCTTTCTGTCAAGAGTCCATCAACCCTTAGTCTCAGTTACCCATCGTTTTTTAAAAAATCACCATTCCTGCAAAAGTTTATTGGGAATATATAGTAATTGCCATAATGAGGAGGTCAGAAGAGCTTAGAAAGGACCTCATCCAACAAATACTTGCCAGACAGAGAGGTAACAGCCAAGAATAACATTGGTTTAAAGTACAAACTTATTTTCAAATTAATATAACTGGAAAATGTAATTGTGCATTGCCATAATTTCTTAAGTAACCATGAAAATCACAACTGCTTAACATAAAGCTTAGCATCGAGTAATAATTGCTATAATTGAGGAATTCTTAATGGTGTATATGTGTTGACATAAAGCAAAATAAAGGCCTAACCCTATGGAATGAGAAACACAAATCAAAAGTTGACGGATTTAGTGTTTTAGTGGTCTTAACAATCACTTTAGGTCATGATGTGGTTGACCTGATTTATTGCATCATTCAAGGCTAACATATGGAATTGTTTCAAATTGTGTGGATGGACTTCTTTCCAGTTCTGAAAAGCTGGAAAGTGATTAAAGATACAAGGGCAGCTCCCTCAAGTTCTCCAAATAGGTTAGGCTAATGTGAAAAATTTTACCTAGGAATACAGACATCAATGATTGAAATCTAAATGTCATTCAGTTAGTTGATAAACTTTTATTAAGTGCCTATTATGTGACAGGCACTATGCTAAATGCTGGGGATTCAATGAAAGTCAAAATACAACCTATGCTTTCAAAGGTTTCATAGTCGAATGGATGTATTGACTTTTTTCATTTATATTATACAGTGTCCCAATGGTCTTAATGCATTTTAAACTTTCACAAACTTTGAGAATTGCATTAACTTGTGGGATACCTGATAAGCTCATATTGAGCTTATCACCCTCTAAAATCCTTGGTTTAGAACATTTATATTTATCCCTATTTAATATTATCTAATTTATTCTAGAAAATTATTCTGACCTCCAGAGATAATTTTGTGTCTTTATACATTATATTAAACTATAGCTCTTATCTTTCTTCCATTTGCTCATTTGACAAGTATGTCAATTATACCTTCATTCAAGTCAATGATAAAAATATTGACTATTGGAAAAACTCTGAAAGCTAAGGGGATCCCCATTAGTTGGGGTATGGTGGAACATAGGGTGATATATGATTGTAATGGAGCACTATTATGTTATAAGAAATGAGGTGAAAGTGTAAAAGACACATGGAAAGACTTGCATGAAATGGTGTAGGATGAAATTAACAGAACCAGAAGAACAATAGATGCTTTAATATTAATATTGGAAAAAACAAGCAATTATGAAGGACTTAAGAATTCTAATCAACTAAATGATCAACCATGATTCCAGAGAGATAATGGACTAAAATGCAGAATAAGAAACACATTTTTAGATGTGAAAATATGGGAATGAATTTTCTCAACTGTTCTTATTGATACAGTGGTTCTGTATTTTTTCTCAAATGTCTACGTTTTTCTTCCCTACAATGGACGGAGAGAGGTCAGATGGAGGAAAAACAATGAACATGATAATTTAAAAAATAAGTAAAAAAATAGTTGGTTATGATAGGGCAAAGTATGCAATATGCATGAGTCACTTTCCTACAGACCTTCCTCCAAGTTGATATTGACTCATTAGTAACTGGTTCTGGAGCATAGTAATTTAATTAATTCTCAGTTAATATGACAATGCTATCATTTATCTTCAAATCATTTATTTACCTTACACTTCCAGGTTTATCTTATATAATTTCCACCAGTGCACCACTGCTTACAAACCAGACTTCTTGCTCTTCCCTAGATGTTCTTGTCAGTCATTCCAGTTATGTTTTATTCTGCATGATTCCATTTGAGATTTCTTTGGCAAAGATACTGGAGTAGTTTGCCATTTCCTTCTCAGTTTACATATGGGGAAACTGAGGCAAACAGGGTTAAATGACTTACCCAAGGTCAGACAGTAGTAAAAGTAGCCAAAGTCTTTTGACTCCAAATCTAATACTCTTTTTATACTGTACCTCATAAGACAAAAAAACCTGAGAAAAAATATCCCTTTTGTTAGTTTATGGGAAAAAAAATATGTATGAGGAATGTTAAGTTGAAAAAAATGTAGAGAACATACGCAGTAAATCTTTTCTTTTGTAAATCAATTCATTTTTATCATAATTAACCTCCAATCCCTTGGATTTCTGGGCTCTCACATCCGTCTATCTCTTACGACAGGAGTTCTATAGTCCCTGATGGACGGATGTCTAGTCCCTGCCTCGAAAGTCTCCAATTAGAATGATTTCATAGTCACTCTTGGCAGTTGATTCCATTGCCTAACTGCTCCCTGCGGTCTAACATTTTCCCTAATATTTAACCTCAAGTTTTGCTGCTACAGCTGAAGTCTTGTTAACTTTCATTCTGTACTTGTTGACTAATATGAGAAATGGATCTCTGCCCTGTCCATAATATCCCCTTATGTTCAGGCAGGCATAATGATGACTCAACTCAGTAGTCCGTTCTCTGGAAGGAGTATTCCCAATTCTATTAACCTTTCCTCTGAGTTCTTGCTTTCCAAATTCAGGTCTGTTTGGGCTGCTGTCCTCTCAACTCTTGTCAATTAGCCTATGTCTTCTTAAAAGACATGCTGCTCAAAACAGAGTCCAGGGCTGTAACTGCAGCCAAAGTACCTCCAACCCAGACAAGATGCTATTAAGACTCACTTAAGGTTTTGAAAGTGATAACAATGTTGTTTTTGTTTTTACCTGAGACTGCAAGCTGAGCTATCTCCCTTTTTCCTTGCACTTCTTGTTATGAGCTAAACCTTTCTGGGCTTATTGCACACTACTCTCCTCTTAGACACTATATGTGATAGGCAAACTAGCCCACATCCTGTTCCTAAAACATGGCACCCCATCTCTGGCCCCTGTGGCTTTGATTGGGCCTTCCTCCACGTTCTCTTCTTTCCCCACTCTCCTGGAATATGCATAACTTCCTCTAAGTATCAGTTCATAAAGCCTTTCCTCCTCTCCTTAGTGATTAGTATTTTCTCCTTTCTTTCCAAATTTTATTTAACATATTGTTCTGTTTTTCTAGCTATTTTTCAGTTTTCTCCAACTCTTCATGACCCCATTTGGGGTTTTGTTGGCAAAGATATTGGAGTGATTTGCCATTTACTTCTCCAGTTCATTTAACAGGTGAGGAAACTGAGGAAAACAGGGTTAGTGGCTTGCCCTGGATCACAGAGCTATTTAAGTGTCTGAATCCAGATTTCAACTGAGAAAGACGAGTTTTCCTGAATCAGGCCCAATTCTATGATTTTATGAATACATCCTCCATACTAGTGTTATATTTGCTCTGACTACATATCCCCTTCTGTTAACAACCTTCAGTGACTCTCAATTAACTATACAATAAAGTACGAATTGATTTCCATTCAAGGTTATCAGAATCTGGCACCAACTTAACTTTAATGGGCCTTAGCTCCCATCATCCTTCCACAGTTGTACAACCCAAACTAGAAGATTCGTTTTTCTTGGGATATGCTCACTATGTTTCCATTTCTTGTTCCTCCCTGTGCCCCTTTCCTCCAGGTTAGCACATTTAATCCTTATTTATCTTCAAAGCCCAACTCAAATACCATGTCATTCACAGAGGGGCCCTTCCTCTCTGCTCAACCAGACCCCACAGCTCAAAGTGATTTCACATCCTTCAGCGTTTTGATTATGTTTTATCCTATGTCAAGGACCTTAATATTCTGTTTCATGTTAAAAATTACTTGTGTGCATATTTTATTTTGCCTATTACAGTGAGATCTCCAAAAGGAAAGTACTATGTCTTTTTCATTTTTCTGTCTCCCATAGAACCCATTTTAGGATTTTGCATATCATCAATAAGTATTTGTTGGATGAAAGAATTAAACAAGCATTTTAATGAATACCTATTATGTATAATATATTAGTCACTGGAGGCATTTTTAGGTAAGGGGGCAGCATTTACACAAAGATGTAAATGTGTATTATGTATAATAGAAATATAATATACATGTATATATGTATATACATACATATGTACATGCACACATGCTCTCTTATTGGCAAGGGGGCAGATGGATGTGTTTTTTTTTTCTCCATTAGAAGGAGAGACTGAAGGATCATAAGAGAAAAGACTGAAGAAGCCTTGGAAATTTTAAGCCCCACTTAGGAGAGAGAAACCTGGAGGTGAGAATCCAAACCAGTGTTAGTGGGCAGCTGATTGCAAGTGAAGGTCATTGCTTTATCCATTCTATGCTCAAGTTCAATTGGTCAACCTATTGTTACCCAAACTTGACCCTCCATCTCCACTTGTGAGCCTTTGCCTGGATTACTGCTCCCTATGTCTAGAATGGTTTCCCTCCTTTTAGCTTACGAACATTCCCAGCTTCCTTCAAGATTCAGCTCCTGGACAGTGTTTTATATAAAGCTTTTTCTAATCCCCTCACAAATCACAGAACCACAGTATAGGAATATATAGGAAACTAGCATCTTTCTAGCAAATTCTCTTCTCCTTCAGATTAACATCTCCTGTTAGAACAAAAATTAAGGAACAAATGGAACTGTGTTTCAATTCTTATGTAAAGTATTTTCCGTTAGTGAAAAATAGCACTGTGTCACTGAAAAACTGGACCTATGTCACCTCAACCAGAGGTTTTGGGCACTGAGGGCTGATGGAAGACTTTAGGTATGTAGTGCACTTAGGAGACAAAATCACCACACAGATCATTCCTTTCATGAATGGCTTTTAAAAATCTCAATTTCACTTTCTTCACACAGGGATGCTGTTGTCACTCCCCTTTGGGCATGCAGAGATACACATGTATACGACCACAGGCACATACTTGGCTGACCACACTAGCCATGGGGACATGCCTACATATTTCACAGAGAGATGAGCTTTTAGAAGGAGTTCCCTTCTATATAAATATATAAAACCCTTCACATCGAAACACTCAGAAATCAGACCCGTGTCCTTACAGAATTAAGAGGTTTTGCTTTGGGGATATTGCTTGAGGCAAAGGAAGGATCATACGTTTGGGGTGATGAGCCCTAAGTTTGTCTCATGCTCTTTCATTGGATGTGAGACAACTGATCCTCTTGCAAAAATAGGTGAGAATCAGATTAAAATAGACAAAAGCCACCAGCGAGTTTCTCATGCTAGACCCTTTACAATGAATAACTAAGAATGACCATGGTATAAAGTGTTCAGGGCTTTTATGGGTCTTGAGAAGAGTCATAACTAGCTTTAATGGGGTCATTATGGTTGGGGAAGAGTCAAATAGTGTCTATAGAAAGCCTATAATGTTAACAGAGAAATCAGAACTAATATGAATCATGGGCAAAATATGTTAATGTACTGATGATATACATAAATATTTGGGGGCCTTGGGACAAAATATCTCCCCTACTAATTAATCTGCTATCTAAAATTCTATCTTTATTTCTCTATGGTTCACAAATAATTCTTGATAGAACACAAATAACTCAAGGAACAACAACAGGTGAAGTCGGTATCAGTAATTTGTACTTTAGTGAAAAGATTTTTTTTCCAACTCAGCTTCTAGTGGAGAATAGATGAGGAGGGGGTCTAGTGCAAGTAATTATTACATAGCTATCATGAACACTAGCTTCTCTGAGCACTATTATACTTATCCCACCAGCATTATATTAAAAAGAAAGGATTTAAAAATGATTTATTAATGAGTTGCTACTATTATTGCATATTATATGTGATTATAGTAACTACCAAAAGAATAATTTTAAGCCCCACAAAAGTCCTGTTCATTGTGAAAGGAGGAAACTCCCTCAACCAATGAAGATCAGCCCCTTCTCTGCAACTTATAATTTTAGAGAATGATCACTAACCCTGAGAGATTAAATGAATTGACCAGTCAAGCCAAACAGTGTGTGTCAGAGACTGGGCATGAATTTAGATTTTCATGACCATGAGAACAGTTCTTCATCCATTACACAGCACTCCCTTCCCCCTTCTTTAGTTGGTAGCGTATTTTTTCAGGCAATCAGGGTTAAGTGACTTGCCCTGGTTCCATAGCTAGTAAGTGGCTGAGGGTAACTTTGAACTCAGATCCTCCTGCCTCCAGGGCCAGTGCTCTATCCATAGCATTTCTTTTAGTGTGTACTTTTTCCAATGACCAAAGATTTGGCTCATTCCTAGAGAAACTGAACATATTCACATGGATATTATTGGTACATACGAATGAAGTCATGGAAGAAGTTATAGAAAAATGGAAGAACCACTTAAAGTGATCCTTTAGGGTTATGAAGGACTCAGGTTCATCATGTGCCCTAAAGCAATAATAAACATAATTTCATGGAGAATTTTGTCGTTTTGTTTGCATTGCTTATGATGAGGACAAATGGGATTGTAGTCTATCTGCCAACGCTAATGCAGAATGAAAAAATAGAGAAATTCTATGAAAAACTTTCGTATGGTTTTTCAAACTAGTGAAATAGACATAATGACTTCAGTGCAAAGGATGGTAGAAATGAGATGGGACAATGTGGTATGAGATTGAGAAGGACAGAGATGGTAGACTACTTAGTATCCTCATGTCAGTTAATGTTGAATATTTTAAAGGAAGCAAGAAGAGGTCATTGACTACTGAACATCACAGAAAATAAAAGTAAAAGTATGGTGAATCAAGATTACAAAAAGATAAGAAATGTCAGAGCTTTAAAATATTTAAATATTTTTAAGATTTATATTTATATAATGTATATAATATAAAATATAAATATTTAAAGATATTTTAAAAAAACAGGAAGATATCTTCAGGAAGTAAAATATAGATTTACTTTCTCATTTCTATAAAAGTTTAATGGGAATGGTCTTTGCCTGAATTAAGAATATTCCTGATGAAAAGATGAGAAGGGAAAAAGCAAGCTTTTGCAGACAATATTCTGAGACAGACCACATTTTCATCATTATATGGCTGATGGAAGATAGAGTGAATAAAAGATTCTTTTGTTTCTATTTGTAATCCATATGTCAGTTGGAACTTGGGTCCCCAGTATCACGGGTCCAGGAACAACTTTGGGAGGCTGCACACAAAATCTCTTTGTTTCCTATTCCACCAAGGCAACCCCGAGAATTTCAGTATTTGGTTCATTTTACTTCTCCTTAAATGAGCCTTCACCTCCACTACAAGCATTCAGGCAATAAGACATTAAATACAGAAGAGGGCTTCTTTACCAGTACAAAAAATGCAGGAATTACTCAAATTCAAGCCAAAAAAAAGGAAAAAGGCAGTATAGAAATTTCTCATCCTTTGTAATGGATATCAAATGACCCTCTCCTCTAGGCCCTATTCTTCCCAGGGATCTACATGGATGCTTTGCTATCCTGGGTTCACCTCTTCCTCTCCTCAAAGGGGAAATAACTCAGATTCACTTGAGGTTCAACACTCCTTTTGAAATATGAAGGTCCCATGACTCATAGTACCATTGAAAGGCAAATTCTGAAATTTCTCCTTCTTCCCCATCTCTGTGCTTCATTACTCTTTGATTCAAACCTCTCCCCTGATCTGCAGTTCCATGATTTTCTTCTGTAACAGTATGTTTCCTTGTCTCTGGTGCCCTATCTCTCCAACCCAATGCCCTTTATTCCACATGGGATCATTCTTCTTCTCTCTGAGTGTGTCTTGCCTGGTGTTTCCTTGTTCTCAAGGAGGTTTTATCATTCCAGTGTATTGCCACTGCCTCCATCATTGATATGCTTTTTAGGTAGGTTTATATTTATCTTACAATGAGAGAATCCAAGCAAGTGAGTGTCTGGGATATCTGACATTTTTCTAATTCTTTCAGACGGTGTAAAAGTGTTTATACCTTTGAGTTATTTTAACTCCCTTCGCTTCTTTTCACCAAGGTCACAAAACAGTACTCAACACACACACACACATACACACATCTAAAGACATGATCAGGCAGCTATGAAGACCTCCACTCCAACTCTCCCTAATACTCCCAGTTCTTAGATATCTTTCGTCTTTCCATTCACCTTTCCCAGTCTCTGTGCTTGAGCGGAATGTCTCCTACTTAGTACTTTTGGGGTCGATAAAA
This sequence comes from Potorous gilbertii, assembly GCA_028658325.1. Taxonomy (NCBI): domain Eukaryota; kingdom Metazoa; phylum Chordata; class Mammalia; order Diprotodontia; family Potoroidae; genus Potorous; species Potorous gilbertii. The sequence goes on from CM053772.1 coordinate 216,281,461, forward strand.
ATGCTCAGGTCCCTCAAAGTTTATGTTTCCAGCATAGTCCCTGGTGCCTGGGGCCAGAGCATGAAAATTAGCTTGAGCATGAGACAAACTTCAAGAAAATACACAAAACCCTGTTGGAGAAGGTGAATAACTGGTGATTGTTGAAGTCGCACATGTCAAAGCACCACACTCTGTTACCAGTTCTTCTCTGATATACTGCTACTACTAAATATTAATAATAATATTAATTTGAACAAAATACAGCATTTTCTAGAAGAAGGTCATCAAGTAATTTAAGTCATTTGTCCCTGGTCACACTGATAATAAGAAGCTAAGAAGCGCTGGGATTTGAATTCAGATCTTTTCACTCCCAAATTAATGTTTTGTATTCCAACATAGTGACTGTTTGAGGACTATTTCTCTTCTGAGAAAACAGGATGTAGTATGTACCTATGCAGCTTGTGTGAGTTATGATAAAAGATCATGACATACCGTTGGAGAACCCAATCTCACTGTATACTAGGCTGAGGCTTTAGTGGTTTATTGCAAATACTGTTTTACAGATAAAACCACTAAAAGTCAAAGGGGGCATGTGGTTTGTATGGTCAGCTGGTTAGTGGCAAAGCTGAGGCTAAAACTCAGATCTTCTTTCTACAAAACCAATATCATTTCCATTCACTCCCACTGCCTCATAGTTGATAAGATGTATAGACTTTAATGATTTTTGTTATTGAGTTGTTTTCAGTCATGTCTTTCTCTTCATGACTCCATTTGGGGTTTTCTTGGCAGATATTAGAATGGATTGTCATTTCCTCCTTCAGCTTATTTCCCAAATGAGCAAACTAAGGCAAACAGTTTTAGTGACTTGCCCTGGGTCATACAGCTAATAAATGACTCAGTCTGAATTTGAATTCAGGAAGGTGAGTTTTCCTGCCTCTAGACCTAGTGCTCTATCCACTGAGCAACCTAGCTGCCCTAACTGACTTTCGTGATGGAGCTTACTAACTTTTCTGCCACCCCAATAAATGCACAGGAGTCTATTTCTAATGTTGAATATTCTAGGACACTCTAAAACTTCATTTTTTTTTTTTTTGCTTCAGTAACTAAATTCCCTTGGGCATTACCCAAAAGGGCTTACCTCATAGTGAATCCTGTTCTATGGTGAATAATGTTTCAAACAAGTTTTAGTGTAGTTTAATCATACCAGCTAAGCAGCTGTTATTATACTTTAGTGTTAATCCAGGACTTGGACTGTATTAATCCAGTCCTTAATCCTAGAAGAGTCTTTAAATAGTTTGCATTTCTTTGCAGTGAGAGGGTTTTCATATGAAAGAGATGTAAGATTTTAAGGCTTTAGTTAAGTCAGTATGCTGAAAATTCTTTATTTAACCATTAAGCATTTCTTAGCCTGAGATCATCTTCCCATTCTCTGAACTCTTATCTCACTTTGTCACTGTGTTATGGCATTGATTACCAGATAACTTGCCCTCTGGTCATTTGTGTGAATATCCCCTTCTTTACTATATACTCACATCCTTGAGGGCAGAGACTACATCATATACTTCTTTGAGTTTCCAATACTTGACTCATGGGGTTCAATCAAGGTTTATCAAATGGACAAAGGAATGAATTAGACTCAGTTGGCACAGTCGCCCAGATCTGGTAGGAAGACTTTAACTTGGGTTAAGGATCAATGGAAAGAGGTTAATGGGAAGGTGAGGAAATATGCTGGAGTTCATATAGGATTGAAACTAGAATGAATGCATATTAGCCGTATGATAATATTTCTTCATTTCCAATCCTCCTACTTTCCTTTTCCTTTTTTTTGCTTCTCTTCTTTTTTCTCCCTAATCGTTTTTCTTTATTCCTTTTTTTTTCTCTACCCCATCTCAGAGTAAATTGTGCTTTAAAATTTCATGAAGCCTCCACTGATACAGTTGTATGGTATAATACTCTAGTTGGGCAGGTAGGTGGTGCAATGGACAGAGAACCAGATAGAACACCAGTGCAGGAGTCAGGAGGATTTGAGTTCAAACCACCTCAGACACTTGACATTTACTAGCTGTGCAACCTTGGGCAAGTCACTTAGACCCAGCTGCCTCATCCTGGGTCATCTCCAGTCATTCTGATGAATATCTAGTCAATGAATTCAGATGACTCTGGAGGAGAAGTAAGGCTGGTGACCTGCACAGCCCTCCCTCACTCAAAAGAAAATCAAGTGCAAGTCATGTCATTATTTCTCTGATGGCATGGTCTTCTTTAGCACCGAAGGACGAACACACTTAATACTCTAGTAAAGTGATGTTTATCTGATTCTCCCCTACATTTTTGTACCTTTTAATTCTTGCTCCTGGTTCTTAGCTTGTCTTCTTTGATAGTATTTGTTCCTTTTCCACTTCTCTGCCTCTCTATATTCTCCACCCTCCTTTTTTAAAGCATACATATTAGAGAATCACACAAGTTTTGAGTTAGAAGTGATCTAAGAGACTATTTAGTCCAGGGCCTTTGACTGAATCCAAACTTCACAGAATAAAAACGCTTAATAAAAGGATTTGTTCTGTAAAACTTGGACTCAGTCAAAAGGCCACACCCAAAGATTTAGAAGGCTACATATGGCCTTGAGGCAGCAGATTCCCCACTCCTTTGTAATCCATTCCTCTTTAGTTTCAATCCCTATAAAGAATACCTGCTATACCATGTGTATGCAACAAATAGTTGATCATCCAACATTTACCTGAGAAAATTCCCACCAGGGACAGTCTATTTCACTTTTAAATAAGTTTTTTCTTGATTTTAGGCCTGTGGTTATCCCTTTGTCCCTTCTGCCATCACTCCTAGTTCTCTGCTTCCTGCCAGTTTAACCAAGAGAATGACCCTATGGCCCTTAAACCTTTTCTTCTCCAGGTTAAACATCCATTGTTCTTTAATTGGTCATCATATAGCAGGAACTCAATGTCCTTCACCATCATGGTCAACTTACTTTCAATACCTTCTAGTTTTTCAAAGCCATCCTTAAGCTGTGATGCCCAAACCTAATGCAATATTCCCAATATCTCCAGTTTTGTAGAGTAAAACTATACCCTCCTATTTCCCAGAAGCTATTCCTCTCATAATGTTGCCCAGGATTGCATTAACTTGTTTGGCTGCTGCATCCCACTGTTGACTCATTTTGAGATGGCAATCCACTAAAACCTTCATATTTTTCCCATACACTTAATAATGCCTTCCCCATATTGATTGTCAGATCCCGAAAGGACTTCAGCATTCTGTAAATGTATCACTTTAATTTTATAGATTAGGAAATTGAGACAGAGATATTTTGTGACTGGTCCACACTCAAATGGCTAGTATTTACTGCCAGATAGCTAAACTCTTTGTTCAAGACCCTTTCCACTACCTTATGCTGCAAGTAAAGCACAGGGTACTTGGTGTGTGCAAATAATGGACACGACTGAGAGTCAGGCAGTCATGTTTCTAATTTCAGTTTTACCTTTAATTGTGTGACCTGGAATCAATCACTTCTCTTCTTCAGGTTTCCCTTCCTTCACCAAGTCCCTTTCCTTTCCAAGTTTCCTCATATGTAAAATGAAAATGTTGAAACAGATGATTCCTAAGTGTACTTCCAGTTCTAGTAATCTCAGTCCACCTAGCAGGGATTGTATGTGGCTCAGATGAGATAATCTGTGCTTACCCTCTATTGGGATCATGTATTATGCACAGGTAAGGAGATGTGAGGTAATTTGAGGAGGGAGATATCAGTGATAACAAGTGATATCTACCTTACAAGGTGGTGCCTGATTTTAGTCTTGAAGGATGATAGAAGCTTCTTGAGAAAATTACTATTATATTGTTTTTAGCACCTATAACACTGTCTTGCACATAGTAGGTATTTAACAAATTCTTATTGAAATAAATGAATTAAAAGCAAAAACTAAGACTGAAAGATGAGAAGGAAGCACATTCTGAGCAGGGCACATACTCTCTCTGTCTCACTCTCTGTCTTTCTTTGTGTTTATCTCCCTCTGTATGTCTCTCTGTCTGTCTCTCATATTTGTGATGATTTCATTAGTGAAGAGAAAGAAGCCCTTTCAAGGGAGATGGCCAACTCATTTATAGAATGTTTTAAGAGAATTACCTGGGATACTATGACATTGACTGCTTTCTTTGTCCATAGTTCTATATTTAGTATGTATCAAAGGCAGAACTTAAATGCAAGTCGTCCTGACTCAAGTGCTATATTGTCTTTTATTTTACAGAAAGTAATTCCATCAGTAATGAGTTGGTATAAGAATCTAGAAAGAAATTACATCAGTAATAAGTGGTATCAGAATCCAGGTCCTCTTACTCCAACTCTATTATTTTCCACTCTTGTTAGAGAAGATGATCTCTGACAACCTTTCCCTTTCCAAATGTCTGTGATTCTGCAATGAGATGATCTCTAAGATACTTTCAAGTCTAATCTTCTTTGATTAAATGACCATACTCCAAAATGTTCAATGAGGGCACACTCCAGTAAGTCTGGATTCAGAATGCCAAAGCTGGAGCCTAGAATTTTTTTATTATGAATAATCATAAACCCTCCTTCACAGTATGATGAATTCAATTTAGCACATGTTTATGAACTGCCTACTATGTCTAAGGCCCTGGTTATACAACCATAATGCCTATAAAGAGCTTACAATTATGTTCATAAGTAAGAAAATATACCAAATGATCTAAGAGTGACAAAGTGATAGTAACGAGGGCCAGGAGCTGATCTGGGCAGCTTTCATATAGGAGGGGGCACTGAGATTCATTTTGAAAGAAACTATGGACATAGAGATTTTACCAGGCAGAGGTGAGATTGAAGTCCTGAGTTGTTCATTTTTTTCCATCAAGATGGTGTTTCAAGAAATATTAAGTATGAAAAGGTTAAAAACTAAGAAAACAGTAGCAAAAGGGGGGAAAAAAGTTCTCCCATCAGGCCAATTGATTCGAGGGGTAGGGTCACTGAATGTAGCATTATTTCTGCTGGTCATGTTTCTTTCCTACCCCAGCTCCAAAGTAAGCTAACTGTGTAGCAGGAATGAAATACACAACCCCCTTGTGACTGGAAGCTGCGAAGCGTTCTCCACTTGTGGTTGCCTTCAAATAAGCCTGCACGGAATCTGTGTTTGAAAACAGTGGAAGTCTTTATTAATCAAGCACTTTACTTGCCATTCCAGCATAAAGTTTCATTTATGTAAAAACGCCCTTAAAAATGGTTTTGGAGCAATGTCCTTTACCCAGACTTCAACAGAAGAAATATTTTTGGACTTGTAAATAGAATAATTGAAGCAAATATTTGCACATTGGGAAAGCTTCTGTAATATCTTCAATTTAGTCACAAGGGAAGAAAAATGTATGGATTGCAGTGTGCATTTTGTTGCTATCTTTCTTACACTGTCTTTCTCATAATTTGGTCAGACCCTTAAGTGATAGCAGCATCTTTTTATATACTACCTTTATAAGATGACAAAAATGTGTTCCTATGGCACTGGATCTTGTCCTCCCAATTACCCTGTAGGATTCATAGAGCAGGGGATGCTATCCCCATGCCGTGGATAGGGAACTGAAGCAAAGAAATGGGAAGTGCTGTATTTACCCCAGGTCTGACCGAGAGTAAGTGACAAAGTTCAGAATGGACTTCAGACCTTGTCATCTAGTTTGATTGACTCAAACAGTATATAGAAGGGAGCACCATGAGATAAAACTGGGGAAGGAAGCATGGTTCCAGACTGTAGAATGTCATGAGGGTAGGGTACAAGAGTTTGAATTTTACTTTGTAGGTTATAGGGAGTCTTTGAAGATTTTGGAAGAGAGGAATGATGTGACAAAGACTTTGGATAATAAAGATAATTCTGTCAGAAATATGATTTAGAAGGGAGATGGAATGAGGATGGGAGGATATGTAAAGAGGCTATGGCAACAGTCCAGGGGGTGACAATGAGGACTTGTAGTAGAATGGTGGCTATGGTTATCCAAAGGAGGTGACAAACTAGAGAGAGTTGTGATCTGGCCACTCATTAGATTCCAGAGGTGAGGGAAAGAGAAAGTTCAGAGATAAGTCCAATTCAATTCATTTCAATAAGTATTCATTAAAGGTGTTGAAAGGTATCCTACTAGTTACTAAGGATACAAAGACTAAAACCCAAGCTATCCCTACTCTCAAGGAGCTTACATTTTAGAGGAATGCTAAGGAGTCTAAGGACAAGAGGTAAAGTGGTTAAGAAAATGGAAACCTGGGTGAGGGGCAGTGTTACAAGTCAAAAATAATAGGAGAATGTAGAAACAGAGTAAGGGGAAAGAAAATGAGTTTTGTTTTGATAGCAATTTGGTGGGACATCCAAGTTGAGTTGTCTTATAGGCAATTAGAGATGTATTTCTGGAAATTAGAAGGTAGATTAGGATTAGAGATGTACATCTGGGAGTTATATTAGTAGAGAAGATAGTTATAGGGTTGAATGAAGTTGTCAAGGGAGAGATTATAGAGAAAGAAGAAAAGATAGATCTAATTCTTGGGAAAGAAACCCACCAAGTGTCAAGAAGGAGAGGAGGAAACAGTGAAGGACATGCAGAGGGAGAAGCTAAAGATTTAGTGCTAAAGCCAGAACAATATAGAGGCAAGGATGAGCTATGTACTCTAGTCAGCCATACAGTTTGGAGAATGAACTGGAAGTGGGGAAATGATATCAGCAGTGAATGGCAAAGTGAGGTGCCTGTAGACTCCATAGACTTCAATGGAGAAAAGGTCATTCAGAAATGGTGGTAGACTAAGAGTTTAGAAGCAAATGTTTGGGGAAATAAGATATTTTTTTCACCTCTGAGTCATAGCAGTGAGAACAGAAGTAGGAAAAGCTGCAGTGGATTTGGTAAGCTTAGAGAAGAATGAGATTTTTGTTAAAGCGAGGATGCAAAGGAATATTGGTTGAGAAGTTTGAAGCTGGAGGAGAAGTTGTGGGTGATAGAGGAGGGGCTCTGTGGAATGGGGTTTGGCAATGGGCAGACTGGTTTGGAGTGAGACTGGGGGGAAAGTCAACTAGTCGAGCAGTATTTATTAAGCATTTGGTTTATGCCAGACACTGTGCCAAGTGCTATGGATACAAAGATAAGGAAAAATAACAGCTATTACTTTCAAGGAGATAATATTCTAATGAGGGAAGACAGTATATAAAGAGATGCTGAAAATGATGGAGAGAAGGTAACCTTGTGGTGGTGGGAAGGATAGTAATGAAGTAGAGTTGGGAGAGGGATGAAAGAGGATTGGCCAATAGTCCTTCCTTAAAATGGAAGTTCCAGTAGAAATTCATCAGTGGAAGAAGGGGGCTGTTAAGAGACATTTCAGTCTGAGAATGCATTTGAGGCATGGCGGTAAAGAGCTTACTGATACATATCCAGGAGGGGAATAGCTGGCCTAGGGAACTTCCTCAAAATGGAGATTTGGGGAAGAACTCATCCATGGGTAAAGGGGATAATGAAGAGAGATGAAGTGAGAGATACTGGTTTGCTGTTTCTGCTTATGGTAGGGAAAAGAGATGACAAAGATCAAGGAAGCCAGTCCAACCAGAAACAGATTGTTGCTTTATGACTTTCTGGCAAAACTTAACTGACAGAGGCATTGTAGACTTAATCCACATCAAACTGGGCCACTGGTCTTCAGTTTGCATCTCCGAACAGTTTCTAGTCCAGGTGAGTTTAAGTTCTTGATTTGAGAAAGCTGATTTTTTGGGACACTTGGAGTCAAGTTTTTTGGGCTATAATGTAGGGAGAAACCAAAAAATGGTCAATAGGATGCTGGTCCTCTGCAAGATTCAAAATATTTTGGAAAAAAGATGCTCCTCTCTACGGCAACAAACACTCCAATGAGATATTAACATGTATATGCAGGTATATGTTTGTAATTTCTTCGTTACTAATTTGTAAGATGGTATAAAATGATGTATTGATGTACAATGAAAGAAAAACACTATATTTTTATAGTACTTTGACTAACACCACCACCTAGCAAATAGTGCTTTACCATTTGCTAAGCATTTTCACTGGAGCCTCATCCTACTACCCTTCTAAATGACCCTATAAGGCAACATTGCAAATACTATTGTCCTCTTTTTACAGACAGCAAAACTGAGGCTTAGGCAGGTGAACTGACCTTGTCCAAGGTTTCAAAGTTACTAAGTGCAGGAATTCAATTCCCAAACTAGATTTGTTATTCTTCTCACTGCAATTTATGACCCCATGGAAGCCCACATTATAGCAGTATAGAGACAGAAGACCTGGGTTTGAATCTCAGTCTTGCTACTTACTTCCCAGGTGACCTTGGGCATATAGGAATCACACTATAGGCTAGTGATTAAATCTCTCTGGTTTTCAGTGTCCTCATTTAGAAAATATGGAAGTTGGACTAAGTTCCTTCTATGGTCGCTTCCAGATTCAAACCTTTGATTATATTTTAATCTTTTGTTTCTCTAGCTTATACCTAGTACAGTGACTGGAACAATGTGAGTTATTAAACAGAAATGGTTAATGAGCAATGATACTATGAAAAAGAATATTATAAAATATTTAATAAAACAGGCTTCAGGCTTACTAAATAATTCAATGAATTAGCCAAATAACTAGCTCATTCTTTCTTCCATGTAAGTCCTCCTCTAATACCTCTCTCTTCCATGCAGATCATAACATCTTCTGTGGGCCAGTTAGGTGGTACAGCAGATAGAGCACCAGTGCAGTATTCAGGAGTTCAAATCTCACCTCAGACACTTGACACTCACTAGCTGTGTCACCGTGGGCAAGTCTCTTAACCCCTATTGCCTCATTCTGGGTCATCTCCAGTCATCCCAATGAATATCTGGTCACTGGATTCAGATGTCTCTGGAAGAGAAGTGAGGCTAGTGTTGTACAGCCCTCCCTCACTCAAAACAAAGTCAAGTGCAAGTCATGTCATCATTTCTCTGATGGCATGATCTTCTTTGGCAACGAAAGATGAACACACAACATCTTCTGTACCTTCCTAGACAGTTTACATTTTTGTGTGGCTGAATGGACCAAGGCTAGTCCTCAGCAGTCACAGTCATTCAGCAACTGATACTACCAGCCCTTTCTAGATTGTACTCCATTGACTTAGGCTGAAATTCGAGCTTAAATCTCACCTTCTCAAAGCCTTTCCTGATTCCCTTTAATAGTCGTGCCTTTCTCCTGCTGATTGCCTTGAATTTATCCCATCTGTATCTTGTTTCCACATAGTTATTTTCCTAGTATCTCTCCCTCGGACTGTGAGATCCCTGAGAGTAGGACCCATTTTTGGCCATTCTTTGAATCTCCAGCACAGTATCTGTCACATGGTGGGTACTTAATACTAGTTGAGTAACTTACTGATTCAAGGATCCAGGCTCACCTCTGTGTCATGGTGAAAGGCATTAGAGTCAGATTTTAGTGGAGACCAGGACAAGCGAGAAAATTGACTTCTCTATTGAATTAAAATCCAAGTTTGGTGAAGCAAGGGTTAAACAAGACAGTCCTAACTTCTCTCCTCCCTCTGGCCCCCAAATCTGAAACTAGCAAAAAGGAGTAATAGAAATGGTCCTGTCAAGGTCATCACCGTCACTATGTCGCAGACAGGTACTTGCCCTTCCCCTCTTTTTCTCCCCTTCCCCCACACTTTAACCTCATCTCCAACCTAAACATGTTTCTGGAGGGTTGTTGAACACAACGTGGAATGTGCTGCTGTTGATTCATGAGGAGTGTCCTGCTGTTTCTTGAACAGGTACAGCAGTAGTGGCATCATGGGTTGGTTATTTTTCCCCCACAAAACACTTCACACTAGGGTCACTGGGAAATGATTTTCTTAAGGTGCTTGTTCAGGTACGAACTTTGACTCAGGAAGTCAGCACCGGCCCCAGAAATAATAAAAGGGTAGCATTAGGGGATAGGATGGAAAGGGCATCTTAGAAGTGAGTCCAATAACCAGGGAGGCGAAGATGGTCTTGGCAGGGCAGCTGCTTGCAAAGTGATCTAAGAACTTTACATGACTCATGCCATCTGCAGTGCTGTGGGAGACATTGTGATAGATCAAAAAGGATATAGGATCCAGATTCAAATCCCACCTCCAGTGCTAATGGCCTGTGCGACCTTGTGGAAGTCACTTAATTCACCTGAGATACAATTTCCTCATTTGTCAAATGACAGAGTTGGATTAGATGGCCTCTCAGGCCCCTTTTGACTCTAGATTTATGGTCATGCGGTATGTTCCCAGAGAAGCAATACAAGCAATATGGTAGAGTTGAGAGAAGCCAGGATTTGGAGTCAGGACCTGAGGTCAAATTAGAGTCATAACTAGGTTGGCAAAGTGGCAGAGTAGGGAGAGAACTAACTCTAGAGTCAGGAGATACTGGATTTGAGTCTCACCTCTGCCATGTATTGACTGGATTACCTTGGATACGTCAGTTAATTTCTCAATGCTTCAGGAAACTCCTTAAAACTAAGTCATTGAGAAGGTGTATCAGTGAAGGAAGTTCCTTATAACAAACTCACTATACTGATGAAAGGAGACAGATTTGAGTTTGATGTAAGGCAAAATGTCATAAAAATTCAACTTGCCCCCAAATGGCCTGAATGTCATTGGGGCTTAGTGAATCCTCTGTCAATGGAAATGTTTGAACTGATACTAGATCAATAAATTGTCAGGAAATTCACATTTTGGTAAGCGATGGACTACATGAATTCTGAGGTCCCTTTGGAATAGGAACAGTATTTTCTAGATCCTGCTACGAAGGCTGGGTCTAGCTCTTGCTAGAGCTATACCTCATACAGGTTAGATAGATATTTTCTTTAAGTGGTTTCAATACTTTTCTTTGAGACCTGATTGATTCAGGAGACTGACTCAGGTTGTTAGCCTAACTTCATCTTGGCTCCAAAGGAGATCTTGGACCACTAACATGACCAACATTGGGATACCAAGCATAAATGAATCAATGTGGTGTCTTCACTGAATGTCCTCACTATCTTTCCTCTGCTATGGCTAAGTAGAGCTTTTGTTAACTATTTAATGAGCTACAAGTACCTCATTCATTTTATTCCAATTCCAGGCTTAAGCTATTGGGAGGCAATGGCCTGAACCATGACTAGTTCACAATACTCTCCCCAGTCCTCATATTTGATGATTCTCTGTGTGGTCAGTTAGGTCGTACAGTGGATAAAGTATAGGACTTACATTTATGAAGACCTGAATCAGAATCCTGTCTTAGATACTTCCTAGCTGTGGCATCCTGGGCAGATCATTTAATTTCTCTGTGCGTTAGTTTCTTCCTTTGTAAGATTCAGATAACGATTAGGGCCTGCTCCACAGGGTTGTTTGCAAACCTTAAAGTATTATATAAACGCTAGACTGTTGCCATTTTATCGTCATCATCATCATCATCATCTTAGTATTATTTTTCGAGGCTAAACAGCTTGCTTAAAGTCAACATCTACCTAGTGACAGAAATGATGAGAAGGGCTGACCAGGTCCACTAAGTAGCCTGACTCCTAGGTCACTGCATGTTTCACTACGTTCTTTCTATTTCAGTGGAAACCATTTTAGGCTTAGTCTGGAAGACGGCAAACTGTGTCAGGTGACAGTTGACATTTTTCAGTGTGAGTTTTTTAGAGTTTAAATTCAAGGTCAAGGAGCGTGACAGTCTGGCTGAATGTGGAGGTTTCAGGTGTGGACAGTTTAACCCACTGGCAAATGGGTGGCATTTCTGCTGCATTTATTTGGAGGCCAGGAGGTTTGTGAATGAAAAGGAACCATCATTGGGGGAGACTTTCCCTGGAAGTATAGAATTAGTTTCTTCAAGAACTCCCTTTAACATCCAGCCCTGGGGAAGGTTGAAATTCAGAAACTTAAGTATAGGAGTTAAAAAATATAAGAACTCTTAGTACCCTCACAAAACAACCTGGGATCATAGGAATGTGCTAACCCCTGTCTGCCAGTCCCTTAGCAGCCAAAAAAATCTAACAGCTAAGAACTCCTCAGGGGAGGTGTGAAGGTGAATAGGGACCTATTATAAACTACCCACCTTGAAGAGAACAAGAATTACAGGTAATTCCCTCTTCTCCAAAGGTACTAACTGTAATAGCAGCCTACTCTGTGGAGGCTAAAAGGCCTCCGTTGTTCTGTGGCCTTGGCCATTTCTACTTAATTTATGTTTTTAATTTTCTGGAAAGTGCCCAGAACGGCATATTGCCCAGTGGAGCATATGATACACTTTTGTAAATAAATAAATAATATAATGCAAAATAAAAATGCACAAGGGATGCCTCTGGAAATGAACAGAGATAGAACCAAAAGGTTTTGCGTTAGGAATGTCCAAAGGAACCTTCTAATCTATTTTAAATGATCAGGGATAAGGCAAGATGGGTTACAGAGAGGAAGAAATGGTAACGAATATTTAAAATGACAGGATATAGCATTAGGTATGGTTGAACCAGACCTAAATGCTGGAACCTTCAGTCCTCCTTAAAAGGCAATGTTATAAATGTGTGAAATTCAGATTTCATGGTGAGAAAGTGGGCAAAAAAAAGTCTCCTTCCAAAGTACTTTACCTGAATTTGAACTGATAGCTGCTGTTGACTGGTTGAGAGGAGATGATGAAAAAATGTCAAAGAAGGGCTTTTATTCTCTAAAATCTCTCACAAAGAACCCATTTTCTTTTGGTGTGGCATCCATTCTGCAGATAGAAGTGTGAGTATGGAACCATTTATCAAGTGGGGTCCAGAATGTGCAATGCCCAAGTATTAAGTGGAAATCCTAATTCTTGGAATGGAAAAGGCAAGACACTTAAACTTACCTTATTGCAATAAATTGAATTATGCCCATAAAAACACACTGCAGCCCTTGAAGACTTTCACATATGCTAAATCCAAAATGCCTAATCCAGTTGGCATCAGAGACAAAAGAAGTAAGTTCATCATTTTGTTCCTGCCCATAATAATGTGCTGTTTTCTAAAAATATACTTCAAAACTTATCCTAATAGTCATTCATTCTAATTCAGTTAAGCAAGAATTTGTGTACTGTGTTCTGTAATGTGCCAGATGTTAAAGAAGCTTGCCCTCTTGGAGTTTCCAGTCTACTAGCAAGGTATCAAATATAACCTGTAAGCAGAGAACCCTATGCATGAAAATTTGAGGAGGAAAGAAAGAATCCTAACAAGGAGTACAGGAAATATTTCCCATGGGAGGTGGGTCATCAGCCATGATTTGAAGGAGGCTAAGAATGCTAAGGAGTGGTGTTGATGAAGAGGTACATTCCAGGCATGAAGGATGCCCTATGCACACATATATGGGAACAAGATTGAGTACCAAATACAGGGGGTAATGAATGCATTTGTTTCTCTGGAACACAGAGTGAGTAAGTCTGGGAAGGGCAACTGGAGGCAGGTGGTAAAGTCCCATTAAAGGAATTTCCTTTGACTCAGAAGAGACACTACAACACCAGGAACTGAATGACGTGTCAACCTGAGCTTAAAAAGGATTGTAAAAAATAGGGCTTTTAGATATGTAAATGAAATGTGGGCCTCTATAAAGAGGAGAAACCTCAAATGTAAAAAAAAAATAAATTCTACATAATACAACACTTTAATGGGAAAGTTTTTATATGCCAGATAGAGGAGTTTATAGTTTATGCTAGATGGGAGCCACTGAAGTTTCTTTAGCAAGGAGTCAATGGTAAAACTGGTGCATACCTGTAAAAGGGCATAGTAGTAATATCCACTCTCTGGTGCTGTGAGGATCAGATAAAATATTTGTCAAGTGCTCAGCACAATACCTGGCACACAGTAGACACTCAGTGTCTGTTCCCTTCCCTCTCCTCCCTTTGGAAAGATAATTTTAGCAGTTGTATGTAGGATAGGTTAGAAACGGGGAGAGACTGGAAGTCAGCAAGCCTCGCTTAAGTTTAAAGGCTACGTTAGCAGAGGGAATTTTCCAAAAATATATCGTAGAGATGGAACTGATGAGACTTGGCAACCAACTGTGTGGAAGGGTGGTGATTAATTACTGCTACGTGGGGTAAGTGAGGAAATACAATTATAAATAGGACCTAAAGAGACTACAATTGAATTGGTGATAAAATGAACACAGGTGAATATAATTCAAAGTAGCTTATGATTCATTCATATGAGGAGTGCAAAATGCTATGAGATCAGTTAACAAAGAGATTTTTTCCAGTAAAGACTGTGGATTAGATGGCGCAGGAACCACCAATGAAAGGTGGGTTAAGAGCACCAGATGTAGACAACAGTGCTATACTAATACAACCATTTGAAAAGTGTGTGTGTGTGTGTGTGTGTGTGTGTGTGTGTGTGTGTCTGTCTGTCTGTCTGTGTCTGTGTCCGTCTGTCTGTGTCTGTGTCCATGTGGGGAAATCCAATAACATTTTTTGTGTCAACATTCCTGCCAACAACCACTTTGATAAATTTCTCCCTCCTACCCTGCCCCCCCCAAATAAATTAGTCTACATTAACTCCTTGTTTTAGTGGCCTGTTGACACAACCCTGTCCAGTATAATATCTGTCTAAACCTGAGGTCTGTCACACCCCATGGGTACTAGGCCTCTGCAAAATGCCAGGATACATTAAGGGAATTGCCTCTGAAGTTCTTTAACTCAGAGACAGAACAGAGGCCACAACACCAGGACCTGAATGAGGTGTCAACTTGAGCTTTAAAAAGGTTGCAGAAAAGCATCTTTAGAGATGTGAGTGAAATGTGGGCCTCTTTATAGAGCAGAAACTCCAGAGGTCAAAACATGAATTCTACTTAGTATGACACCTCACAGTGAAATTCTATCCAACTGGACATCAGGTGAACAATTAGAGAAAGTGGCCAAAATTGTTTCCACATTTAATTTTTTTTTCTAAAAATACCTCAGTTTTGTGTCTGAGGGAAGAATGGAAAATTGAAAGCAAGTGAAAAAGAAGGACTATTCCATGGAAATATTATTTGCTATTGTGGTTTATTTCATAAAGTAAGGTAGACGGGTGTAGTGGCTGGCTTCAGTGTTAGAAAGACTCTGGGTTCAAGAACTGTCCGTCATCTGTACTGGTTAAGGGATCACACTCTAAACTCTACCGAGCCATGGTGAATGCAAAGAAAACACCTGCTTGTAGCCTGCAGCCACTCTGCCTGGATGTGTTGGCTGAGCATGGTGGCTGTAAGTAAGGGAGCTTTCACCCTATCTTTGTCAAGAGGAGGTCCTAACCTCTATAACCTAGTATAGAAGAGCTAAACTGAAAGAGTACATCAGGCAAGTAAACTCAAAGAGACGAATCGAGGAGTTAGTGGCAGTAAATGTAATTGTTCAGAAGAGATTATGTACTCTCTAGCTACCACAAGAACAGCAAAACACTTATTGCCTTCACAGTATTAGGTGGGACAGTAGATACAGGACTGGATTTGGAGTCAGAGAACCCTGAATTCAAATCTGGCATGAGATACTTACTGACTATGGGACTCTGGCTAAGTCATTTAATCTCTGGCAGGTCCAGTTTCCTTATAAATAAAATGGGGATACTCTCACTTACCTCTTAGAGTTGTTGTGAGAACTAAATGAGATGATATTTGTAAAATACTCCGCAAACCTTTTTAAAGAAATATACAAATAAATGCTAGTTAGGATGATGAGAATGATTGACGTTATATGCTACTAAGATACTAATAGAGCCACCAAACTCAGTGGGAAAACAGGCCCAAAGGAGGGCAGGGCAATGATAATACCAAAAGATACTTGTGGTCCTATAGAATTGAAGGTGTGAGTAGCCCCTCTGTGGCCACACATGCCGTAGGTGGTAGGGTGTTGGGATGTTCTAGAGCAGCATTTCTTACTATGAAATTTTATTAACTTTGTTTTGAGCTATGTCCTTTGTCTAGCTAGAGAAAAGACACACCTATCATTTTTAGTGCATGTGAACTCATAGAGTAAATTGAAGTTAGGGTTCATGTTCAGGAAGCTCCTTATGTGAGTGGTTGTGCTTTAACTGTTCCATGAATAATATGTTTTGGGCAGGTTAATGTGCTTTTTATATCCAAAGTAGTGACCATACTTAGATTGCTATTGGGTAGTAATAAAAAAAATGAGAGAAATTGAAGGTTTTTGTATGTATTCAAATGTGATATAAAATATTTGAAAGAAATCTGGGTTCTCATTTTTATTTTACCACTTACTCATTGTGTGACATGGCTTAAGTGTACAAATGAGCCTTTTCTTGGGTCTCAGTTGAGTCATCTGTGAAATGATGGGGTTGGACTAGATGTATTTATTCTGTCTTTATGGTTTAGAGAAGCAATGAGCTATAGTAGAAAGAGCATTGCACCTTAAGTCAGATAACCTGGTTTTAAATCCCAACTCTACTATTCCCTTTCCTTTTCTCGGCTTTCCATTTTTCCATCTGTAAAATGAGAAGGTTGGACTACATGTACTCTAAAGTCCCTTCCAGATGTAAATTCTATAAATCTATTATTTTATGACTTAATGATCTCTAATTAGGTCATTTCATTTCCTGGGATCTTGGAATTCTATAACTCTCCTTCTCTGATTAATGTAAGAGATGAATAAAACAATATAATATGAGATGTTTCTTAAGTGCTAAGGGCTGAAGGAGATAGCAGTTTTAGATGTTATGAACTGTGCTCTTAAATAACATGCAGATGTCAATGCTCCCTCCTTCTACTGTATCTTTATTATATATCCTGTATTTGCTTATCTGTGAGCATATCATATGCCCCTGGTGGGGTGAAAGTTACTTGAGGAGAAAGTCAATATCACTTTTGTCTTTGTATACCTAGCAACTAGTGTAGTACCTGGCATAGAGGACTTAATAAATGCTTGTGATTGATTTATAGGACCACACTTCCCAGAAATGTAGAGTAGGACAATGCATTCTATTAGATTTCAGATTCTTTAGAGAGCTGCATAAAATGTGTTAGATGGAGTGGTATGCGGTAGTGATGGAAATGACCAGAATGGGGTGGGGACAGATCAGAAGAGTCTTCTTGGAGGAGGTAACTTTTCTTTGAGGTTTAATGCATAGACAGAAATTTAGCTGGTAAAGAAGGTGAAGAGGGGCATTCCATCCTTCAGGATCCATCTGTGCCAGTCGGGTCAGCTAGGTGGTGCAGTGGATGGAGCATCAGTGCTCAGGAGTCAGGAGGACCTAACTTCAAATCTCACCCCAAACACTTGACACTCACTAGCTGTGTGACCTTGGGCAAGTTAGTTAACCCCAATTGCCTCATCCTGGTCATTTCCAGTCATCCTGTTGAATATCTGGTCACTGGATTCAGATAACTCTGGAGGAGAAGTGAGACTGGTGACCTGCACAGCCCTTCCTCACTCAAAACAAAGTCAAGTGTAAGTCATGTCATTATTTCTCTGCTGGCATGGTCTTCTTCGGCAATGAAGGACAAACACACATGTGACCTTGAGCCAGTATAACAGAGGAAAGTGTTTTGACAGAAGGTAGAGATGGATCTAATTTGGTTAGAGAATAGTGAAGGGAGATACAGATACAATGGATTTATATACCAGGTTTTGGAGCAGAAAACTGTGATGTGTTGTTCTCTGTCTTGGAAGGATAACATGATTCAGGAAAAAGATGATGAAAGAAAAGGAAAGCAGTAATCCACTTAATGGATAAGAGCACCTGACAAGAAGGCAATTTGTGGTAGTTGAGACTGGCTTTTGCTATATAGTTGAGCAGTATTATTTTTTTTTGAAAGAAGGAACAGAGATCTCCCCTTCTAACAGAACTTTATCTGGTAAGCTCTTGGAAGATTGGAAATAAACGGAGGGAAAGCAGTCTGTTTTTATGTCTTCTGCATAAATGGATTAAGATGCACTTATCACCCTCAATGAGAAAATTCTTTGGCTTTCTTGTAGCATTTTCTATATGCCAAGCACTTTGCTTTACAATCCCTTAAACCTGTTTTAGATGTGAAGGCAGAAAAAAGGCTAATAGCTAAGAAAAATTCAGCAGCATCTATCAGAAACTCTTCTCAGTTTCCCACTGTTTCTCCAAATACATCTTTCTTCTGCCTATCCACTGAAGGTGGATTTGAGTACAGTAGGTGGATGTTATAGAGAGTCAGGTTCAGTTTAATTTAGGGGAGAATTATTGAAAAGTGACAGCTAACCACAAGTGGAATGTTATGCATTTAAAGGTCACTGGAGTCCCTGAATATTTGAGCACTTGTTGGGGATGTTATAGTGGAGTCAGCACAGCCCTCCTTCACTCAAAACAAAGTCAAGTGCAAGTCATGTCAACATTTCTCTGATGGCATGGTTTTCTTCGGCAATGAAGGATGAACACGATGGGTTGTATTAGTTGACCTACATAATCTCATCCAACTTTGACATTCTATAATTCTATAATCTTTGTTGTTCTACCTTGTCCTATGCTCCTTCCCACCTTGGGTACTCTGACCTTTCATTCTAAGATGATAAAGCTATAATCTTTTCTTTATTTTACATGCTGTGAGAATTCAAGTTGTTTGGGTGTGGAGAATGGCATGCCTTTGTGACAGAATCAGCCATGTGCCAATGACATTTTTTCCCTGTTTAGTTTCCTGAAACATACAGCAAACTTGGGGAAAAAGTTAACTCTCCAAAGGTACACTATGGAAAAATAAATCATCTGTATCCATTTCCTTTTAAATGGAGGTAAAGCATTTTTTCTGCTGCAAATGGAGAGAGGAGGAATAGGAGAGGGAGGACTTGATATGGTACTCATTGTGTCACAGAGAAGTCAGTTAATCTTTTTGAGCCTTGAAATTCACCAAGGTTAGTGATGGGTAATGAGATGTATTAGTGGAAGAAATTCCTATGCTTATTTCTAAAATAGTAATCACAGTAATAAGAAATAAAATAATAGCTTATATTTATATAGTACTTTAAGCTTTGTCGGGTATTTTAGATATATTATCTCATATGATCCTCACAAGGTTGTTTTACTATTTACTATTATTCCGATTTTCCAGATGAGAAAACTAAGGCTGAATGTTCTACCCAATGTCATATAGTTATCGAGTTTCCGAGACAGGATTTAAACTCATATCTTTCTGTTTCTAAATTCAGCATTCTATCCACTCTTCCACTTAGGTGCCTCACAAAGGCTATGGCAGTGGAGAACAAATTATATTGTGACTTACTAAGCTGGGAAGGCTTTGAGTAAAGGTCTTATGATGGATTCTATATTTGTTGCCCAAGAAGTATTCTAGCAAAAGACTGAGGCCCATTAGCAAGTTAATTGTTTAAAATTAATTAATTTATTTTCAATGTTCTACAATAACTACCATATAACTTAGATTTTTTTCCCCTCCCTCCCCCTGCTTTCCCTTCCCTCCTTGAGATGGCATACAATCTTATATATAGGTTCTACACATATATTACATTTTTACCATAGTCATGTTGCATAGAAGAATTAAAATGAATGGGAGAAATCATATAACAAACCAAAATGTAATATTGAAGAAAATGATCTGCTGCATTCTGCAATTGAATTCCATAGTTCTTTCTCTGGATGTGGAAGGCATTTTGCCTTAAAAGACCACTGGGAATTTTTTAGATCCTTACATTGCAATGAAGTTCTAAGTCTACCAGAAAAAATCCTTGCACATTGTGGTCGTTGCTGTGCACAAAGTTCTCCTGGTTATGCTCCTTTCACTCAGCATCAGTTCATATAAGTCTTTCCAGGCCTCTCTAAAGTCTTCCTGTTCATCATTTCTTATAGCACAACAGTATTCCATTACATTCATATACCACAATTTATTCAGTCATTCCCCAGTTGATGGGCATCACCTTGATTTCCAGTTTTTGGCCACCATAAAGAGTGCTGCTATAAATATTTTTGTACATGTGAGACCCTTTCCCATTTTTATGATCTCTTGGGGATACAGTCCTAGAAGTGATATTGCTGGGTCAAAGGGTATGCACATTTTTGCAGCCCTTTAGGCATAGTTCCTAATTGCTCTCCAGAATGACTGGATCAGCTCACAGCTCCACCAACAATGAATTAGTTTTCCAACTCTCTCACATCTTCTCCAACATTTATCACCTTCCTGTTCTGTCATGTTAGCCAGTCTGAGAGGTGTGATGTGGTATCTCAGAGTTGTTTTGATTTGCATCTCTCTAATCAATAGTTATTTAGAGCATATTTTTCATATGGCTATAGATATCTTTAATTGCTTCCTCTGAAAACTGCCTGTTTATATCCTTTGACTATCAGTTGGGGAGTGACTTGTATTCTTGTACATTTGACTCAGTTCTCTATACGTTTTAGAAATGAGGCCTTTGTCACAGACACTAGTTGCAAAAATCCTGTCCCAGTTTTCTGCTTCCCTCCTAATCTTGGTTGCTTTGGGTTTGTTTGTGCAAAAACCTTTCAGTTTAATGTAATCAGAGTAATCCATTTTGCACTTCATAATGCTTTCTATCTCTTGTTTAGTCAAAAATTTTTCCCTTCCCCATAAATCTGACAAATATACTATTCCTTGCTCCACTAATTTGTTTAAAGTATCAGTCTTTATACCTAGATCATGTACCCATTTGGATTTTATTCTTGTGTACCGTGTCAGGCATTGGTCTATGCCTAGTTTCTGCCACACTGTTATCCAGTTTTCCCAGCAATTTTTGTTGAACAGTGAATTCTTATCCAAGAAACTGGGATAGCAAGTTAATTTTAAGGCATGAATATTCTGGTAGTAGAAATTACATCTATTAAGGAAGACGTTCTTAACTTGTGATGCACAGAAGAGGTTTAAAAAGACTTTGATTAATCTATTAGAACAGAGTTTCCTTTGTACTCTATATACTTTATATATTTAAATGCATTATTATTAAAAGGGATATATATATATATATATATATAGCCTTAATTAGCCTGCCCAATGAATCTGTGACAAATAAGATTAAGAATCTTTGCACTATATTCTCTGACCCAGTCATACCACTATTTGGTCTGTAGCCCAAAAGGAAAAAGAGAAAGAACTTATACATTTAAAAAAAATTGTGTAAGTTCTTTTTTATGGTGGCAAAGAACTGGAAATTGAGAGGATGTCCATCAATCAGGGAATGGTTGACCATGATATGCTGTAGAATTGTGATGGAATACTGACTGATATACTATAAGAAATGATGATGGGCATGGTTTTAGAAAAACTTGGGAAGATATATATGAACTGATGGGAAGGGAAGGGAACAGAACCAGTAGATCATTGTACCCAGTAATAGCAATATTGTAACGATGAGCACTTGTGAAAGACTTGGCTGCTCTGATCAATACAGTAATCAAAGACATTTCTTTAAGACTCATGATGAAAAACGTTATCCACTTCCGGAGAGGTAATTGATGAACTCTGAGTGCAAAATCAGGTATAATTGTCTCACTTTATGCTTCATGTTTCTTACGATATGACGAATATGGAAATGTGTTTTGCATAATTTCACATGTATAATTTATATCCTATTGCTTTCCTTCTCAATGGGGAGTAGGGAGAGATTTTGAAATTGAAAATTAAAAAAAAAATGAAAAAAATGAACTTCTGCACTATGGTGTGGAGGACTTGTCAAGTTAAGTCAACACGCATCTCTTAAGTACCTATTATATGCCAGGCACCGTGTTAAGTGTTAGAGCTACAAAGAAAGGGAAAAAAAGGCTGTGCTGTCCAGGAACTCCCAGTTTAAGGAAGGAGACAGCATACACACAATTATGTAGAAACAAACTATAAAAATTGGGAGTAAAATCAAAGTGAGAGTAACCATAATATGGAGGACTGGGAAAGCCTTCCTGCAGAAGATGGGATTTTAGCTGAGACTTGAAGGAAGCTAAGGATGAGGAGAGAGAGTTCCTGATACTGGGGACAGCAAATAAAAGCTCTCAAGATTGGCAGATGGAGTTTTTTATGCAAAGAACAGCAAGGTAGGTAGGTTCCCTAGATTGTCGTATATAGGGATCGTAGTATTATTATAAGAAGACTGGAAAGGTAGGAAAGGTTTTGAACATCAAACTAAGGATTTTATATTTCATCCTAGAGGTGATAAGGAGACATTAGAGTTTATTGAAATGTGAGTGTTTGTGTGTGTGTGTATGTGTGTGTGTGTGTGTGTGTGTGAGAGAGAGAGAGAGAGAGAGAGTAGATAGACAGACAGACAGACAGACTTTGGGAGATCAATTTGACATCTCAGTGGAAGATAACTTGGAGTGGAGACAAAGTTGAGCAGGGAGACCAATCAACAGGCTATCACAATAGCACAGGTGTAAGGCAATGAGGACTTGCTTCAGGGTGGTAGCAGTGTGATAGAGAAGGAGACATGAAAAATAGATGTTATTAATGTAAAATGAAAAAAACAACTTGGCTACAGATTAGATATAAGGGATGCAAAAGAATCAGGGATAATATCCATGTTTTGTCCTGGGAGCATGGTGATACCTTGGACAGTAAAAAGAAAATACTGAAGAAGAGAGGATTTAGGGAGGGATGAAAGTTATGAGTTTAATTATGGACATGTTGAGTTTAAGATCTCTGTGAGATATCCAGTTTGAGATGTCTAATTGGAGTGGAGATATGAGGATGGAATTTAGGAAAGAGGTTAAGGCTGGATACTAACAGTAACAATAGCTATCATTTATAATGGTACTTACTGAGCCAGGCGCTGTGTCAAGTCCTTTACAATGACTATGTCATTTTATCTTAACAACAGCCTTGGGAGGTATGTGCTGCTATCATCCCTATTTTCAGATAAAGAAACTGAGGCAAAGAGTATAAGTGACTTGTTCAGGGTTTCACAGGTAATAAGTATATGAAGCTGAAACTGAATTCAGGTCTTCCTGACTCCAGGTATGAGGCTGTATCCACTGTACCATCTGGCTGCCCCCAAGTAGATTTGAGAATCATCAACATAAATGTGATATGGGCCATCGAGGGGTACGGTGGATAGAGCATAGGTCCTGGAGTCAGGAGGACCTGAGTTCAAAAAAGGCCGCAGATAACTTGCTAGCTATGGGATCTTGGGCAGGTCACTTAACTTCAGTTGCCTCCAAAAATAAAAATAAATTTAAAAAATATATAAGTGTGATCTACAACCATTGGAGGGAGTACTTACATTGCTGAAATCACAAATACCTGATGCATTGAAGTAATAATCTTCTTTTCTATTATTTTGCATTATGGTTATCTCTGAAGCTAACATCTCTTGGAAACTATAACTTCACTTTAGCGTAAGAAATGTGTTTTATTCAAATGTTATGTATCCTTCAGTTCCAAGTATTGTTCTCTTAATATATAGCGAGTGTTGAGGAAACACTTTTTGAATCAAATTGGTTGATTATTTTTAGAGAAGTGAGGATCTTTGAATTAAATAATTGGATGATAGACCTAGAAGGGTCCTTAAGAGCCACTGAGTCCCCACCCCACCCCCAACCTTTTACTCAATTGGTTTCCAGTGATAGTATGGTATGTAATAGCATTCAAGGATGCAATTTATGACAACTCAAATGAAGACATTTATGCTTACATGTAGATGCATATATAGACATGTATACATCATAAATCTTTAATAGCTTATGACTTCACTAAAAGTTTTGTGTATATATACATGTATGTATATATGTATGTGTCTGTATACATGCACACACAGATATATGTATTCATACTCATGTTAATTCATCTTTCAGATTTACTGCCAAGAATTTGATCTGCACCTAAATTTGGATGTGTCCTGCCAAGAATTTGATCTGTACCTAAATCTGAATGTGTCTCCGTAAGAATTTGATATGTGCTTAAGGTTGAATGAGTCCTGGTGGATTTGCCAGGGTGAATATTTGAGCTCAGAAGGACCAATGGAAAAGGTAGAGTGTCAGGCTTGACTCTTAGAGGTCACATGCATTTCTTTCCCCCTGGAAGGAGGGCATTTTTTGTTTAGGGTTTGGCTATTGGAGGCTTAGTCAGGACATGTAGAGCTGAAAGGCCTCTTAAGCCTGACTGGGAGCCAGGGGCCACACTGTTTCCCCCCAGTCTGTCAGTACTCTCCCTCTCTCTGATCTCTCCCTTGTCACCTGCATGATCTTTACCCCTGACCAAAACAAAGGTGGTGTAATACAAGCCCAAAAAGGTGGAGCCTGGCTTTTCACCTCCCCAGGTGCAAGGAAGAAAGGTGATGTCCAGATCTAGAGGGGATGTGCTCTGTTCCTCCCTTTCCTGGGCCCACTAAACAAAGCCAGAGTAAATGCTTTGGGATGTTATGTGAACCCAGACCACAGGGCTGTTTGATGAAGGGTTGGGGGTTGGAGTGATGGGAAGGGAATACTATTTTAATGAAAGCAGCTGGACGTTATTTTGGCTCTTGGGGAGGGGGGAGCCCTTACAACAGGCCAATAGGATGGATTAGTAACATATGAAACCCACTGAAGGCTAAGAGGAGGGGGTCAAAGGGTAAACTGATTGTTGGGACAGTTTTGATGGCTGAATTTTACTGAAGCGATTAGCGGCAATTAGAGTGACACCAGAGAGGAGTTGGAAGAGCAGGCAGCTTACAGGATCATGTCAGGAGAAGGAGTCTGAAGGCTGGAGAGGAGAAAAGATTGCGGATTAAGGAGCATAATGTGCTAAATTACTCTCCATGTTTTAGATGGCGGTTTTTAGCACGCTGTTTGGATAACCTGAAACTATGGAGTTAAAAAGTCCTTGAGACGAGGAGCTGAGTATAACATTTTCAGCTTGGAGAATAGGGCAGGACCCCTCGAACTGCCTTTCTGTGTCGGCTCCTATTCCATCTGACCCAGGACTCTATCCCTCACAGGGATACCAAGGGATAGAATATCAACTCATAGTTTTATTGCTGTGAGGTTTACAAGCTACTTTCCTTATAGCAACCCCACAAAACAGAAAAGGGGAAGGCCCAACAGTAATCTCTATTTTACATAGGAGGAAGGGAGCCCCAAAGAAGGAAATTATCTTATACAGCTAGTCAATATACTAGCCAAACCTCAAACCAAGGTCTTCTGACTCCAAGACCAGTGAGTTGTGACTAATATAATGGGGGAGAAGACCTGGATTGTCGTATCTGATCCTGACTTTAAAATTTGGGACCATTCCCAAAGTAGTTCTAGAAAATTCTCATTTGTAAACTTGTTTAAATTTTCATTGTTGTTCAGCCAATTTTTTAGTCATGTCTGACTCACTGTGACTCCATTTGGGGTGTTATTGGCAAAGATATTGGTGTAATTTGCAATTTCCTTCTTCCACTCATTTTACTGAGGAAACTGAAGCAGAGTTAAGTGAATTGCCTAGGGTCACACAGCTAGTAAGTTTCTGAGGCTGAATTTGAACTCAGGTCTTCCTGAGTGTAGGTCCAGATCTATACCCATTGTACCACCTAGCTGCTCATTAAAAAAAAAAATAAACCATTTATAATGTTCTGTGGGTATCATCTCTTTGGGTAATAAATCCTAAGTTAACTTTTCAAGGTTCTTCTCCCCCACAGAGAAGCTAAGGATCATTTTTAAATTTTAAAATGAAGTTTTATTATATTCAAAATAGTGAAGCATGTATTCTATACTAGAGACAATTAACTCTATGGAATTTAGCTATGTTTCATTTTAATAGATTGTTTTTGATGAGGTTGGCTTCTTATCGTGACTATTAAGTGTGACATTATTACTATGAGGGAAGTTTGGAGTTTAACTTTTAGTTAAATGGAAAATACATTTCTGGCCAAATAATAGTGAGTGTGGCCAAAAGCGATGCCTTAGGCAGTAGAACTTGACATTACACTGAGATGCCCATCTTGTCTCACCTTAGCTTCATCAGCAAGGGCTGATATGTCTCCTAAAAGAACATCTAACTTGCTGGTTAATGCATGAAATTCTATGTTCTCTTTTTCAACCATTTGCTTTTCAACCTTTTACTATTAAAACAGAGACAATTCTTATTTTAATTTCATCTCATTATCTATGTTATAGTGTCAATGAAAGATATGACATCAGATTTTGTTAAAGAGTGAGAAGGAGCAGAATGTAAATACTAGGATTTTTGGAGGATGTTATTGGGGGGAAAGGACATTGAAAGAAAAGTTTAAAGACCATTCACGATAAAAGGAACCCACTTTACAGCTTCACATGATGTGATAAAACTAAATACCCTATCACTTATACAACAAACATTTTTAGATATCTACCATGTGCTTCACTACTTATTAAATGAATGAGCTTGGATCAATCATTTAACCTTTCTAGGACTCATTTTACTTGTTTATAAAATATGGTTGTTGCAGCAGCTGATCTCAAAGATCCTTCTCTTCTACCTCCATATTTATTAGTTTATGATCCACTTTACACTGTCCCTGTAAACACAAACTTAAAGAAAAGTTAAGTTTTACGTATTGACCTAACACTGGCTAAAATTAGACAACAGCTATTTAGGGATATAGATACAAGGTAAAGTAAAACCTAATTCCTGATCCTCAGGAGATTACAGTCAAGTGGGAGGGACTCTGATAGATAATCTTCAGCTTCCTCTACACTGCAAATTACAATGTAAGTAATACAATGTAAGCAAAACAGCATAAATAAGTTTTAAGAGAAAGATGTGAAAGGGAATTGGAAAGGGTTGGCAACTGAGAGAGCTGGAAGAATGAAAAATAATTTCAATTATTTGAAGAATAAATGCAAGAAGGCATTTGAGACCAAGGAACTGTGAAAAGAGAGCTGGAAGGGTAGCCTGGATCCTACCTTAAATATGTTGTTAAATATTTAAAAGGCTTCGAATATCTGGCAAAGGAATTTTAGACATTATTCAGTAGGAAATACAGAGCCAGTCAAGTTTTGACATCATTCATCATCATCATCATTATAGTCATTGCTGCTCAGTTTCTGTCAAAAATAACATGCTTTTTGTAAAGGATAGAGGATATTAAATTTTAGCTTATCTCTGTTTGGTGCAAACACACACCATTTCATCACAATAAAGAATTCAGGCTTTTGTGACATGGAATCACTGTGGCATGATCCCATGCTTTTCATTCATTCCCTTACTCAGTACATAACAATGTATTACAGACTATGTAATAGGTATTCTAAAAGAGTGGTGTCACCCTCACATAGAAATGGAGGGCTACTGATTTGCCTCTAAGGATTCCTGGGGCCTACATTTTTATTTAGTTTTAAAATGTAATATTATCTTTGTTTTATTGTATTTTTTATTTTATTAAATATTTCCCAATTACATTTTAATTTGGTTTGAGCCATAATTGGGAATGTTGTGGGTTGCCTTCAGTTAACTGCTACGCTTACTCAAACTAATCTGATTTGTAGGCTGCTGGAAGATTGTCTGATTTAAACTCTGCAAATTAGAGAGTGGTGAGGTAATGCCAAGTTATCTTTTCATCTCTCCTTGCATTTTCTCAGTACTTTGCAGTTTTCCAAAGATATATGTGTATTGTCTCTTGAGTTTTGCAGCAACCATTGGAAGTAGGTTGATTTCCTTTTATTGTTCCCATTTTACAGATGAAACCACAGCTCAGGAAAATTCTACAACTTGTCCACAAAAGCAGAGCTAGCTAGTGAGTAGCAGAGCCATGATTCTTTGCACCAAGTTCATCGCTCTTTTTACAACATCACACGATCTCAAGGTATATGTATTGACATACTCAAAGTTGAGTTAATTTTGAAAAATGATCATCAGTTTACTTAATGGTAGTTACTTAATGTACACTAATAGAGTAACAGTCAACGTCTGGTTATCCTTCACATTGTGAGAAGACATGAGTCCTTTTAAAGTTCTCTATTAATATTAGGAAAAAATCCCTTATGTAGACCATTGGATTTCCTGTTTTTAATCCCTACAAGCATTCTGGAAATCTTCAGAGTTAACAGAAAACATAGTCATGTGCTGTACAGGAATCCTAGATTGCCCAGGCTACCTAGCCCTAAGGGAAAATTCCCCATAACCAGTTCTTTCTCATGCTTTCCTGTGGTCCTCACCTAGGGATACAACTTTCCAGATTGCTATCTCTGCCTGAGGTGGTGGTATTGGGGGAAGGGTATCTGAAATATATTAGAATTTGTATCATTCCCTGGAGGGGGTAGGCCAATAAGGAAGTAGGTGTCTAAACTACAATCATTTTACAGGAATACCTGGAGAAGAGTAGCTCAATCTCTCCCCCTCTCCTCCTTTTCCCACTCCCAATCATGGTTTGCTAAAGTCGTTTGGCATCAAGCTCTATAATACATACACATGTGTGTATACCCACATACGTATTGTGTGTATGTATATATACAGTAAATGTTTGTATACACACACACACACACACACACACACACACACACACACACACATACACTAGTGTGGTGATCATATTCCTGCCAACCACAAGCTTTCACAAGTAGAATGCTGAAGCAGTAGAAAAATGACAGCTTGTTCAAGACATAAGTAATTAACCTAATCTGGCATAAATGTCATCCTTAAAACTGTAAGATTTAAAATGGTTTTTATTTTTACGCACCCATATACATACATACATATATACATACACATACACTGACACATTATATTTATCTTTTTGTTAGCACACTCTCTCTAGTTTTAAGGTCTTTGTGCCAATTCATGTGTCAAAAATAGTTTACACTTGGGGTTAGTGTTGGGAAATTTTTCTGGGACCTGATACAATGTAGAATCCAAGAGGACTGTAAACTTGAGAGAGAACCGTGATTGACTGATCCTATCACCATGATATCAGAATGAAATGCAAACTTTAAATCTTTTCCCCCAGTGATTTCAACCAGGGAAGATACCTAGTCTGTATATTTCTTCCTCTTCCAAATTCCCTCCTTTCCCTCAAAAGTTATGCTTTCAGGACATGAATTATCCATCTTTCCATCCCTCCCCCTTATTTATGTCAATTGTCTTGAATTCAATGGAAAAAATAACTATTTTGTGCTATAACTTTTGCATTTAGCTTCTAATATCCTTGAGATGTGCCCAGCACATGTTTGATCATTTTAATGACATACATGTCCTCTCCCATTCTCCTAGCTAAAAACATCACTCCATAGTAGCTTCTTACAATAAGGGAATTCCAGCCATTCTCACTTCTGGAATTTTTTATTTAAGGTCTAGAATGCCCTTACTTGTTCCTGTTTCTGCCCATCCAAAATCCTTCTATCTTTTAAGGACTGGCTCAAGTGATACTTTTGGTATGAAGTCTTGACCTAGTAGTCAATCCCACAGAAATCCTGCCTTCACTTTGAGATCCCTGAGCACTTTTAGTTCATATTAGACAACTTTGCACTAGATTCTATCCTCATTTACATGTGCTCTTCATGTTTCCTCTATTCTGCCTTTTCAAACAGATTTTAAGTGCCTTGAGAGCAAGGATAGGGTCTACTCAGTCTATATTTCTGTACCTATGATAGGACTAGGGGCGAGTGAAAATAACTATTCGTCTAATTTGCAATGATTATCTTTGGAAGTCTGAACAGAAGAAAAGATCTGGGTTGAAATGTATGTCTCATTAATGATTTGAAAGAAAAGTTTTCTAATCCCATCCAGAAGAATTGTTAAAATAAGTTACCAAACAATTTGCGAGTTTACTTTGGATGAATCACATTCAGAAGACTTCTTAAATTGAGTAATCAATGGTGTACGTATTTACTTTGGATTAGCTTTACTAAACAGCCCTTAGAGAAAATTGTATTAGTTGAAGAAGGGGATATATAGAGTTTCTCTTAAATATCTGTTTTGATTAAAAACTGGAGCTCGCAGGAGTAATGAGAAATAATTTTATTTCTTCAAAAAATGAGTGGAGCTCACAGAAGTGAATTATAAAATCTTTTACATATGTTGTGGAGAAGATTTTTCCAACTCTTGGCCTGAAATGGAAGTTTGAGGGTACAGCATTTATACAAAATATGTCTCAAGGATTGTATGTTGCTTTTATTTTTATAGGGCATATTCTCCAAGATTTTGAGAGGCACATAATAAGAAATTCTCACAGATTTTCAAGTCAATACCTTAGGAATGAAATGGAATAAGCATTTATTACATGCTTACGGTATGCCAACCATTTCATTTGACCCTTACAGCAATCTTGTAAAGTAGGTACAATTATGAGCTCCATTTTACAGATAAGGAAACTGAGGCAGGCAGAATTTGAATGACTTACCCAGGTATTGAGTGTCAGAAGCTAGATTTGAACTTAGGTCTTCCTGATTAAAGGTGTAGCACTCAATCCATCATGCCACCTTGGGAAATAGAGAGAAGGTAATCAGGTCCTTTATCTCCCAATTTTACTTCCTACATTTCCAGATGGAAAAAATTGTATTTAAATTTCAGCTGGGAAATTTGGCTATTTGTGTACCCTAGGTCAAACTATTTCCCTTCTCTAGATCTCAGATTCCTCAGGTGTAAAGTAATGAGATTCAACTAGGTTACTTTTCCCCTCTTTTTTCTAAATCTATGATTCTTTGATGTAACTAAAATGAGGATACGTGTCCTTGTCCTAACAAGGTAGAGGGGGCATTCAATAAAAAATAAAGATGAGAATAAATGATGAATATAGCAAATATTAAAAAAAGATACTATACCCTACTTTTAACTCTGTGTGAATATAGTAGCTTCTTTACCCTCAACAAGAAAATGAGAATTCAAGAATCCAAAATATAAGGATTCTGTAGATTTTCATCTTTGTAGCCTCTGAGCAGTACTGATACCCTTCCCTGCAGGTGCTGGGCTAAAATGGGACTAAGGTATGATCTTCTCCCAGCAACATCTGGAGAAGAGTACCTCAGACTCTCCCCCTCTTTCTACTTCTCCCTTTTCCCTCCCCCTTTCAAAGTCTTTTGGCATCAAGCCCTGTGTTTTTTAAGGTGCTTATTTATGTTAAATTGAAATTAAATTGAATTGAAATCTAGCACTATAGATAGTATGATATGAGGAGAAGAGGCCCCTAAAAGAGAAGTAGAGTGAAATAAAAGTTTTTCAAAAGCCTTTGCCTTCTGTGATATCACAGTTCTATAGCACTGTGAATTCACCTGAAGCTGCTTTTGGGGGCAAATGCTTTTTGTTTTGGGGCTTTAAAAAGCCTACTCCAGCTCATAAATTCAGTGCTAGAAGAGACTTCACAGGACATCTAGTTCATGTCCTCATATAACAAGTAAGGAAACTAATACATTATTTGCCCAAGTATAGTCAGGAAGTTTTAGAGGTAAGATCTGAACCCAGGTCTTCAGAGTTAATGGACTTCCCATTGTTCAATTCTGCTTGAGTAGTTGTAATAAGGAATCATAGAACTTCTAGGTTGGAGAATACCTCAGAGGCCATGTAGTCTGACCCATATCTGTGCAAAAAGTCCATCTATAATATTCCCTCCAAGTGTTTCTATTGCCTTTGCTCTAACATCTTCAGTGAAGTCTCCTACCCACTACCTTCCTTTGAATAACTCTAATTTTTAGGAAATTTTACCTCATATCAAGCCCAAGTTTTGCCTCTTTGTAATTACTCATTACTTTTTTGTCTTAAGAGTAATCTCTATTTTCTGTAACAGCCTTAAAATATATGAAGAAAACACATTCCCCCAAATCCTCTTTTTTTCAGGCGAAATATTTTTAATTTCTTCAAATGTTCCTTATCTGTTATGAACTTAGGACTTTTCATCATCCTGATTGTGCTCCTATGGATGCTTTCTAGTGTAAAAATCCTTCCTAAACTGTGTCAATAATAATAAATAATTAACATTTATATAACGCTAACTATGTATCATGTATCATGCTAAGTAGTTTACAAATACTATATCATTTTAGCCTTACAACTACTCTAGGAGCTAGACACCAATTATTATACCCATTTTACAGTCAAGGAAATGGAGGCAAGGAGAGATTAAGTAACTTTCCAAAGTTCTCACAGCAAGTAAATGTTGGAGGCCAGATTTGAGCTGAGATCTTCCTGATTCCAGGCCCAGAGCTCTCACCACTGTATCACCTAGCTTCCTAGAACTGGAGGGGATACTCCAAATGGCCCAGCCAGAGAAGGCAGTAGGACTACTATTTCCTCTATTTGGACAAACTAACATTGCTATGTGTAGTCTTTGTTTTCATTGACTATATTGCCCGCCATCTTGTTCACATCCAAACGCAATACACAATGCATATACAAAATGCTAGAAAATGATGAATGTCTAAGGGGGTACAAAGAACTACTTAACACTGAGGGAAGAGTTTTAGACCAGTGTCATAGTAGGGAATTACTTTGTGGATGATATAATGGATTCTTAAATGTGAAAGTTAGTATATTTATATAGGCCACCATTCATTGTTTCATTCTTTTTCCTATTCCTTCCAACTCTACCAATTCCTTGGCTCTGAAGAATTCCAGTGCATGAAGACAATGTCCATGACTGTCCAGTAGCTAACCCAAGACCCATGTACAGTACAAAGCACTTGAGTAAGTCCTTCTACCTTCAGGGTCCTGACTCAATAGCACTTCATTTTAACCCTGGGCAAGACAAGTCAAAGTCGTCTGAGGAAAAAAAGAGGTAGGCTGGGACCTTTTACAAACTTATTATAAAGTCTTGAAACGTGGACAAAAGTATGCCCTTTGAAGGAATCTTTATTTCTGGCAATTTTTATGGGGTCTGGATATAATAACAACACAGCTCCCTTTTATAGCACCTTTCATCTTAGGATCTCAAAGCACTTTATAAACTTTAATTATGTCTCACAACTCCCTAGTGAGGGAGGTAATTATTATGATAGGAAATTAGGTATAATAAGGAAATAGGACCACATAAAATGTCAGAGACTGCTTGTAGAAATAACTCCTACAGGAGTTATCGAGTAGGAGAAAAGTGAAAGATGAATACAAAAGCCAAGAATAATGAGGAAAGTAAGAGAATTATTTCTCTAGATAATATCTCCGCACCACACCCCGTTCCCCAAATCCCATTCCCCAAATATGAAGGCTTTTAGAATACCTTGGTGCCAACCCATGTGTCTGGTTGAGTTGGCCATAGACCAGAGTTAGATCTTTAAGAAGTTAATCTTAGGTTTTTCAGGCCTATTCCTCCACTATGATTACTTTGATATAAATGTTGCTTTTGTCTTCATCCTTTTGTATACATTTAGAAAGAAATCTCTTAATGGTCCTGCCATTTATTTATTTATTTTGTTGTTTAATCTCAACTATGTCTTTTATTTTCGTTCTTTTTTTTCTTTTAATAGTTTCTAGTGATGGGCTGATTTATTTTCTTAACTGTGCTTTCCTTGATAACTATATTTATTTATTTACCTGGTTGGGTTTCTATAATGTACTCCTCTCTGTGTCTCTGTCTCTGTCTCTCTCACAGGTGGCTTCAAATGCCCCTCATTTTTCGAAAGTCTGTCTTTTCAACCAAAGGTTAGGCACAGATTTTCAAGACATGTAATTTTAGGTTGTTTCAAGTTCTTTTCATTTTGGAACTTATTTTTCAATTCCCTTCTGTGATTTTCAGAATATACAGAATAATCTTGCATTATTTTATTTAATCAGACAATAAACATTTAAGTGCTTACTATGTTCCAGGAACTGTGCCAATTAAGCACTATCAATCATTCCTTTGTTTTATACTTAAAGATCTTTCTTGCTTGCTGTTGGAATTATTAAATTTCAACACTATGTCTTGGAATTTGCAGTGCAGATTTTTTTTTTAAGGTGATCTTTGGACACTTTAGATTTGTTCCTTAATTTTCTAATCCTTAGTACTGCCCTTCACCCCCAAAGTATTTTTTGGTAAGATGAAACTACAAAATGGATAGATGTATAAAAAGGGAAACAGGAGGTAGAATCTAGAAGTAAATGAAATACATATATATAATATATAATATGTATGTATTTCTATATATACGCACAGTATCACATGGAACTTTTTACATAAATTGATCATAGTGATATTAGATATAAACGTAAAAAAGGCAGAAATAAGAAGCATTGTTTATAAACCATAAACAAAGAGTTAAAGAACAAATCACAAAAGCAATAATTATGTGAAAGAAAATTATAATTATAAAGCAATAAAAAGGAAAAGGAGGGTTAATGAACTGAATATTCATTTAAAAATAGAAAACCAGCAATACACAAATCTAAAATAAGCTGAGAGTAGATATTTAATATTAGAGGAGGCAAAAGAATTGAAAATCAAAAAGGTTACAAAAATCATAATCAAAAGCAAAATTTGTTTCACTGAAAAGTCTAACAAATTGATAATCCCTTAGTCATCTGGATTATAAAGAAGGAAGAAAATCAAATGAACAAAAGGCAATTGACAATAAAATCAGAGGAAAAGAAAAATAGTTTTTAGAACTTATCCTTCTTATGTTAACAAAACTCAGAATACCAAAGAAATTGAGGAATTGTTACCAAAATAGACTCATTTTAATAGAACAGATAGAAATATTAAATAATTCAATCTTAGAAAAGGAAATGGTATTATTTCTTTTCTTCTCTTTTACCTCACATCTGCCGGTAGTCTGTTTTATTATTTGCTCTCAGAAATCAAGATTGCAGATTACAGTTACTCGTTTAGTGTCCTTTTGATTTGATTTATTGTAGTCAGTTATAGTATAGATTATTCTTCCACTTATGCTTACATATGCTGCAACAGTTCATGTAGTTTTCCACGTTTATGTGTATTTCTTATATTCCTTATTTCTTTTTTTCTTATTTTTTTTACTATGCAATAATATTCTATTAGGAAGAAAGAAAATAAACATTTATTAAATATGTACTATATTCTAGGCACTGTGCTAAGCAGTTTATAAATGTCTTATGTTATCTTTATAACAATCTTAGAAGCTAAGGGTTATTCCTTTCTCCATTTTTCAGGTGAGGAAATTGAGGCAGACATACATTAAGTGATTTGTTCAGTCACACAGCTAGCAAGTGTCCAAGCTCAAATTCAAACCCAGGTCTTTGAAACTCCAGACCCAGTGTTATAATCCACTATACCACCTAGCTGTCATGATATCCATATATCACAGTTTATTCAGTCATTCCTTGGTGGATGGACAACCATTTTTTTTTTCAGTTTTTTGTTTAAAAAAAAATGGAATAATTTCTAAAGGAACTACCACATTTAAATGGGGGAAGAGGGAGAGAAAGAAACACCACCACTGCTACCACTTCCAACAAGGACAACAAAACCCTTGTTCTGATGGATTCA
>CM053772.1:216316773-216350829 GCA_028658325.1 Potorous gilbertii
CTACAGGACAAAAGAGAAGATGGGGTAAGGGAAGGGAGGGATGATAGAAGAGAGGGCAGATTGGTGATATGGGTAATTAGAATGTCCAGTGTATTGGGGAGGGGGGAGGGGACAAATGGGGAGAAAATTTTGGAACCCAAAATCTTGTGAAAATGAATGTAAAAAGTTAAATAAATGTATTTAAAAAAAAAAAAAAAAAGAAAAAAAAAAAGAAAAACTCTGCCATACTTTTAAAGAACAATGACGATGCTACATATTCTCTCAAAAACAGAGACAAAGCACTCTATTTGTTCTCCTATGAGGATGCAACTATAACTCTAGTACTTAAACCAGGGAAGGATAAAACAAAGAAGGAGCATTTTAGGTCAATATCATTAAAGAATATTAATACATATATTTTAAATAAAATTTGGTCAGACTATAGCAATTCACACAAAAAATCATTTCTTATGATCAAAGTTGATTTGTACCAATCAATCAATAAGCATTTATTAATTTCTTACTCTATGGTAGACGTTAGGCCAGGAATAAAAGATAAACAAACTACAATAATAACAACAAATCTGGCAAAAACCAATGCATTCCCTCAAGGAGGTAACAACTATATCAGAATAAGATGTGTGTACACATGTATGTATATATGCATACATGTATGTATAAAAATTGGAGGTAAATTCAAAGGTTAGGCACTTGCATTGGGGATACTGGGAATAGAATCTTGAAGAAGGTGAAGTTTTAGCTGAGACACCAAGGAAGCCAGGAAGTTTATTATTACAAGGAAGGAAGGAATCTTAAAGATGCAAGATTGGCTTACTTTTAGGACAACAATCAATATAATAAATTATATTAAAAGTCCAAATGTCCAAAACAATATAATCATCTCAATAGATGCAGAAAAAAAGACTTTAAGTACAATACTTTAATGCTAAAAACCATAGAAGGTATATATACAGAAAGACCTTTTAAAATATAACATTTGCACTATATTTATTCCATAAGATGGAATACTACTTATGCTATAAG
The DNA here is from genome assembly GCA_028658325.1 of Potorous gilbertii. Classification (NCBI taxonomy): domain Eukaryota; kingdom Metazoa; phylum Chordata; class Mammalia; order Diprotodontia; family Potoroidae; genus Potorous; species Potorous gilbertii. The sequence goes on from CM053772.1 coordinate 216,317,797, forward strand.
AAGTGATGAGTTTAATGATCTTAGAAAAACATAGCTAGACGTGGATGAAATAAACAGACCCATGAAAGAATTGTATACAGTAACAACAACATTGTTTTAAGAACAACTTAGAGTGAGTAAATAATTTTGACTACTATAAATACTCAAAGAACATATAAAGATGCTATCTGCATCCAGAGAAAGAAGTGATAAATAGAAATATGTATAGAATGGTTTTATACACACACACATATAAATATGTACATGCATACATATGTATATATACTCATATATATGTTTGTATATGTGTATATATATATATATATGTCTATGTGTGTGTGTGTGTGTGTGTGTGTGTGTTTCGGTGGGAGGGGAGAAAAAGAAGAAAAAAAGAAAATTACATAATAACTTTATTATATATTTAAAAGGAGTAACAAGTTATACATAATAGACTTGCAGTCTTATGTATAATCATTTTTTTCTATTCTACCATGTTATGGAAATGCTTGTTTTATATCTCAAGTTCAGAATAAAATAAAAAAAATTAAAATATCATAAAATATATCTATCTTAAACCAAAAGCAAACATCATATGCTTTGGGGACACACTAAGTTTTTCCAATAAAAACAGAAGTCAAGGGTGTCCTTTCTTGCCACTATTAATTCAATTTGAGGCAACAAGAAGACATAAGTTTAAATCTCGCCTTATTCACTTACTAGTCATGTTACCTGGAAAAGTCTCCCAAGTTCTTTGATTTTCAGCTTTTTATCTATAAAATGGAAGTAGTAATATCACCTATCTCACAAGATCATTGTCATCCAATGTGATAACATAGATAAAGTGCTTTGCAAACCTTAGAGTTCTATACAAATGCTTTATTTCTATTGTCTTTAATGACAGTAACAGCAATAGAAAAATTAAGAAGGAAGGAGATAAAATGATCTGTTTGCTGGTGATTTGATGCTTTACTTAGACAATATCAGAATCAGTGAAGGTGCTCACTGAGAACATAGCTTCAGCAAAATTGCAGACACAAATAAACCCACAAAATTAAGAGTATTTTCATATAACAGCAATAAAATCCATGAGGTAATACTAGAGAAATTTCATAAAAATAATTTTAAAAGGTACAAAATATTTGGATATCAATCTAAACAAAGTACAATAAATACTTTTATAGATTCAATTACAAAGCACTCTAAAGAAATTACAAAGTGCTCTTTAAAGAAAATTTAAAAAAATACCTATAGAGCTGGCAGAGTATTTAGTGCTTATGGTTGGGCCATGTCAATACACATGTATAAATACATATATATATACATAGGCAAACACACATGTAAGCAGATATAAGAATGTATATGTACATTTACAAATTCGCATATGTAGAAATATTTGAATGAATATACATGCATATATTGTATATATGTATACACACATATGTAACATATATTGTTCATTGACTCTATCTTAGATACCAAAAATTCATCTGAGAAATTTAATACAAATGTTTTTCCTATTCAACAGCTTCACTTATTAACCTGGAAGAATTAATTTTGTTTGTGAATTCATTCATTCAAAATATTTATCTACATCTCTATCTGTCTAGGATCAAGAGCTATTTCCCAAGGAGAAATGGTCAAAGGATATGAACAAACATTTCCCTAGGAAGAATTGAAAAGTATTCACAATCACATGAAAGAATGTTCCAAATCACTAAATAGTAATATGTATAGAATAATTATATATAAAATATATAATAAATATATATTATTTAAGATACATAATATATATTATATGCATGTGTATATACATGTGTGTGTACATACACACACCTATTTGTGTTTAATGGCAGCTATCCCTAGGACAGGGGAAACGAAGAAGAAAAAGAAATTTACAAAATACTTTTGTTGTATATTTAAAAGGAATAGTACACTTGCAGTTTAATGTACAATCATCATTTTAATTATAGCATGTTATGGAAATGCTTATTTTAGTCAGCAAATTAAGAATAAAATTAAAAAGTGCAAATCAAAGTAATCCTACAAGTTCACTTCATACCTAGCAAAGATGACCAAAAATGAGAATAGTCAATGTAGGGGGAATCATGAGCAGATAGGCATATTAGTACATTGTTGGTGGACCTGGGAATTAGGGCAACCATTTTGGAAAGCAATTTGGAATTACGTAAATAAAGTAATTGTTGAGTTTATACACTTCGATCCAGATATCCAACTACTAGGCATATATACTCCAAGGAGGTTATTGAGAAGATGAAATCTCCTAATATACCAAAATATTTATGGCAACACTTTTGTAGTAGTAAAGAACTGGAAACGCAATAGGGGAATGTACATGAATACAATGGAATATCATTATGCTATGAAAAATTATGAATATGATAAACAGAGAATATATTTATGATAAATAGAGAGAATCGTGGAAAGAATGAAAGGAACTGATGCAGAGTGAAGGAAATAGGGCAAAAACCTAAAAGAGTGTATACAATGATTATGACCACGTAAATGGAAAGAACAAGCATTTCAAAACAAGTACAACTGAATGTTACAAAATTATAAAGAACAGACCTGGTCCCAAAGAAGAGGTAGAGAAAGATACTTCCTTCGTTTTTCTGCAGCCCGTGTTGAACACTGCATGCATTTTCAAACCGTGACACATTCTCTTTTTCTTTAAAAATATTCTTTGGTTTTGGGATGGTTCTCTGGGAATGGGTAAGGAAAGTGAAATTATGAGAAAAAAATATGTGATATAGAAGAAAAGGATATAAATTTAAAATGGTTTTTAAAAATAGTTAAATATTAGACTAATTGAAATAAAACAGACTAGAATTGGGTCCTAGAATCAATCACAGGATTTCAAACTCCGAGGGGGAAATAAGAATCTTAAAGATCATCTACCCTGAGGTCCTTGTTTTGCAGTTGAAAAGACAAACCCAGATAGAGTGATAGAACTAGCATGCAAATCCGCCAGCCCGAAGTCTATGACTTCTTCCAATATCTCACACCTCCCTCTCCGATGGATGTTTGGAGTTGCTGGGGGGAGAGGGGGGAATGAGTATAAGACTCAGATTGTGATGAAGTCTAAATGATGCTTCTGATTTTGATCCATAGATGCCCATAATTTCATGCATAGGCTCTCACTCCAAGACTGATCAAAAACAGGAGCGAAGAAAAATGGAGTAAAATAAGACAGAGGAGGGTAAACAGAACAACCTCCACCTCTCTGGATATAGCTTTATATGTTTAAAATTTTTCCAGTTTCTTCCCCTGTCTCTGCCTGCTGTCTATCCAGAATGGCCCAAGGCTCCAATTTTCTGCTTACACAGAATTGAAATCAGTTCCTGAAACTTTGTGAGTGAACTTCAAATCCTGGGTATAGTTTATATCTTCTTGAGAGTTAGCTTCTGGCTGATGAGGCAACCTGGAGATTTTATTCAGCGAACAAGTACAGATGGGAAAGGATAATTAGTCCAGGTAAGTCCTTTCCATGCAATAATTTACTGAGAACCCAGGTGCTGTTCCCAATGAACCATGACTGCTGTGACATGACCTTGGGTGTAGAGTCAATTCAAGTCTCCCTAAATCTCATTTTAAACTCTTTTTAGCATAGAGTTCCTTACTCCATATGTCCAGCTGGCTGCTATAGCTAATTGTCCACAGCTGGATGCTACAGCTGTGGGAGATAGTTCAGGTTTGCCCTTCTTCTGCAGTTGATGCTCCTGCTCTGGATTTACAAAGAGTAGAAGGGCCTTAGAAGGCTATACTAATGTGACCTCTAGATGACAGTGAGCGAATTAGTACTGGTCTGTTGAGGGGAAAGAGAAGCACTCCTGTTCATTCAGACTCTGTATGGATAAGAGTTAACAGTCAGGTTTTCATCCACCCTTGGCTGGTTTTCTAATTAATCCTGCCCAAGACAACTTTTATCACTGACAATGACAATAACTAATAGAGAGGATGGACCCAAACAAGGTCATGAACTGAAACCTTACAGAATGGTGAGCCCAAGACAGATCCACCCCTTGGCTTAAGACCTGATTAATCACTTCCCTTGCTCATCCATTCTTACAGTTATCAGGCCAAAGTCTGCTTCATGTACATTGCTAAAATGTTTTTAATTTTTTAAAATTTCTTAGGTTGTGACTGACCATTTCTTAGAGAGCCCAGGACATGCAGGAAGGAAGAATCTAGGTGGTAGTGGTGGTGGTGGGATTACTCTCTATTACTTGTGGTACACAGTCTAAATTCTATTGTCTTGTATTCAAAGCTTTCATGCTTTGACTTCAAATTCCTTCCCTAGTTAGAGACTGGAGATGGAACAGCATGTATGAGAGGCAGTAATTAGGCAAGTTGTACTGGATTGTAGAATAAATGAGGAGGAGTATCTCTCTCTCTCTCTCTCTCTCTCTCTTTCTCTCTCTCTTTCTCTCTCTCTCTCTCTCTCTCTCTCTCTCTCTCTCTCTCTCTCTCTCTCTCTCTCTCCTCTCTCTCTCTGTCCCAGTGGAGGGGAAGAGTGAGTTAATTCAAGGCATGTGAGGTAGCCAGTACAAGACCATGGAGATGAGGAGTGCCCCATATGAGAAATAGAGGGAAAATCAGTTTGGCTGGACCAAAGAGTACAGGAAGAGGATTCATGTGTAATGAAGCTGGAAAGATAGATTTGGGCCAGGTTGTAATGGGTTTAAAATTCAAATAGAGAAGTTTATGTTTTATCTTAAAGGCAATAGGAAACTGTTTGAGTTTACTGGGGAGTGAAGTGGTCAGACCTGCAACTAAGAAAATCACTTTCACAGTTCTTCCGTATCATGCCCTTCCTTCACTTACATAAATACAGTTATCATGTTCCTCCTTTTTGTTAAACATCCTCAATTCCTTCAAGGAGAAAGAGAGAGAATGAGAGAGGGAGACAATGAAAGAGGCAGAGAGGGATAGAGAGAAAGAGAGAGAAAGAGAAAGAGAGAAAAAGAGAGAGAATGAGAGAGAGAGAGAGAGAGAGAGAGAGAGAGAGAGAGACGGAGGGAGGGAGGGAGGGAGGAGAGGACAGAGAGAGAAGCCCTTCACAGAAATCTTGTGTAATAGTGCAAATATCATGTCTTTCAATTTTATTGAAACTGAAGAAGCTGACTTTTCAAGATGTGATTTGACTTGCTTAAGGTCCACAATTCATCTGTTCATTAGCAAAACTGGGTTCTGGAATCAAGTCCAGTCCTCTTTCTGTTTCAACAAGCTGATTCTTAAAATATGGGAATGTAAAGAAGATAGAAATGTTACTGATGGCGCCTGCTCAGAGTCCAGGTCAGAGGCACCAAGGATGGTGAGGGATATCTGGACTATTGGACATGGAAATCCACTTAGCAAAATAGCAGGGAAGCCAGGGGACATTAAATAGCAAACTTTTTCACATATAGAGTAAGAACTCTCCAAAAGACAGAGCTGAGAGAAGGAGTGGGAGAACTGCTTCCACTGCATCTTTGAGCTGGTCCTACTTGCTCCCTGTCTCCCAGGAATGTGGTGATGATTAACGAGGAATATTTATAAAGTTTGAGTCCTTTCCCAAAAGGGTGCTACATAAAGGCAAGGCCTTATACCATTGTTTATTTGGGCTACCCAAGTGCATTGGGCTGAACAAAGGCATCTCTTTCATTGACAACTGTGGACATTGTGGTGAAAAGATTTATGTTACGACATATGAATGATGCCTCTGTGTATATGTGTGTATGTATGTGCACTCTTCCATCTATAATATTTGGTATACTTTGTAGGGTATAGGGGACTACATTTCAACTGGAAAAAGAGTGAGTAGCTTCAGGCCACATTGAGTTAGCTCTAGTTTTATGAATCCTTATATGTTTCAGAAACATCCTATGATGACAGTCTGACAAATTCAGGCTTCAGACTTGAAATGTCTAATTTTTTCCTACTATCATCTATAGCAATAATAGCAACCATACAGCTTACATAGTACCAAAGATTTCCAAATTGATTTGCATAAATAATCTCATTTAAGCTCATAACCCTGGGGATGGCGGTGGTAATACCAAAGATATTAATGTCTCCCTTTTGTAAATGAGGAAAATGAATGACATGGAGGTTAAGTGAATTGCTCATGGTCATTCAGGAAGTGTCAGAGGTAAGATCTGAACTCTTGTCTTCCTGACTCCAAATCTAGAACTCTATTTAAGACTATTATATAGTAGCTATATGTTACTATATACTATATAATAGCTCCAATTTTATAATTTGGTAGATCATAAATTACATTCCCTACCAAAAAATCCTTTAAATGGGTAGTGCAAGTATTATTTTTTTTCATTTTAAAGATGAGGAATTTGACATGAAATTATTGGTCAGGCCATCCTTTAGGGCCACACAGAACCCAGAGCTAAATTTTGAATTCAGATCATCATGTGTCAATAATATCACACTATCTTCCTGTGTAGATTTTAAATGATGGGTCTCACTCAAGGACTAACTAGCTATTGACTCTTCAGGTGAGCCCCTCTTGTTTTTTCCTGGAAAGGCATTGCTCTGTCTTTTTCCCTTCTTTATTAGACAAGCTCTTTAGCAGTCTCATCTCTGCATCTTCACTCTTCTGTCAAGCAGAAGGCTGTGCACCTGAAGTTCGGACCAGATTACCTCTGAGGTTATGGTACCATAAGATCATGGGACTTAGACCTGGGAGGGTCCTTAGAAATAATTTAGTTTCTCCTTATTTTACAGATAAGAAAACTAAGGTCCAGAGAATAGAAGGCATATTTTTTGAAGATCATGTAGCTAAGTAAGAAGCAGAGTTAGATTTGTTTCTATGACCTTTGACTTCAAATCCAGGGCTGTCTGCTCTTTCAGTCTGCATTAATCTTCCCTTTCTAATTCTAAGATTCTCTGATTTTTAGATTCACAGACAAATGTTGTATTGATTAATCATAATAAGCGTAATTTTTACCCTGTTCCAACCACTCCCAACTCTTTAATTTGGTGGTTGTTTTGTTCATCCTTGGGTGCCGAAGAAGACCATGCTGACGTGACTTGCACTTGACTTTGTTTTGAGTGAGGGAGGGCTGTGCAGGTCACCAGTCTCACTTCTCCTCCCAAGCTATCTGGATTCAGTGACCAGATATTCATCAGGATGACTGGAGATGACCCAGGATGCAATGGGAGACCTTGGCCCCTTCAGGTCATGGTCTATTCAGGAGCTCTCTTAATGTAAGGTAACACCCATTCAGTGAATAGGCCTCTTTAAGAAATAGCCAGGGGAAGGTCCCTTTAATGAGGCATAGAAGAAAAAGGACATCAGATTGGAAAGGAAACAGCAACAGTTACTATTGATAATCACTCTAAACTTATCCATTAATTTGGTTAGTTTGGCTTTAAATATTCCTTGATATATTTAATCAGTGAATTCCTTCACTCAACAAACTATTTATTGCTCAGTGTCATAAAGTGAGAAGATCCTCGTTGCTTCATGTTTTAGATGAAAAGAGGGGGTGTGAGGCTCTCTGGTTGTATCCTGAGGGAAATCTGACAGCTGGACCTACAGAAGTTCTTACCTTCAAAAGTGTGTCCCAGGGACCTTGCATGGACTCCACCATTTCAGTGATTGTCTCAAATTAGGATTTCTCTTCAGATCCCCATGAAAACCCAATGAAAATGCAACCAACAAAGAGGAAGTATATTAAATCTCTCCTTAAATTGAATCCCCCAAATTGCTACCTTGCATTTCTTATTTCATTTGTGAAAAGAGCTGGGTAGAATGAGACTAATGCTAGACCTAGAGTTAAGAGAGCTGGATCTGAATCTGAGTTCAGACACTCATGAGTTGACTACAGTGGGTGCTTTTCCTCCAAATCCCCTGGTATTTATTTTATATGGACATTTTGTGTCTCTAGGCAGACCATAATCTGCTTGAGGGAAGAAAATACTTTCATTTTGGCTTTGTGTCCCCAGCATCTAGCTTAGTGCCTGCTATATAGGCATTATATTAAGTGAATGCTTGTCATCTATTAAATTGGATAATATTAGGTAAATCACTCTATTGTGGTTTGTCCTTTGTTCTGGAAGAGAACCATGACGTCAGGGAGATGATGACATGCTTGCAATTGACTTTGATTTGATTGAGGAGGGCTATCTCGTAGAATGAAGGCCCCAAGAGGAACTCAATGGGAAAAAAGATCAAGGGATTGCGAAAGGATATTCCAGATTGAGAAGATCACAAAGGTGGCTGGATGTTCCAGGGTGAGGAGGCTCCAGGAGCTGAGGGAAGTTTCTGGATGAGACAGCAGGAGAGGCATGGTTCGGAACTCTGGGAGCCTGTATAGGTCCAGAAGTGGAATTTAAATCTTGAAGGTTCCTAATCATTTAGTATGACTTGTATCCGTTCTGCAGTTGTGGAAGTTAATTACCCAAGGGCACAGGATTAGAATCCATGTCTTTTGACTCCCAACCTAGTTCTGAATATGACCTATTTCAGTGAATGGATAGAGTACTTGGTATCTATTATCCCAGAAAAGAGTATTTCCTCTAAGGGACAAGTAGGAAAAAAAAGAATACTAGTTACATATAAGGTGTTGAAAGTATAGTCAGAGAAAGAAAATTTTAGACCTGGAGGGGACTTTAACTCCCCCACAATTGGAGAAGTAGACAGGATCCCTCTCTAGCTGGTCTGTTATACTTCCCTCAATAATCTCATGTGTTGCTTGAAATTCCTTAACTTTCTGGCTTGAAATAAATGGTGAAACATTCTAGTGCCCCAAGTAAATGATATTTAAAAAATACTTACATTGTAAGTACCCTGTATTTAGGGTCTCAATGTAAAGTACTATTCTTCTCTACATGTGAATTCAGATACATTAAAGGATATGCCACTACTTGCAAATTATGTTTTAAAAAACACTCCACTGAATACATGCTTTATTCCTTAAAAACCCATTTACCAGTATTATCACTACCACCACCACTAACACCACCACCACCACCACTCCCACAACTACCACCTCCACAAAAAAACCCCAGATTTTTTCCCACGTCAATACTCTATATATTTGTGTGCTAAAAGAGCTCAGAGCCTTCTACACACCAAAGATGAGAAGCCTCTCTTTGCTTGAGCAATAAAAATGCATACTGGAGATATTTTGATTAAGATGATGATCCATCAGTTTAATGATATGGTACAGTGGGGCCCATGATGCTGCCCAAGCATATCATGATTTAACTTATTTTTTGTAGAGAAGAATATTAACATAGAATGACAGAGAAAATCTGAAAAATGTAGACTTTAGATAGGATCAGAGGCATAGGTTTCAGAACGAGAGCAGTAAAACCATGGTTACTTGTGTGGAGCTCAGTAAACTGAGGGAATATGTGAGTATATTTCATAGCATGACTGCTATTCATAAAGTAAATTGTAAGTATAAAATCCTAGAGTAATAGGACTGAAAAAGAAATCTATTCAAAGGACCTCACTTTTACAGATTGGGAAACCAAGGCACAGAGAAGCTAAGTACAGAGCTAGTGAGGGTCGAGTTCATCTCCTGAGCAGAACCTCCATCTCCTAGTTCTCATAGCCCAGTGCTATTTCAATGAAAAGTAACTTTGTTCAGTTTCTCTCTTGTTAAATTATAGGCCTCAGCAGAAATATGCTCCTCTACTTTTAAGTGAATTAGCAGCAAGAATGTTAACCTCTACACATGACTTTTCTTTCATTAGCTGAGAACAAATGACAGAAGGGCAAGGCACAGAAATTTATTCTGTTTCCATAATAAAACTGTTTTCTACCTGGGAAGGAAGAACTTGGTGAAAAGAGCAACATTTCTCTCTAGTGGTCAGTTAGAAGCATTGCAGATACCTTGAGGCAATGCACACACTTTCATTGTCTGTAAAGAACCCACAAACAAGTTAAAGTTGGAAGGAGTCTTAGACTAAGACTCTAAAGTGTCAGAATCAGAAAACTGTTTAGAATAAAAAAAAATGCAATGTTAGCTTTTGAAGCATTATTAGAACATAGAATGCCAGAGCTAGAAAAGAACTTAGAATATAGAATAAAAGGACATAGACCATCAGAGTGTGTGTGCGTCCTTCTTTGCTGAAGAAGATCGTGCCATCAGAGAAATGATGACATGACTAGCACTTGACTTTGTTTTGAGGGAGGGAGGGCTGTGCAGTCATCAGCCTCACTCCTCCTCCAGAGCCATCTGAATCCAGTGACCAGATATTCATCAGGATGACTGGAGATGACCCAGGATGAGGCAATTGAGGTTAAGTGACTTGCCCAAGGTCACATAGCTAGTGAGTGTCAAGTGTCTGAGGTGAGATCTGAACTCAGATCTTCTTGACTCCTGCACTAGTTCTCTATCCACTGCACCACCTAGCTGCCCCTTATCAGAGTAAGTAAGCAAAACTTAGAATGAATAAATGAATGCATGCATGAAAACAAATAAACAAACCAAATACTTATTAAATACCTACTCTGTGCAAAGCTTTGGGTATGTAAACAGAAAAACAAGAAGATTCCCTATTGATCTCAGGATATTTACCTAAGGGATATGTAGATAGACAATTTGTTAATCACTTGCTATGTATCCGGCATTTTGCCAAACACTAATGATACAAAGACATACAATAAAGTCTTTGACTTCAAGGAGAGAATCTAAAGGGGAGTTAGGAAGGGCTAAGAAATTGTCTGGAGTCTGCGTGTCCAGGGGTCATTAGGAGGTCTGGAAGTAGAGGTGATCAAGATAAGGCCAAAGCTAGCTTATTAAAGTTCAGCTTTAATAATTTAATCATAATAGAAGCCAACACACATTGAAGATTTTATCTACAAGGCAGATAGCCCTGAAGGGTAAGTAAGCTTTCAGGTTTAGAGGCAAAACAGATAGACAATTCATCTTTATAGTATTATCTTCCTGTTGCCATATTGGTTTCTGAAGTGAACTATTTAACAGTTCAAGGATTTATAGTCAGCCCTTACATTTTAGAGATGAGGTAAATCAACCAAGAAAATATTTGTTGGCTTTTATTCTGCAAAGCGGGTGAGGTTGGGAGGAAGAGGTCTATTTCAAATTTTTCTTGATATTTTGTAAAGATGCCATGACTTTTGTAGTTTGAGCATGAAAACCAACATTATTGTGTCTCTAAATAACAAATACTGAGAAACATTCCTCTTCAAGGTAATGCACTGTATTTAAATTTCTTGGTACATTTTCTCAGTAGGGCATCATTAATTCACTTAGAGACCTTGTAGAGACAGATGTAATAGGATTATGGGCCATATATGCTATGACACTTGGAAGTCAGAAGACCCACATCCTAGGTTTGTCACTTTCACTATTTGAATGACCTTTGGAAGATCATTTACCTCTCTGCTCCTCAGTTTCTTGATCTATAAAATAAGGCACTTTAATAAGATGATTTCTAAAGTCTATTGGGATAGAAATCAATAAACCACTGTTTTAGAGCTGCAAAGAAGCTTAGAGTTCATATGAACAACCAGTTTTCCAGAGAGGTTAAGCAATTTGTCTAAGGTCACAAAGCTAACTGGAAGGGAATTCAGTTAGTTTTCTGCTCAGTTTTGTAAATGCTTAATTGTAGACGCTAAACGGGATAAAATTATTGACTTATGCTAGTCATCTGGGAAGCTGAATTCTGGGTACTTATCTCACTTATATTATTTATAAACAGCCTCCCATCAGATTGGACCAGTCCTCTCCAAATGCTCACTTAAATGTGAGATAGTATTTATGTAATGCGCCATTCTATTTCCTTGTCCACGTGTGAAAGGAACCATTAAAACTCAAGGCCAGTAAGAGTTCTAAGGTTGAAAATAAAGATGGAATCACAAAGAAAGGTGCTGGAAGGATGATGGGCAACCTGGGAAATTTCATTAAGCAGATAGACCTAGCCTTTGGGATAATTTTCTTCTGAATTTACTTTCTATTGAAAGAAAGATACCTGTAGCATACATGACTTTCAGCTTTATGATAAAGACTGGAGAAGTAATTTATGTATTTATTATTATTAATTTCTATTATTAATAATTGTGGGACATCCTCAAGAGAGTAAGTCTATCGAATGTCAGTGACATTGAATGTCAGGATTGAAAAATACATTTGAGATCATAGGAGCGTGATGGACCTAATGGGGACTTTACAGGTCATGTAGTCTTACCCCATCATTTTGCTGATAAGGAAAGAGTCCCGAAGAGGCTCTATGATTGTCCAAAGTCACGTAGGTGGTAAGCGTCAGAGTCTGGAATCAAACTTAAGTCTTTTAATGCTAAGTTCATCACTTTTTCTACTATTTCACACTGATCATCTTGTCCAGCCCCCTGGCCACCATTTTACAGAGGAGGAAACTGAGACTGAAAGATGAAGTGCCTTATCTGAGGGTTTACAAGGAAGTAACAGACAGAAATGAAATCAGGTTTTTGACCCTTCATTTGTTGCTCTTTTCACTGTATCAAACTCCTAATAATATAAATAGTACAACTATTAAAAATCTTTGTATGACTGGCTTTGGAATAATAGTTGCATTCAAGTTGCTTACTGAGAAGGGCTCAGGGGTCCAAGGACAAATTGAGTTGACTGAAAATCAGTCAAGGAAGTGGAGTATCGTGGAATATGTGTTTCTGTTTATTATATATATATTATTATTATATATATATTATTATATATTATCGAGTTGTAATGCTTTATGTTCTTTTCTGTCCTATATTCTGTCTTATTCTATCTGTAATTAAAAGACCTAAGGACTTTTAAAAATTTATTCTTTCAATAAATTTTTAAAGTATTTATTATGCAAAGCACTGTTCTAGGTAGTAGGGGAGATGAAAGGTTGAGATAAGTTAGAATCACCAAACTCATGCAGCTTATAGACTCATGGGGATATGACATGAACCCAGATATGTATAATGGACAGCATGATATGATAATTTCTTTGGGAAGTGCATGACAAAGAACTCTGTAATTGCTAGGAGAAAATGTCATTGACTGACCCAGGACAATCAGGAATGGATGCGTCTGGATGGAAATATTTATTGTGGGCTTTAAAGAATAGACAAGGACTCATCAGATGGGGAGAGATTATTCTTGGCCTGGAGAATAAATGTGACCAAAGTCATAGAATTCAAATGAATGTCATTATGGGAATTGAGGGAAGCAAAGAATTACCTCATTGCATTAAGCATAGAATGCATGGAGATTAGAAATATGAGAAAAGACTGAAAAAATGAATGGTGCTGAACTGTGTCAAGCCCTGAAAGAGGAATTGAACTTTACTCAGTGGATAATAGGAAACCAGTAAACATTATTTCAGAGTGTAGTTACATAAATACACACACACACAAACACACACACACACACAGAGAGAGAGAGAGAGAGAGAGAGAGGGAGAGAGAGAGAGAGAGAAACAGACAGAAAGAGACAGAGGCACAGAGATAGAGACAGGAAGAGAGACACAGAGAGATCTATCTATCTATCTATCTATCTGTCTATCTGTCTATCTATCTATATATCTTTATATATGTGTATTATAAATAATGAATTAATCTTATCTATCTATCTAATATCTATATCCATCCATCCACACACACGTGTGTGTGTGTGTGTGTGTGTGTGTGTGTGTGTGTGTACAGTGTGTGTAATCTAACAGCAGGGTAAAAGATGAGATTGGAGGAAAAGAAGAATAGGCTGCACTGTTAGGAGACTATTGTAAAAGTGAAGGCAGGTGTTCATGGTGACCTATACTGAGGGGTTAACTTTCAAAACAGAGAAGACACATTGCAAAGGTAGTATTACACAGGACTTGGTAGTTGGATGAAATGTGAGAGATTAGAAAGACAGGTCAGAGATAATCACAAGATTTTGTGCTTGAGAACCTGTTAAATGACACAAATGGACACAGAAAAGTTAGAATGTGCAACAGTCGATAAATAATCGATTTTGGACAAGTAGATTTGGGGTGTTGGTAAGAAATCCAAATTTATTGGAAAGTGCTATATAAATAGAGGTTCTTCTTCCTTTTCTTTCTTCTCCTCTTCCTCAATTTCTTCCTCCTCCTCTTTTTCCTTCTCCTCTTTTCGCTTAAAAATACTTTCTTTTGACCTTTTTAATATGTTTGTAGCTCAAATTATAGGTGTTTGTATACTTGTTGCAGATCCTGGAACATTTATCAAAAATTTTAAAAGGCTGTGAAGTAATATGGGAATGAGAAAAAGAATGTGCCAACATATTTTAAATTCCTGTGTTTTTATACTTTCAGTAAAATGCCATATTAATACATGCTCACAATTATTTCCAAACAGTAGAGTACTGTATAGAATATATATCCATTTAAACATACCTCTCTCATTGGTTTTGCTATGAAAAGAGGGAGAATATATATTAAAATTGCTTCCTCCCATAACAGGCTTTAAATGTAATCTATTTCTTAGCTAATATAGATTTATTAATCATATTTATTTTTCCAATTTCTGAAAGCTGAAATAATATAAATGTTCCTTTCTACTTCTACCTCCTTTCAATCTTGATCTCTGAGTTGATCCCTGCCTTCCTTCCTTCTTCCCTCTCCCTCTCCCTCTCCCTCTTCCTTCCCTTCCCTTCCCTTCCCTTCCTTTCCCTTCCTTTCTTCTCTTTTTCCCTCCATTCCTATCAACTACTAATGCTTTCTTTCTCAAACTACCTTGTACTAAATTGCTTTTGATTTGCATTTTTCACTTTACATTTATACTGTCTATGTATACATGTATACCTGTCTTCCATACATGTATACCTGTCTTCTCCCATAAGAAAGTAAGCTCTTTGTGAATAAAGATTGTTTCATTCTTTTACTCCCCAGCATCTAGCACAGTCCCTGGTACATATTAGGTGCATAATAAATGGTTGTTGTTGATTATTTGGCAAATTAGCATTAGAGATAGAATTCAAACTCAGGTGCCCTGATTTCTGATTCAATTATCTATGTATTAGATATTTCATTTTTTACCTAAGGATAAGATACTTTAGCTTGGAATATGTGGAAAAAGGCAATGAATGCCTATGGACTATTCCCCAGTGTCATCGTTTACTATCTCTGTGCGTAGGCTATTGACACCCCACAGCTGGAACCAAAAGTTCCATGCATAGATCATGGCCTGGTTATTCCAACTGATCCTTGATCCCTAAGAGTGTGTCAGCACAGAGGGCCCACACTGTTTGTATACCTATGTCTGGAATGTATTTTTGCTATACATCTACAGCTTGAAACCCTTCTCTTTTTATCAAGGCTCAGCTTGTGTCCTATCCTTCATGAAGGCCCTAATTAGTGTGAAGGCAGACCAGGCTATTTTTTTCCTCAATTCTTAGCTAGACTTTAATCACTGAATGGGTGTTGCCTCAGACAAACTGAGACCCGGAAAAGACCTTAGCTTAAAAAGGCCAATGTCTCCCTGCTGTGTCCTGAGCCGGCATCAGTTGTCCTGACCTATGTCTTGCCACTGGATTCAGATGCCTCTGGAGAAGAGAGAGAGGCTGATGACTCTGTACAACCTGCCTCACTTAAATCCAATTCACTTGCAAGTCCAGTTATCAACCTCCTGTTTTCATTGTTTCTTTCTGAGAATGAAGAATGACCACAAACAGCAGTCCTCATCAGTGTCCTCTGTTTTGATATCAATGGGGCCATCTTCTTTCTATCCCTCTCCGGCCTTCTGTGCTGTTTGTTCCCAACTGACTTTCTACTTTTTCCTGGGTCATACCAATGGAAGAAAGCTTCTTATACCTAGCTGGCCCAGCCACATACCTAGGTCAACCTCCTCCAGGCCACTATGCATGGCCTCACTCTTCCTCCCTCTGACTGCTAGATCCCTTTCTCTTGGAATGGCAATCAAATCAATATCAACATTACTCCTGGAGAAGGATATATTGAATGATATATTCTTTCCTTCCTATGCCTGTGATTTCATCCTTTCCTGACCCTCATTCCCCTAAAATGTGTTTTCTCTCCCTATTAGAATTTAAGTTCCTTGCAGATAGGGACTTTTAATTTTTTGTATTTGTTTTCCCAGATCATTGTAAGATCTTAACAATTTTTTTATCCAATTGATTTATTCATTCTTAATATCCTCTCCTTTCTCCCTGCTATGGCACAGAGAATTGAAGTGATTTGCCCAAGGTCACCAAGTAGTGACAAAGCCAGGGGTAAAGTAGAAATATTTTGATCACCAGCTTACTGATGTCTCCACTAGCCGCCTGCATCCTCTTTAATACAATGGTCTAAATCTGGCCTTGAAAATCAACTGCTAAGTTTTTAATTGTAGTTCATAGTTCACTCTATTTTCTGTAGTTAATTAGCTCAGCTGGTATGCCTCAATTTGTTACCAGGTAGGATAATGGGAATGCGCTAGAGAGCGTGGGTGATGCTTTTGGGTGAGTTGTCAGACCAGAAGTTCTCTCTGCCTCTTTCGATGGCAATGGGACATTGTCAATTAATTCATGGTTTCTATTGTCTGAGCAGAGGAAATTATGGTGGTAAAGATGTCTTTCATTCATCCCACAACCTCCCACAACCTTCGGTATCTCTTCTAGTCACTTTTATATTATTACTTACATTAATTTTGATTCTTGTTGCTTATAAGACAATAAAGGATATACATCTAAATTTTCTTTACATAGTACCTAGCATAGTTCCAGGCACATGGAAGACAGATGCTAAATGTGTTTGGTTCAGTTGAACTGATTTCAGCCTGGTTTATTGACTCTCCATATTATTGTGGAGTTTTATCAATACTAATAATAGTTCCTATTACCGTATCACTAAGCCTTATATTGTAGTTTCGTGGCCTCTGTATTCAACTTCACTGCAAGATTTCACATAGAATATTGTCTTTTCCCATCAACATTGCTTGTTTACATGGGATAGGATCAAAAGGAAAAGGAAAGAAACAACTGGGTTCATGATGTTCTCACAGAAAAGGCAGCTGTGATATAAGGGATATCTCAGGAAACAGGATAAGCTGTTTATATACCCATAACCATGTGACCTTTGACCTGCCTTCATCCTTGGAATTGGTTTCTTCAACATTCAGTACCTAGGTGGAAATGAATATTGGAAAGAATTTACATAGTCTCAAGTAATTAGAAACTGGTGTACGTGTGAGTGTGTGTATGAAAAAAAATCTATTCATTCTTCCTCAATTAGTTTTTTTTTCAAGTCTCCTTTCGTCTTCAGAAGTAGAGGAAAGAGGATGATATTGACTGTCTACCACATTAGGAAAACAAACCTATGGAATGTGTAAGTACAGAGCCATCTGGTTGCTCGTCCACTTTCACACAGGTTATAAGGGTCACTGAGAGCCCTCAGAAGGCTGTTGATACCCAGCTCTGACAGGAAACACTTGATCTGGTCCCAGTGGTCCCCAGACAAGAGGCATGTTGCTTCTCTGAACCTGATGGTTAGTGATGGCATAAATGGAGCAAACAAAATGAAGGTCCTTTTGAAAGGGATGGCTTGGTAGACATAAAGAGTGGTATTAGCTGTTATTGGACGAGCTGCCATCCTCTACACCACCGTGTTCTGTAACAAATAGAGAATCTAGCTTCCAATCCCAGTTCTGCTGCTTAGGTAATCCTTTGACCTTAGGCAAATTACTTAATTTCCTTGGCCTCAGTTTCCTAACCTGTAAAGTGAGAAGGAAGAACTCAAAGGTGCCTTGTAACTCATAATTTATGATCAAAGAATTTTGGTTCAATAACTTGTGTTCTTCCCTTTAACTTTTGAATAAAGTAATAATAAAATTACAATGTTAATCAATCAAGAAGCATTTATTAGGCACCTATTATATGCCAGACACTATGCTAAGCTCTGGGGATACAAAAAGAATCAAAAGACAGTCTCTGACCTTAAAGAGCTCATGATTTAGTAGGGGAAACACATGCAAATATATACAAAGTGAGCTATTTACAGGATAAATAGGAAATAATTAACAGAGGGAAGTCACTGGAATGAAGAGGGATTGGGGAAGATTTCTTGTAGAGAGTAGGGTTTTAATTGGAATTTAAAGGAAGTCAGTTGAAGTGTAGAAGAGACAGTGTTCCAGGCATGAAGGACAACTAGTCAGAGAGAATGCTGGGACCTGAGGACTGGAATATTTTGCTTGTAGAACAGCCAGGAGGTCAGTGTCCCTGCATGGAAGAGTATAAATTGGGGAGTAAAGTATAAGAAGACTGGCAAGGTAGGAAGGGGTAAGGTAATGACAAGATTTGAATGCCAAAGGGAGCATGTTATTTTGCTCCTGGAGGCAATAGAAAACCAATCTGTGTGTGTGTGTGTGTGTGTATGTGTCCTTCGTTGCCAAAGAAGACCATGCCATCAGAGAAATGGTGACATGACTTGCACTTGACTTTGTTTGAGTGAGGGAGGACTCACTTCTCCTCTAGAGCCATCTGAATCCAATGACCAGATATTCATCAGGATGACTGGAGATGATCCAGGATGAGGTAATTGAGGCTAAGTGACTTGTCCAAGGTCACACAACTAATGAGTGTCAGGTATCTGAGGTGAGATTTGAACTCATGTCCTCCTGACTCCTGCACTGGTGCTGTATCCACTGCACCACCTAGCTGCCCAGAAAACCAATAGAGTTTATTGAGGAGTGGGGTGACATGATGAGACCTGTGTTTTAGGAAAATTATTTAAGTGGCTGAATGGAAGATGGATTGGAGTAGTAAAGACTTGAGGCAGACAGAGCCACTAGTGACACTATTGTTATAATCAAGACATAAGAGGATGCAGGTCTGCATTACAAGGGTAGACATGTCAGAGGAGGGAAGATGGTATATTTCAGAGATGTTGCAAAGGTGAAATTGATAGACCTTGGCAACAGCTTGAGTATGGTGGTGATGAAAGGTGAGAGATAATGAGGAGCCCAGGATGAATCCCAGATTGTGATATTGAGAGATTGCAAGAATGGTATTGCCCACTATAGTAATACAGAAGATGATTGCAGGGGGGTTATGGGGAAAGATAATGGGTCTGTTTTGAACATATTGAGATGGTTAATATATCTACTAGATATTCAGTTTGAGATTTGATATTGGAGGTCAACAGAGAGATTGGGGCAGGAAAGACAGACTTGAGAATCATCAGCAGAGAAATGATTGGTAATTAAATCCATGGGATGGTAATTAAATCACCAGTTAAAGTAGTATAGAGAGAGAAGAGAAGAGGTTCTATGGCAGAACCCTGAGGGACACCTACAGTTAGGGTGTGATCTGGAGGACTGAGAACAATTAAATTAATTTCTGTTTATAGAATGGTAATTCTTGAAAAAAAACCTGAGATATTATCTAGTCTAATTCTCTTTAAACAGTTTAAGATTTGTTCAAGGTTATACAGTAAACTGAAGAGTCAGGACTATAACTCAGATCCGTAGACGTTGAACTCAATATTCTTTATTATAGTAACTGAAGTAATGAAGGAAATAGTATTTTATGGTGTTAGACGTCATCCTGGATGCTACACTGTCTCTCACATTCCATATGCAAACTATTGCCAAGGCTTGTCCATTTCACCTACATTGTATCCAGCACAGCTCAGTGAAGGGATAGAAAGAAGGGGGCTATGACATCATTTCTAGCCTAAGTAAGTGTGTAATAAATGTGTGAGGAAGGAAAGAAGAAAGGAAGGAAGAAAGGAAGGAAGGAAAGAAGGAAAGAAAGAGAGAGGATGGAAGGGAGGGAGCGAAGGAAGGAATGTAGCCATTTTTTAAAGCATCTACCATGTGCCAGGAACTATGCTGAACACTTCATGAATATAATCTCATTTAATTCTCTAAACAGCCTGGGAGGTCGGTGCTATTAATATCTCCATTTTACAGGTGAGAACACTGGAGTAGGCAGAGTTTAAAGAACTTGCCCAGGGTCCACAACTAATAAAGTGGCTGAGGCTATTTGAGCTTCCCTCCCTCCCTCCCTCCCTCCTTCCTTCCTTCCTTCCTTCCTCCCTCCCTTCCTTCTTTCCTTCACCAATTAGCAAACAGAAAATAGAGAAATAAAATATATGAAGTACTTTGCAACATGGTAGATGCTGCTCTGAGGCAATATTGCTATAATTGTTATGTGTTATCATAAAATGTGAATGAAAATATGTAGTTATCATTTCAGCCTTTGTATTTTTAGTATACTTATTACAGATTTTGGAATATTTTTCAAATATTAAAAAGTACTGTGAAATAATATGAGAATGAGAAAAGGAACATGCCAACATATTTTGAATTCCTATATTTTTATACTTTCAGTAAAATGCCATTTTAATATATGCTCACAATTATTTTTGAATAGTAGAGTACTGTATAGAATATATGCCCATTTACACACACACTCATGCACACACACACACACACACACACACACACACAAATGCACCTTTCCCTCCCTGGTTGTGCTGTGGATATTATTAAAGTTATGCCTGCTTCTCCCCCAAGAGATTTTAAATATATTACATTTCTTAGTTAATAAACATTTATTAATATACTACCTTTTTATTTTGTGAAAACTAAAATAGTTTTCATTTTCCTTTCTTTTTCTACATCTTTCCATTCTCTTTTGCTCTTGCTATCTTTCTTTTCTTCCCTTTTTTTCCTCTTTGCAAGTCATTTAACCTGTCTCAGTTTCCTGAATTATGAAATGGGTATAATAACATCTTCCTTAAAGAGTTGTTGTGAGGATCATATAAGATCATTTATACTTAGCAAAGTGCCAGCAGTAATAGGTGCTTAATAAATGCTTATTCCATTGCATTCAATCCTATTTCCTCCACCCTAGCTTACACCATTATATTTGAAGTCAATCAAAACACAATGATTAACGTCCTGCCTTTGACATTAACAAAATATATGACCTTAGGAAAGTCACTTCACCTTATAAATCTCATTTTCTAATTTATACATTGAAGAGTTGGATTAGATCAGTGATTCTCAAAACTTTTCTGGTGCATTCTTCTTTATTTATATTGGTATCTATATTATCACCTTCGCCCAAGGCTAATTATAACCTACTACATATACTACGCTACCTCTATTAAATCTATGTATTATGTACGTGTATATATCTATATAAGCATTAAAATGTATAAATGCAGTCATAGATATGTATATACATATCTACATGTATGTATATGTCTATAAGTTTACTAAATTTAATCTTACATGTAGTAAGTGTATATGTACATATAGTATAATAGTATGTATAATACTACAGTATATATAGTTTAATAGTATGTATATATCATTTACATATAGTATAATAGTATGTATAATACTACAGTATATATAGTTTAATAGTATATATATATATATATATATATATATCATTTACTTGGAATAACTTCTGTATGTGTATACATACATGTACATATTTTCCATTTTTTCTTTATATCCTTGGCTCTAAGTGTGTTTTAGGTACATAGTGGGCACTTAATAAATGCATCTTGGATTAAATTGGATAGATAAACTTTTTGCTTTTTCTTATAGGATTGGAGGAATATATAACAATACTCAAATGTGGCATATATGTTAATGTATATTTAAATATTTGTATTTTACAGTACATACAAAATATACTATATAGCTTAGTAAGCAATATAATGTAATAATATAACATAGTAAACAATATAATATATAGCTTAGTAAATAATTTAATATGAATGATCAGTTGTAATATTCATCTACTCATTCATGTTCATTCAACAATTGTGTTTACTGAGTTTCTTGCTATGGTACAAAGAACATAAAAGTAGATTGGATAGTTTTTCACTTTAAACAGCAACATGAGATGAAATGAGGAAGTTTTTTGTGGAAGTCTACTCCTGACACAGTTTATGTGTCCTGGGAAAATCACTTGACATTTCAGTGCTCTAGGCAGCTTAGACTATGTTATAAAGAATTGCCAACCCACAATAATAGGAGGAATTTCCTCACATTGTAGCACCCAGCACCAATGAGATCACCTGTCCAGTCCCTGATTCCTAAACGTCAATATCAGTTTGACAACTATGCAGGAAACATTGTGTATAGCACTATTTTTCTAATCAACTGTTACATACTTAGTTTGTAAACATTTCAGAAATGTATGAGCTGTGTGGCATTTCACATATGCTGCTTATTATATATAGACTGAAACAAGACAATATTAACTATCTGCCTTCATGCTATGGAACATACCAAAAGAAATGGAAAGCCCATGCTTCCTGTGTAAAAGAGGCAACTTTTAAACATCATAATTGTTGAAGAGTTGGGAGATGTTAACAAGATCCTACAACCCAAGAAACCAAGTTACAATGAATTAAGCTTTTAGACAGGGCTCATGTGTTTTGAAGTTGGCCATTTTTGAAGGATGTACTTGTAGTATTATGGAATTGTGAAGGACAGAGGTATCCAAATGTCTAGTGTGTTCATAGGGAAGGGTGAATATGTGCTGGGTAATGGGGAGAGAATGGAATCTCTCTCCCTAGCCAGGACCTAATAGCAGTGCTCACATGCTCATAGACTGTTAGAGGAGGAGAGACCTTAGTAATTGTCTAGCTAAATACTCTTATTTGATAGTTGAAGCAATGACAGCTTGATGACAGTCAAATGACTCATTTAAGGTTACACAGCTGGTGGCCAGTTGGAGAACGGAATACAAGTGTCCTGATTCTAAGTCCAGTGCTCTTCCCATAACACCCATCCAATTCAATTCAACAAATATTTATTGCTACAAAGTACCATGCCAGAAACTGGGGACACTGATATGAAACAATAATTCTTGCGTTCAATATCTTCATTCTACCATGGCCATGGTATATATCATGTACCCAGATAAATAAGCATAAAGTATATTAAAAAATCATGCTAGGAGGAAGCAAGGGCTAGTAACTGGGATGTGATCAGGAAGGGCCACATGTAGGAGATGTCACCTGAATTGTGGTTTGAAGGAAGACAGAGATTCTAAGAGGTGGAGGTAAACAAAGAGTATGTTACAGACATGGCAGACTATTTGAGCAAAGTCATGGAAGGAGGCTGGAAATGGAATGTCATACTTGAGGAATAGCACATTTGCTTAAGGTGAGATGGATAGACAGAACATTTATTGAATATTCACTCTGTGGCAATCACTGAGTACAGGGATACAAATATAAAGACCAGGTATGTAAATATAGGTAAGCAGGACAGCCCCTGTCCTTATAGTGTCTAGGTCTAATGAGGGAAGGCTTACCTATCAGAGGCAGGGAGTGTATGAAAGAGAATAATATGAAATAAGCAGGAAAGCAAGGTGAGAGCCAGTTTGTGGAGGGCTCTAGAGATGAAATGAAGGATTTTGTATTATATGCTAAAAAATAATAGGAACCCAGTAAGATTTTTTGTGTAGGGGAATGATGTGATATGAAATGTTTTATGTATATACATTTGACAGCTATATGGAGGACAGATTTGGAAGAGGAGAGATTGGAAAGAGAGAGACCAGTTAGGAGTCTATTACAGCAGTCTAGGTGACAGGTGACAAGAGTTTGGGCTACAGTGGGAGCTGTTGGAGTAGAGAATCTGAGAAATGATGAGGGGGTTAAATTAACAAGATTTGGATATGAGGGTGAGACAGAGGTATGAACCAAGAATGACTTCAAAGTTGAGAACCTGGGAAGGATAGTTGTGCCCTCAACCACGAAAGGGAAGTTTGGAAGGGGGATGGGATTTGGGGAAAAAAATCTAGTAAATTCCATTTTAGATAGGTAGACTTTGATTAAGCACTTCTTAATGTGTACACTAGGCACTGTGTGAGGACTGCAAAGATAATAGTTGTCTATTCCTTCATCGAATTTCATACCCCTGGGGGAAGATCATCTAAAATAGAATGTGATAGAGGCTACAAATATGGCAAAAAATACCTTTTCAAATGAATATGTTAATAAATATTTGTTGGATGACCTTGAATTAAATGTCTCCTTTGCCCTAAGATGGAAAAATATGACCCAGATTATAGTTTGCTATATGGATTTAGTTGATTGAGGGACCAAGTAATGGGTCACTTTGGAACATCACTAATGGAGTACCCCCAGAAGTCTGAGTTTGGCTTTAT
This sequence comes from Potorous gilbertii, assembly GCA_028658325.1. Classification (NCBI taxonomy): domain Eukaryota; kingdom Metazoa; phylum Chordata; class Mammalia; order Diprotodontia; family Potoroidae; genus Potorous; species Potorous gilbertii. Next base: position 216,341,871 of record CM053772.1, read on the forward strand.
GATGTTTAACTTTTTTTCAGTGACTCAGATAAAATTATTGATGGTTTGCTAATTCAAACGGCTGGTGTATGCAATTTGGAAGGATAAATAACGTAATGGATGACAAAATCAGGGTGCAGAGAGATCCTTGACAGAACGTTGGGTTCTTTAAGTGAGATGGATCTAATGAAATGAATGTAATGTTTTATAATAGGATCCGAAAGATCAATGGCCAAAGTACAAAATGGGAGTGATATGGCTATGTACCATATCTAAAAATATGTTTTTAATTTTAATTCGTGATGGATGTATCTAAAAATATGTTTTTAATTTTAATTCGTGATGGATTACAAGCTCAGTTTTATTCAATAGTGTAATGTGGAAGCCAAACAAACAAAACTAGAGTAATTTTAGCTGCATTAAGAGAGAAACAGATTCTAGATTAGAAACCTGAATCTGCCTTCATCAATCCACATCTGCAATACTATGCTTAGCTTTGGGTACCATATTTTAAGGAAAATGTTAGTAAACTGGAGAATGTTTATAGGTAGGTATCCAGGATGGTGAAAGATCTTGAGATGACTTAGTGATTAGATTTGTTCTGTGTGACCCATTAGAGCAGGACTAAGAGAAGTGGGCAGCAATTGCAATGAACCAAGTTACAGGTGTGATGTAAAAGAAAAAGTTATTCCCCCTCACTGCCATCTTTAAGTATATATGGCATGACCACTCATTGGGCACATGGTAGAAAGGAACCCTTTGCCAGATATGGGTTAGACAGAATGACCTCTGAGGTCTCCTCCAACACCAAGACTTTTTTAAACTATGATATTACTTGCAAGGTATTGTGCTAGTTTCCAATGACAGGAAGATTTTAAAAAATGGCATAGTCTCTATATTCCATGAGAATATATTCTATAGATGGATGGTATGATGGGTAATAGTTAAGGTAGAATTTGTTGGTGTCAGAGAAGAGGTTCAAACAATATTTTATGAAAATTGAGAAAGAGGAGAACAATAATGGCTGGGTTGTCATGAAAGACTTCATAGGGTTGTTGGCATATGCCCTAAATCTTAAAGAAATTTAAAGATTCCAAAAAGGTGGATCTTAGGAAGGCATGGAAAACAATCTATGAAGGTAGAAAAGTAGGAGGTGGCATTTCTAGTTCAGAGGATTATTAGTAGTTCAGTTTGGCATAAATGTTGTGTGTATGAAGCAGGTTAATGTGAATGCCTGGAAGGACAAGTTGGAATTAGATCATGAAGAATCTCAAGTGACAGGCTAAAGAGTTTATAATTGATATTATGGTAATAGGGAGCCATTAAATTTAGGGGACTGACAGAGTTAGGCCTATGGATTAGGAAGTTTATTTTGATAGCTATAAGAAGTATATAGGAAAAAGACTGGACCCATGGAGGCAGGTTTGGTGGGGCACCAGGAACAGAGAATACTTCTGAGGTACGAATTCCAGGGCTGAAATGATCTTGCAGGGGAATGAGGTTCCTGGGACAGATAGAGTTTAGAAGAGTCTAGTCAATTGACCTGAATGAAAGAAAGGAAGAAAGAGAATGTATGTGCCTGTTATGTATGTGCCAGTCCTTGTGATGGAACTTGGGAATGAAAATACAAAAATGCAAAAGTGAGACAATCTCTGTTCTCAAGGAACTTAACATTCTTATGGGGGAAACAATATATAAGGGGCAAAGGTAAGGCTGGGGAAGAAAATTTTGCTTCTACTCATCCTTTTCAGTGGGGTTCAGATAGAAATAGACCTGAAACAAGTTTCTGTCCTACTATTATTTCTTTATATTTGATGTTCTATGGATTGTTAAATGTTGGTTAACAGAAATGCTTTTTATAGCTGAATAAGCTCCTCCTCTTTGGGCTTCTAAAAGCTTCCTTGGCACAATTCCAATGTCTGGCAGGACATTGGGGATTATGGATATTTATTTCATTCGGTTCCCACACAATTCACCTCTCTTCAGCCAGGTCTCTATAATATAAATGATTATGAGTATTTGGGATAATGACATACCTTACCAATGTTATTTTTATAAATTGGTGTTATGTCTGAGCAATTACGGGTAATTGTTTGGTCTGTGATAATGGTCTAGTTCCAATATGGTTTATCATATGTATTCTCTATTTTTATTTGGATGGTTGTATTTGTATCTATGAAGATTTATCATCCATCCATCTGTAAGAACAAGGAAAAAAAATGAGCTGCCAAATATATAATTCTGGCCACCATGTCCTGTTTTGTTGGTATTTGCTAGGTGTGAATGTCAGTTAATCTGTCAATAAGCATCTATTAATCATTTCAACATCAATTATATAGGAGATAATGATCCTGATAATTTAGAATACATAAGGAAGTGAGGGAGACATTATCATATAACACGTTTTTCCTGCAATCCCCTTCTTTCTTTGGTGAGTTTCTCCAGGGGCCTACATTTTAGGAAAGGGTACAGATTGGCCATCCTCCATTCTGTATCCCAGTTGTGCTTCTGACTCTTCAGATTTCAGCCTTTTCTACCATGCCAGGCACTAGAATGGGAGCTGAGGTTGTAAATACGAGCAGAAATAAAGACAGACGCTGCCCTCAAGGTGCTTACCTTCCAATAGGGAAAGATGCCATATAAAAGAAAGCTGAAAAGCAATGGGGGAGGAGGGATGTCCTCACAGGGACACGGTGGCACCATTCAAAGTCTGAAATATCAGAAGCACAACTGAGAAAGGACCAGGGGATAAACAGCCTAGGTTCTTCCCTGAAAGGTAAACCCCAGGAGAAACTCACCAGTGGGAGAAGCAACCCAAAAGGGTATAGAGATGTTGTGTTCTACTATATCTGCCATTGCTTTATGTGTGCCAAATGGAACACTACCATTATCATTAACTGATGGTGAAACACTTCTTGGGAATGAGCACAGAGATAAATGGAGGGACTAGACATTAGTACAAGGAAGAGGTAAGGAAAATTCCTCTATTCATTGAGGTTGGCCGTTTTTCTGTAATGTATTGTCTTAAACAGTTAGGTTTATTGTCATAAACAGAGAGGTTAAATTGTTCAATTTGATTCAATACAAATTTACACTGTGTTGAGTGCTGAGAGCACAAGTCATAAGAAGAAAGTCTCTACCTTAAAGAAGCTTACAATCTAATGGGAGAAGACAACACACAAAAGGAAACTCTGAAAAGTTGGAGAGGACACCAAGGGGTGCCCATGATGGTAGGGGAGGAAAATGTTCCCTGGAGTCCAGATCAAGCTTATGGAAAGTGGAAGTTGGTTGGAAAGTTCAGATTCCAGCCTTCTCTAAAGAAAATGTTGGGAAGGAGTTTGATACCCTTCCTCCAATCAGAGAAACTGAAATAATTGAGAAGTTGTTGAGAGTCCAAAGATAAGTCACTCACCTTGATGATTATTCCCAGGGTTACACATAGGTAGCTAGGTGGTTCGGTTGGATAGAGAGCAGAAGATCTGAGTTCAAATTTGACCTCAGACGCTTACCTACTATATGACCCTCAACAAGTCATTTAACCCTTCTTGCCTTAGTTTCCTCATCTGTAAAATGAACTGGAGAGGGAAATGGCAAATCATTCCAGGATCTCTGCCAAGAAAACCTCAAATGGGGATTATGACACAACTGACCACCACGAACAAATGTATGAGAGGTAGGATTTGAACCTAGGGTTTTCTGGTTTTGAAACTGACTTTACCAAGCTGCTTCTGGGTTGGACCATACTGGTGATAACAGTCAAGCAAAGTGGATATTTACCAGAATTACTATCCTGAAGGCAAGGAAAGGACAACAGTGAAAGAGCCTGGTAAGATTCTTCTCAAAAATCTTCGCAAAGACCACCCCACCCCCACACCATATGCTATTGGCAGAGGTAGTCCTCGTAGACTGACCATAATGACCTAATGATTTGTAGAGATGTCTCCTTCAGCAGTTTGGGTAAATGAAGATCCTAATCATCTCTTGTTAACAAGGCATAAAATGATAAATTAGCATGAAGCCACTAGGGCTTGGGCAGTGGATTCTTGGGACTCATCCTGAGTGATCTGGTGAGGTCGGGTTTGTTTTGTTCAGTTCAGGATCATTTCTTTTTCTCCTTCAATGGCTTCAACATCATAATAGCACAAATAGACCAGATGACCTCTCACCTACCCTCCCTTTGATTAAGTCTCATTTTGTAGCAAAACTATGACTAATGTCTCTTCCTTTGCCTTCAATAAACTATTGGATAATCTGTCTATTATGCCTAATATCCTCTTGCCCCAACATGCTATTGGTGTTTGGTTTGGATCCCCTGGAATGGGGGTGAACATTATATCTCTAACCTCCTAGGAAGCCCTGCTTCTTGGCTGGGCTGGTGGAGGGGCTTGTGTTTTCACAGCTGTTTGTACTTGGAGAAGGCTTAGCTGCGGTTGTGAAGGTTCCTCCCTCACTAGTTCATCAGTGAGCCCACTGTGTTGTGGGGGTTTGGAACTGTTAACGGGCAGTATGGAGGGAAGACTAAATTAATCATTTATGCTTTATTTATGCTCCCTCCCACCCTGGAGCAAGACAAGCAGATGCCAGCATTTCTCAGCCCATGGCTGTCCAGGTGACATGACATTTCATAACTGGTAGTGACACCCATCCCCAATGTTACATGTTAATGAGGCCAACTAGAGGGAGGAAATAGGTAGACCCTCACTGAGCTGGTAGATCTGTATGCCTCTTGGTAAGAATTTCTCCCTTTCTATTGTGAATCTAGGAACTCCATAAACTTTGGAAGCAAAATACCAATAGAATGTTTTTCCATTATTAGCTTTGTTATAGACTACGGTCCCTTTTATAATGGCTGATTTTCTTTTTTTATATTATTACTTGAATACAAATCAAAAATCCTTGGGCTTATACTTGCTAGATGAACAAGTAACTTAACCTCTCAAAGATTTCTTTCTTTATTTGTAACATGATGATGTTAATACTTCTATCACCCATGAATGAGTTATATATACTCAAAGAAACACACGTTTGTATAATGTCCTGAATATTAACAATGAAAACTGTCAATTTTAGGGGGAATAGAGACTACAAGGCCCTCGAGTATGATAGTCAGATTGTAGCACCAAAATGTGACAATGGCAAGGTCCCTTTTGAACATCACTTTTAAAATATGACTAATGCTTACTCTAATTAATTAGAGGTTGTTTAGATTCATAGTCAAACCTGGTCTGATGTAGTCATGTCTCAAGGAATGGTTCAACCTAATTCATTAGGAAGTATTTAGAAGCGGCTAATGAGTTAGAAGCCAAATAGTCAAATGATTATTTTTCATCTTCCCAACTGACAGATGCACTGGGGAAAGATCATAGATTTGGAATTATATTGGTCACCAAATCTCACTCCCTCATTTTATAGAGGAGAAAATTAAGGCCCAGAGAAGTTGGATTTGAAATTAGGTCTTATGACTTGAAGTTCAGTATTCTCCCGCAGTATTTTTCTGTTCCAAGTTGCTTCCTTTGTATGTATCTGCAGTGGGAAAGATTTCAAGAAGAAGAATTAAAGTTATTAGATTGTAAATCCTTCCAGGGCAGAGGTTATGTGATTATCTATCATCACATGCCCAGAGAGTAACATAGTACCTTGGAAAGATTTGGTCCTTAATACATATATATATTAAATGAAATTGAATTGAATTGACTGCAGTGATGGTGGACCCCAGGTGGATACAAAACACTGTTACTTTGGCCCAGATTTCCTGCAGAGAAAACCCATTTCTCTATCTCAAGCATGGTTTAATTACCCACAGGGAAGCGTGGCCATCCTTGAAGCTGTTTAAACAGAGCAAAACACTTTATCGACTTCCATTTCTTTGACTATAAAATTCCGCTGACATTTTGAGGACTTTATAGAAACTTCACCTTGAGAGCACACTTTACACATTTCTCTAGCCAGGCCAAGTTCAGCATTATTCATGTTTTACATCTCCTACAGGGATTTGCAGGAAATACTCCTTAAATGTCTTTGGAGAACCCCTGCTGCATGGAAATTGGACATTCACTACATACCAGAATATGGTCATCTGTTAAGTTTGAAATGATGTTTTCATTGCATGTTTTGTGTATTAATTTTCCTTTTTTTTCCAATTTCTCTGTGTGTCACTTTCATGAAATCTTAAACTGCTTATTACTGTCTAATACCCAGTTAAAACATCAAGATAGACATTATTTATTTTAATGATTCATATAATACAGTAGTGAAAGACAGGCAACTACTGTGAAGCTGTTAAGGATTTGCATGAAAAAATACAGCAAGTGTTTCAGATAATAAATATAGTAAATATGTAATTCATGGGAAGAACTTGGATCTACCTAGAACAGAGAATTGCTCAGATGCCTCTGAGACTAATTTAATGAGGCATTTGTTCTTTTCTATATCCAAATATGGTGTAATTCTTTTCCAATAATTAAAAAGTTTTATTATTTTGACACGATTGTCATTCCTCAAAGCCATTCCTCTAAAGAACCCTCTCTTATAACAAAATTTAGTTCAACACATTTACATCATCCCACAGCACATGCTTCCTTCTGGTCTTATTGTCCACCGGTTCTCTTCTAAGAAGAGAGGAATGGTTTATCACTGGGGTCCATTGTTTACTGTATGGATTTAAGTTCTGTATTTGAGCATTAGTTTTATATAAATATCCAACTATGCATATTTTTGCACAAATAGGGGCTTCTCCTCCATGGTTGATGTTTTTGTGATCAATTGCAAAAATGGTGTGCTTCAGCTCTATTCCTCTGGCCCCATTCTTCCACAGTAAATTTTCCAGATGCCTTCATTTGGAGGAAAGGCCCAGATCAGCCATGTCTGGACTTTGTCTCCATGCCTCCAGAATGGCATCATTCTTCCTCTCCTATAATTTTCTTTTCCTTTTCATGGATTGTCTTCCCCAGTTAGAATGTAAGGTCCTTGAGGGCAGAGGCTACCTTTCTTTTTTATTTGTATTTGTTTATTTACTACTTAACACAGGGCATGGAGCATAGTAGGCACTTAAGGAATGCTTTTTGACTTGACTTGGTTTAGCTGGTGCATTTGCTGTTAAATCATACTGTCTAGGGGTGGAGTCAAGATGGCAGAGTAGAAAGACGTACATACTCTAGCTCTTCCCCCACAGCCCATAAAATACCTGTAAAGAATGACTCTCAACAAATTCTCAAGCAGTAGAAACCGCAGAATAATGGAGTGAAAGATATTTCCAGCCCAGGGTGACTCGGAAGACCAATGGGAAAGTTCTGTCACACCAGATGTGGAGTGGAACACAGCCCAGCATTGGCCATGTAGCACCAAGAGGAGCAGGACCAGAGCAGACCTAAGGCGTGGAATCCTCAGGAGCAATGGAGGTTCCCAGATCCCTCAACCCACAGGCACCAAAGACAGCTTCAAAGGTCAATAAGAGGGCTTTTTCAGCTGGGTGAGAAGGGAGCAGGGTCCTCCCCTTACCCCAGTCACAGGAGGGGGCAGCAGAGACAGAAGCAGCAGCAGCAGTGGGCGGCTGCTGTGGTGGGTGGTGATGGGCATGGCAGGCAGCAGCCAGCATACATTGCTGGAGTCCTCAGTTTAAAGTCCCTGGAGGAAATGAACAGCTGATCTTAATCTCACTCTGAGTGACAGCCTGGCTCTGGGAACCCTTGGTGGAATTGAGCAGTTGATCTAAATCTCAGCCCTGAATGCTGGTGTAACAAAACTGGAGGCAATTGTGGAAAGGAATTCTTCTACTTTCAGATTCTGGGCAGAAAAGCTTCTGGTTCCTCCTAGAGAAGTGGGTAGGCTTGATTGTGCCACCTTGAAGGAACTTAGATCTTATAGATCTCCAGAGTACACCCTACTTTTGACAAAGGACCCAAAAGTTAAGTAACTGATTCCCCAAAAAGGGAAAAAAATAAGAACTATAGAAGGTTACTTTCTTGGTGAACAGGTATTTTCTCCCATCCTTTCAGATGAGGAAAAACAATGCTTACCACGAGGGGAAGACAAAAAAGTCAAGGCTTCTGTATCCCAAAAATCCAAAATGAATATTCAATGGTCTCAGGCCATGGAAGAGCTCAAAAAGGATTTTGAAAATCAAGTTAGAGAGGTGGATGAAAAACTGGGAAGAGAAATGAGAGAGATGCAAGAAAATCATGAAAAGCAGGTCAACACCTTGCCAAAGGAGACTCCAAAAATGCTGAAAAAATAACACTTTTGAAAATAGTCTAACTCTATTGGCAAAAGAGATTTAAAAAGCCAATGAGGAGAAGAATGCTTTAAAAAGCAGAATTAACCACACGGATAAAGAGGTTCAAAAGCTCACTGAAGAAAATACTTCTTTAAAAATTAGAATGGAACACATGGAAGCTAAAGACTTTATAAGAAATCAAGAAATCACAAAATGAAATCAAAAGAATGAAAAAAATGAAAGATAATGTTAACTATGTCACTGGAAAAACAACTGGCCTGGAAAATAGATCCAGGAGAGACAATTTAAAAATTATGGGACTACCTGAAAGGCATCATCTAGAAAAAGAGCCTAGACGTCATCTTTCATGAAGTTATCAAGGAAAATCTGCCCTGATATTCTAGAACCAGCGGGCAAAATAAAAGAAAGAATCCACTGATCACCTCCTGAAAGAGATCCCAAAAAGAGAAACTCCTAGGAACATTGTAGGCAAACTCCAGAGTTCCCACATCAAGGAGAAAATATTGCAAGCAACTAGAAAGAAACAATTTGAGTATTATGGAAATGCAATCAGGATAACACAAGATCTAGTATCTTCTACATTAAGGGATTGAAGGGCATGGAATGATATTCTAGAAGTCAAAGGAACTAGGATTAAAATCAAGAATCACCTACCCAGCAAAACTGAGTATAATACTTCAGGGAAAAAATGGTCTTTCAATGAAATAGAGGACTTTCAAGGATTCTTGATGAAAAGACCAGAGCTGA
>CM053772.1:216351329-216431212 GCA_028658325.1 Potorous gilbertii
CTATATTCAATTACCTGCCTCCCCAAAGGGAATGGGTGGGGAGGGAGGGATGGGGAGAAGTTGGAACTTAAAGTTTTAGGACCAGCTGTTGAGTATTGTTCTTGCTACTAGGAAATAAGAAATACAGGTAATGGGGAATAGAAAGTTATCTGGCCCTACAGGACAAAAGAGAAGATGGGGTAAGGGAAGGGAGGGATGACAGAAGAGAGGGCAGATTGGTGTTATGGGTAATTAGAATGTCCAGTGTATTGGGGAGGGGTGAGGGGACAAATGGGGAGAAAATTTTGTAACCCAAAATCTTGTGAAAATGAATGTAAAAAGTTAAATAAATTTATTTAAAAAAAAAAAAGAAAAGAAAAATGTTCACCAAAGAAGAAGTCTTTATTTTTTGGCCAGGATATCAAATTTCCTTGTTAGTGATCCTACAGCTACAGATCTACCAGCATTTCAACTAGAAATTCTGATTATGGATCCTCAATCACCATCCCATGTTTCTGAAAGTTTTCTAGGAACACACATGGTTCACCTCACTAGTAGCAGCGGTTCTATTTGCTAGAAAGAAAATATGAAAATAAAAAATTTGGCCTAACATTTTTGTCTTGAGAAAACCCTCTGCCAAAAGTATAAGAGCTTAAGAAAATCAGTGCCTGATGTTTCTATTTCCACCTTGAAAACATATTTCACAGTTCTAACACAATTATTTTAAAAATATTTAATTGATTTTATGTACCCCTTGATAAGTCTGATCTATGAAAACCAAAGTTTAGAGTGGCTTTAAAACTCAGAAAACAAGTGTCTATAATGGAAACTACAGAACTCTCTGCAAGAAGGTTGGTCGTATAGGTTACCTGGGTCAGAACAGTATCAGAAAGGTGTGAGCTGAAGCATTCAATGAATGTTAACGACAGCTTCCAGGTTTTGTTTTTATTTAACATTTTTGGGGAACAGGAGAATGATCCAGAAAAAAGGTAAGAACAGTTCTTAGGATATTTGGAAAAATAATAACACAACAGATATAAGGCAGAATTGCTCAGTTTCCATATTTTTTTCGAGGCAATTAGGGTTAAGTTACTTGCCCAGGGTCACACAAGAAGTATGTGTCAAGCTTCTGAAGCTAGATTTGAACTCAGGTCCTCCTGAATCCAGGGCCAGTGTTCTATCCCACTGCACCACCTAGATGCCCCTATATTGTTTGTTTTCTTGGTGAGACAGAGCTACTGTTAGACTGGAACAAAAACAATTTTAAAAAAAGTTGAAACTTTGAATAAATGAGAAAGTGGCATGATTTTCCTCTGTATATCTCTCTTCTAACAATGTCATCTCTTACAATAAAGACATTTTGCTGAAAGAAAAAAAGAAAAACAGTAAAATAATTAATACTCTACCAGTCAACAAACATTTACTAAACACTTGCCTCCACTTTGGTCTTGGCTTGTAGCCTTTTCAAATTGAAGAATTTACCATCAGTATAGTAGTTGACCTTGATGCCATGTTCATCTTCATTGAAAGCATTTGTCAACATGGCTGAAAACATCATGCAAAAAAGCACTGGGGCAAGCACACAGCTCTGTTTCACTCCACTGGTGACTGGGAAGGCATGAGAGCTTTGTCCATTATCCAGAACCCGGGCAAACATGCCATCATGAATTTGACATACAATATTGATGAATTTCTCCAGGTAACCAAATTTTGACATAATTTGCCATAAGCCCTCATGCCTAACAGTGTCAAAGGCCTTGTTCAGATCTACAAACATTGCATACAGACCTCTGTTCTGCTTCTGGCATTTTTCCTGGGGTTGCCTGGCAGCAAACACTATTTCGATTGTTCGTTGGCCCTTTCTAAAGCCATAGTGGCTCTCAGGTACATGACCATCTTCCAGGTGAAGGATCAACCTACTAAGGAGGACTCTAGCAAGAATTTTGCAAGCAATGACTAAGAGAGAGATCCTCCTGTGATTGTTGCAAGACAACCTATTCCCTTTACCCTTATAGAGGTGGACAATGGAGGCATCCTTGAACTCCTAGGGGATAACCTCCTCTTGCTATATAACCTGGAAAATTTCAGTCAGCTTTTGTATGAGTACTGGTCCCCCTACCTTGTAAATCTCAACTGGAATAAAATCAGCACCAGGTGCTTTGCCACATGAAAGGAGCCTAATGGCCCTCAAAACCTTTTCAGTTGGAAGTTCAGCTAAGGAAGGATTGACTTCAACCTGAGGTAAATGGTCAATGGCCTCAGCATTGATTGATGATGGTCTGTGAGAACACTATAGAAGTGTTCAGTCTATCTCTCTAGGATCATGTCCTCAGCACTAATCAATGTGGCTCCATCAGCACTGAGTATTTGTGATGCATAGTATGTTTTTGGTCCACAAACAACTTTCAAGGAATCATAAATGTGTTTTGGATTGTCACTATCAGCATAAAACTAAATGGCATGACACGCCCACATAAGAAAAAGTGCTATACTCTTTGAGCAAAGCAGAATTGAGACAGCACAAAGTAAATGCAGAATGCCCAAATTATGGATATTCACCCTAAATATTCACATGGATTATCTGCACCCAACTTGTGATAGAGCATTCCAAGCTTGTATTGGTCTCATCAGCCACAGTTGGACACCATGAAATTTCACTTTACAATGGTGATGTCATTTTAGTCCTCTTCAAAGATGAAGGATAACAACCAACCAACCAACCAATTAAACACTTGACTGTGCTAGACGTGGTGCAAACTGCTGGGGATATAAATGTGAGTGGAAGATGGAGCTTACATCCTAGTGGAGTAAGACAAGAAATAAAATGAAGGAGAAGGGGGTGTAGGGTAGAGTGAATGTACCTTTTGGGGAATAAATCAATACATTGAAAAAGAACCTGACCTCATATGCAATTTTACTTTCATGGATACACCCTCTCTTCAAAGTAATGGGGAAAGGTATCTTCTCAAATCTTTGGGGCTAAGCTTGTTCTTTGTAAGTTCATCTTATATTGTTTTGTGGATATTATACTTTCCATTTGCATCACTGTAGTCTATACATATTTACCTGTAGCCTCAATACATCTATATTTACACACTGATTACTTCACTTTGCTTCAATTCATTTAAGTATTTCTGTGTTTTTCTATATTCATCAATCATATTCATGCATCACAATTTTGTTAGCTGTTTCATGGTCAATAAAAATCAATTTTGATTCTGCTGTTTTTTTCAATACAAAAAATTTCTATTGTAAATATTTTGGGGTGTATGTAGCCTTTCTTTTTATTGATGACCTTCTTAGGTTGTATACCTAGCAGTGTTTAAAGAATACAGAATATTTCAACCACTTATTTGCTTAATTACAAATTTGCATTTAATGTTTTATGTTCTAAATGTGCTTACCTATATAATTTTTTCCCTTCTGTATTTTAGTTGAATACAAGGAACATCATAAATTTTCCACATTGCATACCCCAAATCTAGTACATATTATGTATTTGATTTTCAAAATCTTTTTTGAACTCTTCCATGGCCTGAGCCCATTGAATATTTATTTCAGATGTTTGAGATACAGAAGCCTTGACTCCTGTATCTTTACCTGATGGTAAGCATTGTTTTTCCTCATCAGAAAGGAAAGGTGGAAACATCTGTTCACCAAGAAAGTAGCCTTCTATGGTCTTATGTTTTTTTCCCTTTTCTGGGCATTTTCCCAGCCAGTTATTTGACTTCTGAGATTCCTTTCCACACCCACCTGGCCTCCAGATCCACCCAGCTGGTGCTTGGGGTCTGAGATTCAAATGCTGCTCCACAGGCTCAGGGCTTTCAATGGGGGCAGGGTTGCTATTCAGTGTGAGATTAAGTTCAGCTGTTTGAGTGGGAGACAGGGCCCCCTCAAGGGGCTCATTTCCCTCAGGAGGTTTATGCAGAGACCTTCAACAATGGATCTGAGCCCCTGCTTGCTTTAGGAGCCCCTGTCCTCTGCTGCTGCCTCCTGAGGGGGCCTGAGTTATGGGGACTCCCCTCTTGGCAAGCCAGACAGGCTCTCTCAATAACCTTTGGTGTCTATGGGTAGATGGACCTGGGTGGCCGCTGGAGATTTCGTCCCTGAAGCCTGCTTGGATCTGCTCCTCTCCGTGCCACGCAGCCAAGGCAGGGCTGGGCTATCTACTCTGGGTCCAGTGTGTGATGGACCTTTGGTGTCGATTTTTCTGGGCTCTCTGGAACAGAAATCTCCTCCACTCTGTTGTTGTTCAGCTTCCACTGCTCCAGAATTTTTTGGGAGTTCTTTTTACAGGTATTTTATGTGCTGTGGTTTCGGAGCTAGCATATGTGAATCCTTCTACTCCACCATCTTGGCTCTGTCCTCCATATTATGTATTTGAACAAATGCTTTTTAAAATTATATTTTAATTCAAACATTTGGCATTTCATCCAAATTGTACTCTAGCTATTCCCAAAAGTCAGTTTTGCAATTCTGAGTTCTATACATTTGCACAAGCTTTCCCTCATAGCTAGCATTCATTTCCCCTTATTTCTAGCTGTCTGGTATCTCTATGGCTCGACTAAAATACCAGAAGCTTTCCTTTACCCTTCTGCCAGTTGGTGTAATGCAAATTACTTCATATTAACTCATGTACAAGTATGCGTCCAATGAATATAAACTCCTTGAGGTCAGGGCTTGTTTAATTTTTGTATTTTTATTCTGCATTGTCTAGAATCTCACCCTCTCTAGGCCTCATTTTCATATCTGGACAATAATGGAGTTGTGTTAAATAACCTCATCTATAAAATGAAGGGGTTGTACTAGGTGGTTTCTAAGTCCGTTCCAGCTATGGATCTATTAATCCATGGTATCTTGACCTCTAAGGACTCATAAAGTTTTAAATCTTTGACCTTATGAGAAAGCCATATATAATGGGTGCCTCTATTTCCTTTCTTCTCCCTCCTGAATTCATTGCAGTCAGGCTTCCAACTTCGTAATTCAAGTCAAACAGCTCTCTCCAAAAATACCACCAGTTGCTTTAATGTGAAATAAAATGGAGTTTTCATGAACCTCATCCTTTTTGACCTTTCAACTTTTGACAGTGTTGATCAATCTCTTCTCCTCGATAAGCTTTTGGTTCTAGGTTTTCATGGCACTGTTCTTTTTGGGTTCATCTCCTTCCTGTCTGATTTCTCCTTCATTCAGGTAGTATCTACTGACCATGGTTCTGTCCTGGTATATCTCTTCCTCCAAGGTGAAATTTTTCTTTGATGACCTCATCAGCTCCCTTAGTTTCAGGTACGATTGTTATGCAGATAATTCTCAGATCTATTTATTTAGTCCTAATCTCTCTCCTGACCTGCAGTTTCCCATCTCCAACTCCCTATTGGATACCTATAAATGGACGTGCTGTAGGGATTTTAAACTCAACATTTCCTAAACTAAATTAATTTTATTTTCTCCCAAACCCTCCCCTGTTTCTAAGACCCCATTAATGTTGAGGCTTCCAGTATAATGCCTGTTCCCCAGGCACTCAACCACATGTCATCGTTGATTGCTTATTCTCTTTTCCCCTCATATCTAGTCAGTTGGTTTTCCCTATGTCATGTCTCTTTTATACTCTTCACTATAGATTTTCCCTTTATTGTATTTTGCCTTTTTTGTATCTCAAACACATTTTAACACAGTGCCTGGAACATTCCAGACACTTAACAAGGTGTTTTTGACTTTAATTCACTATGACACCATTAGTGTTTAATGAATTAATGAGAAATGCAGTGTAGTGTAGTGGAAAAGTATGTTGAACTTGAATTAATTTTTCTTTTTGAATACAGTCTAGAGTCAGTTCAAGTTCACCTCACTGTCCTATCACCTAGTCCACATTTTTCCATCTTTTCCCTAAGTGAGGAATCAGGGGATGTGTCAAAATGCTTTTTGGTATCCAAAAATGATATGTCCACACTCTTGATCTAACAGTCTAATTGTTTTATAAGACAACAAACAAACAAATGAGTATATAGGTAAATAAACAAATAAAATTAGTTTTCCATATTTGTTTCTGATGAATCCATTCTGCCTTTTAATCAATGCTACTTTTATTTCTAAGTAATCCAAAATCATTCCCTTGATAACTTATTACAGAGGTCTTCCAGGAACCAAAATTTAGCTTGGTATCCTCTACATTGGATAGATACTTTCTGTTCTTTTAAACAATGTGTTCTTCAGCCTTTTTGCATCTTTTCTGTTCTCTAGGGCCTTTCAAAGCTCACCAATACATCAGTATTTCAAATTATCTAAATGCATTAGAATATAATTCTTTTGGGGATATAAAGGTATTCTTTTTCTATATAATTCCTTCTTATATTTCAAAATTCTTTTACTTTTGGTTCTGTCACTTTCTTGGCATAGAAACAAGAGATGAGTTGAGTACTCTTCTCACTATCATCCATTAAGCCAAACAATTGTTCCATCTCTTTATTTTTTTTCCTCCTGTTATCAACATAGCTAAAACACAGACAATAGTAATACTTAACAATGGCATAATACACTTTTTGTTTCCTTGATCATTTATTTCTGTTCTTTGTTCACTCTGGGTTTTTAGGTTCTTTATGTAATTCTTGTAGGACTGTGCTGCAAAAACTTGTATTTGCTCCTTTTATAGTCTGAGATGGTTTATGAGTTTTCAGTACAACTGTATTAGTCTCTTGAGGCAACTCCCTGCCCTTTTTTCCCTCATCAGAATCATTTCTACTTGTCTTCAAAGTGTAATTCTTGAAAAATTTTCATTTCTCTTAAAATTACTTCCTCTTCAAAATATTAGACCGTTGGATGCTATTTATCTTCTTCTGTCTCCTATGGAATCTACTCTCCCCAAATCAAGGGTGGCTGTCAAAATTATGGCTGACTTCTTAAAATATTCTCTACTGGGAATTTTCAGATGGAATCATTGTTTGCCCCTACAGCTCCTGTAATTTCCACGTCAGTAATCAAGTCCTTTCTCATGATCAAAATCAGGTGTAGAATACCAATTTCTTTTATTGATTTTTTCCATTTTTTTTGCAGGAAGAAATTATCCTTAAGGCAAATCAGAGATTAATAAACTTTCCTTCCTCTCCAAATGGAATACTTTAGAGTAGTAGTCATTCTATACAAAAAATGACAAAAGAGAGGATTTATAAAGAATAGAAGATAATAAAGAATGAAATCCATAGCCTCAAAAATCTATTCAAAATATCACAAAATAGCAGTAATATACAAGATAAACTGAAAGCCCTAACACAAGGAGGCACATTTAACCCAATAGTTATTCTCTTATTGAAACTTGATAAGATGAAACTCAGGTCTAAATATGGCTATGGAAAGATATGCCTTATATCAATGGAGCATAATACATAAGAGAGAGCATGAGCAGCACTGGATACTAAGAATATATGTTTATATGAGAAAATCTGGGAACCAGAAGGAAGGAATATAGTGGACTGCATCCAGATGAAAATCAACAGAGGGGAGAATAGAAGTGATATTATCATGGTGTTATATACTACAGGCCAGAGGGAGGTAATATATGAAGAATTCTGGACATAGATCACAAACCTGGCATGAAAACATGACATAATAATTACGGGGAACTTCAATTATCCAGGCATATGGCAGAATTCTATCACTGCCAAATGACAGGAAACTGATAAATTCTTGGCTAACCTTAATAAAAATTTTATTTTTCAAAAAGTGGAGGAAACCACAAGGGGAAGCTGTTCTTTGGATCTAATTGTAAACAACAATGATAGGAACCTTGTGGGGAAGTAACCACACTACTACTTAGAATTCATGAAAAAAGGAAGGGAAGATTAAGCGTAGTGCAACATATATGTTTGGGTAAGTCCTTTTTCAAAGAAAAATGAGAAAGGGTAAGAAAAAGGTCATGACCCAATATTCTACAGGGCAAGATGGCCCAGGAGCTATGAGCAACTCTGAAAGATGGAAATCTAAAGTCATGAATAGAAGTGTTTCATATGTGGAAGACTAAATTTTTTTCTACTGTTGTTTTTAGTTATATTGGGGGCAGGAAAAGATCAAAGAAGTGATAGGACTCCTTGGAGAAGACTGCCCAATGATAGTAGATTGTGGAAATAAGACAGAACTAACTCAGCTTTCCTTTCACTTTTGTTTTCTGTGCCAGAGAAAATGATCAGGCACAAAATTTTGACTAACAGTTGAAACTCAAGAACAAATGAAGAAATGGTAAGAAATCATCTAGCTACCTGTAGCCAGAAAAAATGGATAGTGTTCCAGAGAACTTGCAGAACTGTAGGAAGTGATTTCTGAGTTGCAGATCATGCTAGATTGTGGAAAACAATAGAGGCACTTGAAACATGGTAAATGTTATTCTGGCTTTCATAAAGGAGGAGAGAATCCTTCTGATTCACTCCTGATGTGCATAGTTACAGACAGAAATCAAAGAAGTATACGTCCATCTATCCAGATGGCTATTTAATTATTATTCAAATCTTTATTATCAAATACTTGTATAAATATATCCTTGTCAAATTTGCAATTTCTAAAATATTGGGAGGGATACACTGATGATTAAGGGTTAAAAATATCTTCAGAAGTTAGAATCTTGAATCTAATAAGAATATATTTAATGAGAATAAATGTTAAATCTTACACTTTAGTTCAAAAATCAGTTTCATAAGTATAAGATGGGAGAACATGGTTAGACAATTTTTGTGAACACAATACATTAATTTGAGTGGCCTTAAAATTTAAGGAGTCAATTGCAATGAATCTATGGTAGTGAAGAAAACAAATCTGTTTTGGGGCTCCTTTAAGAGAAGCATAGATTTACAGGAATGAGGATAGTCTCCTTGTTGTGGTTCAACCGCATCTGAAATTCTGTGGTCAATAAATCATTTTAGTTATAGGCATTGCATTTAGGAGGAATATTGGTAAATGAAAAACTGTTAAGGCAGCTTGAACAGCAAAGGCAGTGTACTGACATGAAATGTGTGACATTTGTGTTTGGGAAGATCTGAAGCCCACCCTGGGTGCTTACTAGCAGTGTGACCCTGCATAAGTCACATAAGTTCTCTGACCTCAGTTTCCCAATCTGTGAAATGAGGTAATGGGATCTGATGTCCTCTGAGGTCCCTTCCAGTTTTAAAGTTATCATCTTATAAATATGCAAACTATAAACTTTAATTGCTGAACTTTAATTCCTGAAATTATATATGTATTTGTATACACACATATACATATGTGTATATACACATTTACACACACACACAGACACACACACACACACACATACATATATATATATATATATATATATATATATATATATATACTCATCACGTGTAAAAATGTATGGTCTTTGAGATCAAGAATTGAGTCATTTTTATCTCTATCTCATGATCTAGTATAGTGACATGTATACATACATATATATATAACATATATATATATACATATATGTCAAATGTTTGGTAATTTTTAAAATAATAGAATTGTTTAATTTAATAGGCTATTAGTTTGGTAGGTCAAAGTGCTCCTGAGGATAAAGACATAGCTTATCAAGATTTCAAAAGAATTTGACAAGGTTCTCATCATATTCTATGGTTAAGAGAGAAAAATGATAGTGAAGTTATCTGACTTCAAAACTGGCTGAATTGAGCATTACCAAAGTGTGGTAATTGATGGATCAGTGTCAAAATGGATGTCTCTTACAGAATATTCCAGGGATATATCTTCTCAGGAGTATTATGTGTGTTCATCCTTTGTTGCTGAAGAAGACCATGCCATAAGAGAAATAATGACATGACTTGCATTTGACTTTGTTTTGAATGAGGGAGTGCTGTCAGGAGTATTTAGACAAGGCATGAATGACATGCTTAGCATACATGTGGGAGAGATAGCTAAGAGGCTGATTTCAAAGGATGCAAAAGAGACTGTAATAGACTACAGATGAGATGAGTTCTGTAAGAAGAAAGTTAATGACAATCCATGTAAATTGCTACACTTGGATTGAAAGAATCTAACTTCACAAGTTAGAAGATGGAGCTTTGACTAGGTAATGATATTAGGGAGAGGTTTAGTGGGCTGCAGGGCAGTTAGGTAATACAACAGATAGAGTTCTGGGTCTAAAGTCAGGAAGACTCATCTTCCTGAGTTTAAATGTGGCCTCAGACACTTACTATCTGTGTGACCCTGGGTAAGTCACTTAATGATGCTTGCCTCCATTTTCTCATCTGTAAAATGAGCTGGAGAAGGAAATGGCAAACCTCTCCAGTATCTTTGCCAAGAAAACCCCAAATGAGATCATGAAGAGTCATTGGACATCACTGAACAACTGCAGCACTGATAACAAAAGCAAGCAGACTGCAAGTTCACTATGAGTCAGTGATGTGATACCACAGCTGGTAAGCCAAAGCAACCTTGGGACATATTGATAGCAGTTTAATGTCAAGTCTAGGAGGTTGACGGTCCTGCTACTCTCTACCTGGTCCAATTATATATGAACTATTGTGTTCATTTTGGGCACCCACAGTTTAGGAAGGTCATGAGGCAAGTTGAATTGATGAAGGCATTTAAGATCATCCTGTATTTAAGATGAAGTTAAATAAAAATGAGGCAAGTGAGATAGAAAGAAAATACATTTTTTTCATTGAAAAATATTAAATATAATAAAAAACTTCAGAAATGAAGAAGATGTCTTGGTTGAAGAAGAAAAGACTTATGTATAGCCTGAGAGTTGCCTTCAAGCTTTTATGGACTGACACATGTAAGAGGGATTACACTTGTTTTCTGGATCTGGGATGAGGAACTAAGAACAATGGTTAGAAATTGAAAGGAATACGTAAGTTCAACATGAACAAAACCAAAATCCTAACATTTGACACTGTCCCAAAATAGTATGAACTGCTTTGGAAAGAGGCAGCAAACTCCTACTTGACGGAAGTCATTAAGCAAAGGCTGGATGTCATTCACAGGTTTCCTGTTCAGATGGGTCTCTTCCAGCTCTGAGATTCTTTGATTCTGAATGAAATCTTAATTTTGACCACTTGTCACCTGTATTGCCTCAGGTGAGTCCCTCATCTCTTCTGAGCCTTAGTCCTCTCTATCATTGTGATTTTTTTTTGTTATGTTGCTATGAGGAAACAGTTTTGCAAACTTTAAAGTTCTACGTGAGCATTGATGGTGACTTCTTTCTCTTTTAGATCCTACTCATTACTGTATAATTTTAGTAACTCCTATTGGACTTGAGCTCTAAAGGCAGATAGACTTTAATTAAATGAAAAATAGCCTTCCTTTTGAAAAATATGGCCCATGAAATAGTTCTTGTGTAAAACCATAATCCTATATTTTCTTTCCTAACAATCAAAATTGAAATTGGCATATTTATATGTTTTGGTGTTGGTCTTGTATAACTATGATTTTTTCCTTTTTTAATTATTATTTTTAAATGACGGGGTCTTCTTCTTTTCCCTCAGGAACATTTTAAATTTGACCAAACACTTCATGCCCAGCTTGTCTCTGCAATTAAAGCACATGTGTATTTCTAGGGAAATTTAATCCACATGTTTCTGATTCATTTACACTTCATTTTTAACATGTTGTTTTGTGAGAGTCATTTGGCATCCAAGACTTTTTTCTCTCCAAAAGAAGGTTTTTTCCTTTGGACCAGAAAATTGCATTTTAGCACTGCTGAATGGAACCCAATCCCTCAGCCTCTCTTGGGACTAATGTTCAAGTGTATTGTAAACTTGGCATAACACATCATCTTCTCTGTTAGCCAAAGGATTGAACTTTGAGGAGCACATTAAAAAAGTGGTCATATGTGTTTTTAAATATGGTTTTTACAAAAAAATCCACTCAGCAGGAAAATAGTTTTCCCACCAACAATATATGGTATCATAGACTGCCTCCCCTCAAGTCCTTCTCTGGAGCTTCATCATGGTGTAGCCATAACCTTAGGGTCTCAATGGCTAAGCAGAACAAAAGCTTTGGCAGATATTATGACCTAGGAAAAACTTCAAGTACAGGCCAAGAGACAGATTACATACTTGTTGTCTGAGAAACATGTTACTTAAGTACAGAGAAACTCAACATTACAAAACTGGATACCAGGCAATGACATTATTTTTAATACCATGGATCATAAGGAGAATCTATTAATAGTTGTGGTTCTTATCCTTAGTGTGCGAGTGTGTGTGTGTGTTTGTGTGTATGTTTGTGTTTGTGTGTGTGTGTATGTGTGCCACAGACCTCTTTGGCATGTGAGTAGTGCCTATGGATCCCTTCACAGAATGATGCTCTGAGTAAACATAAATGAGGAAAATGCTGAATTTCAGTTAGAGATTAATGAAAATAAATTTTCCCCTTCCAAGTTCATGGATGTTCTATCTACAATTTCAGATTAAGGGCCTCAGTATATAAAGCATTAAAGGTATCCATGCTAGATGAGAACACCCATACCCAAAGAGAATGCCAGTTCTGGAGAAACAACAGTAAATACAATGGACTTACATTTGTTTGATGCAAGTATAAAAGTTGTGAGAAAATGGGATCAAATATTGTTTTATTACGTGATAATTCCTGGTGTCTTCCGGTAGAAATAACAAAGAAATGATGATTTTTAAAACAAAAAGTAGTAATAATATTATCAAAAAATAACTTCTTTTTTATGTCTGCCTTGATTTGAGCCTCCATAACACTAGGACTGATACAGTTTTTCTCTTCCATTTTTTTTCTATCTGTGGAGAGCAGGGTTCCTTTCTGTGATCTCACTTCTCTTTTCTGTACTTATGTACTTTTCTTTGCTGTTAGTCCTCATGTATCAGAGTTAGTTCCCCTTTGAGTCTTGCACTCTGCCCTAATTTCTTGTACCTATCTCCTTTCTGCCTCTCTCTGATGTGTGTGTGTCTGCGTGTGCACACACACACAAATGCAAGACACACACTCACACATGTACCTCCTCTCTCTAGTAGACTCTCAGAAAGATACAGTGGAATGAATCAAAAGGAGACATGATTTTGAGTCCTGACTTATTACTTGTGTGATCTTAGGCTAATCACGTCACTGGTCATTGTGCTAGTTTCCCCATCTGTAAAATGGGTAGAAGTACCTTCCTTATAGGGTTGCTATGAGGAAAATGCTTTGTAAACTTAATAGCACTTTATTAATGATTATTTTGCTATGACAGATCTATGGCAATCCATGCCTCAGAAAGTTCCCCCTCCTCATCTCAGCCTCTTGTATTCCTTAGCTCCCTGCAAGACTCAGCTCAAGTATTATTTCCTCTAAGACAACTGATCTGATGTCTCCAGGTGTTAGTGTTCTGCTTTCCCCTGGCAAAGAAATTGTTTCCCATTTTCTTTGTATGCATTTTCTCTGTTTCTCTGTACAAGTATTGTCTCACATCAGTAGAACATAATTTCCTTAAAGGTTCAAGGTTTATTTCATTGTTTTTTATATCCCAGCATTTTGCATAGTGCCTGGAATATGGTAAGCAGTTAAGAAATGATTTTTTAGTTGATGAAAATTAAATCAGCCACCTAGAAGCCAAATTATGGTGATGAAACCCTCTGAATTTAGCTATATATAGCTGTTACTGACCAAGCCATTCTCAAAGCCTTCCCATCTTGGGATCTTGAGCTCCACTGACATAACTTAGAAACTAGAGTTTCCTCCAACCATCTGAAAATGACCCACAATGCCCTACCATAGTCTAACCTTGAAAGTTTACTTAATTGCACTATATTTTCATTCCAAGTAAGTATGATGAGATTCATCACCAGTAAGCTGCTTATTTGGTGATTAATACTTGGGCCATTACAACCTATTAAAGAACATGGTCCTCAACCCCAAGAAACAACCTTCTGCTTGAATAGTAATTCAAGTAGCAAAGTAGCAAAAAGGAGATAAAGTGTGTAAGGAATCACATAAGTCATTCCATTATCTAAAGCATTCACTTAAGACATTTTTACACCTCGAGTCCAAATCTGGCTTCACATAATTAGTAGGTGCCTGACTCTCAGCAACTCACTTAACATTCTTCTCTGCTCCAATTTCTTCAGCTATAAAATGGAATAATAATAGCATCTATCTCTGAGGGTTGTGTGGATAAAATTAAATGATATTTATAAAGAACTTTGTACACCTTAAAGACTATATAAATGCAAATTATTATTAATTATTAAAGAATGAGTGTACTACTGACAAAAACTTAATGAGATCAATCTCAATATTTGAACAATAAATGAAATTAGAAAACAAAACAAGTTGCACATAAATAGATAGAGAGCTCATAGCTTCATTTTGGAAAGGAAAATAAAGAAGTTGGTCGAGCCTGTTTTATTATGTGTTCAGAAGCAACAAGGACCATCATTTTATGGGATTCTTCCTTATCTCATATTACAGTGCTCATGAATAACTATTTGCAAAAAGACCACCCTGAAGGTAATTGCAGTTTATATGCCAACATCTGTTGCAAAGAATCAAGAAGTAGAAAAGTCCTACAAATAACTTCATAAGACCTTCCAGATTAAATTGATATATATTTTAATATTTAGTAAAAGTAAATTTGGAGAGGATAGTGAAAAGATGTCAGAAAACATGATTCAGATTTAAGAAATGAGAAGTCAAAAACTTGAAGACACCCTTGAATATTACCAATAATTTATTCATTAAAAGATAGGAGACTCTGGATTTGGTGATTATTGAACACAATACATGAAACTGATCACATTTTAATGAATGGGAAATGATTGATTTTGTATATAGTAGTGATGTCTTAAGAGGTTATTGGTATTATTACATCAAAAGTCAAAACAAATACCAAAAGAAATGAAAAAAATATAGTAGGCAACTGAAGGGTCTCCAACCTTTCTGTTTAGGCAAGTTATTGATGATAAAAAAGGAGATGGCTAAAAGAACTCACATTAACAAATATTACTGGCATCTCCTAAGGAAGTTTAATTGACATAAAAATCACTAAAATAAGAAGACTGAACGATCCTAAACACTGCTTTAGCCAGCAAACACTTGACCTTCTTGATAAATTTAGAGTTCAGTCAGCCAAAAGCAACACTTTTTAGAATATAAACTTGTTTGCAAAATCTTACAGAGGAGGATGTGGAAGGTTATGAACAATGTTGCCTCATAAAACATTGAGAAGCAATGGAGGGAGGAACCCGTTTCCAGAAAACTTGGCAAGCTACTAAATCAAGGCAAATCATTCCAAGACCATTTAAGGATGAAATTGAAAAGATAACAGAGAAAATTTGAAAAGATCTGTCAAGATTCCTATCACAAAGTATTCTGTCTATCAATGACAGCGTAGTTACCACTTTTAAAGTTCATCATCACAGTTTCATAAAGAAATAAATGTCGTACTGTTCAAAAGATCGTAAGAACAGCTTTCTGATATGAACTCTAGGAGAAGACAGATGTTGGAAATGACACAATTTAGAAGACACTGAGTCATCCAGATGACATTATTACTATTTATTCCAATGTGTGACTGAAAAGAATCCATAATATTACATATGCACAGTGATTTTCATCCAGTCTTTGATTTAAGAACTCTAATAATGGAAAAACCCACTATGGCTAAAGCTTGCCCATTTCATTTTAATACAACTCTAATTGTTAGAAGATTTCCTCCCTCACATCAGCCCTCAGTTTGACTCTGCTACTTACACTAGATTTTTTCTTCTCTTTGGGGCCAAAAAGAATAAATCTATGGATATTTTCACACAATGACCTTTCAGATCCTTGAAGACAGCTGTCATACTTTCACTGAGCCTTCTCTGTTTTGGGTTAAATATTCCCAGTATCTGCAATCAGTCTGCATGTAACATGGACTCAAAACTCTTTACTATCTCAGTTGCCTTTCTCCGGCTTATTTCTTGAGCAGTGCCTGTCAGTACTGAGTGAGATCCATAATCAAAAATATTTGACATATTGTCTATAAATACAGATTGTCCATTTTTCAGACTCTAATACTCTGATATGCAATTGTATAGGTAGTCTATAAAGCTGGTTCATGTATTATCTATATGTATATATATATATATATATATATATATATATATATATATATATATATATAGGTAGGTATGTATATATTTGTGTAGGTATGTATGTAATCTTGATTACTGGGGGATATTTAAATTGAATAGTAAGAGAAAAGTAAGCAAGTTTGCATTTGGGAAATTGAGGAATGTTTTTAATGACCCCAAGCTTTTCTCAGAAACTAAATCCATCTTTTTAATATCCATACCCTCCTTTTGTCACTATGTGATTAGGATCCATAGATTTTCATACTACTTGCCAATCACCTAAAGGGCAATAGTCACCTAAAGAAAAGTGAATGGTGGCCCTGAGCAGGCTGTATGTAGCACATTGCTAATGATTAACTGCATGGGAGAAAAGGGATAAAGAACATAACTAGAGGTGATATATGATTGAAAAAAAGATATAGTTTGGTCTTAGAGAAAGAATAAGCAAACACTGATTGACTGCCCACTTTTTCTACTGGTATGTGCACAGTGACGGAAGATGTAATGTCCTTAATAAAATGCATCGACCTCCTGTGGAAGATTAGAAAAAGAGTTACTGAGGATAAGAAGGAATGAGTGTGTTATTTAAATGTCTGTAAGGAGTAGGTACATCAGAGATCCATTGACATATTCAAGTATCCTCCTCCTCCTCCTTCATATCTTGTATAATGATGCAATTCAGATGAAAATGGTCCTGGACAAATTGTAGTTCGAATATTGTTCTTTTATTTGTAATGCTTAGTGAATTGTTGCTCAGGTAGATACATTAACAATATAAACTCATCTCTCTTAGACTGACTAAAGTATCACCTGGACAACTTCAGTAGTTGTAGGATGATGGGAATGATATACAAGGTGCCCCCAAAATCTTAATGTAATTTTAAGCTATTAAAGTTAAAACTATAACATGACTTTTGGAACCCTGTACAACTTATCCAATTCCTGAAGGTTTTTTTTATTGCTTTTATTGGATCTCCATTCTTTGAAAGCTTTTTATTCTACATAGTTTGAAAATTATGAGTATTTATATGGTGTCATCCATTAAAATATTATAAAATTTACTTTTGTTATTCCCATTGCATGTGAGTAGGGAGATAAGACATGGACATAAGGAACTATGATACAAAAATAGAATATAAAAATTCAGTGAGAAAGATAAAGCCCAAATGCTATGAAATTTCAGAGGGGTAGAAATCACTTTTTGTTGGGGCACCAGGGAAAGCTTAATGCAGGAGGTGGTGTTGGAGGTCAACCTTGAAGACCTTCACCAGTATGGAGGGGGAGGAGTTGAAGGAGGAAATTCCAGACATAAATAGTCTTCCATAACCTCTTTCTCATCCAACCCTTTCTCATTAGTCACACAGCTACCACCTCAGTTTAGGCCCCCATTCTCTCTCACCTGGACAATTGCAGTGACTTCCTCATTTTTGTTACCACCTAAGTCCTTGTGCACTCTGGTCTATTCTCTACACAGCTGTCAAAGTAATTTTCTTAAAGCATATCTTTTTCCTGTTCAATAAATTCCAGAAACTCCCTATTGTCTCCAAGATAAAATATAAACTGTCTTCCATTTAACTCTTTAAGGTATGGTCCCAACCTCCCTTTCCAGTTTTATTATATTTCTTTCCCATCTCTATGATCCAGTCACACTTTATCTTTCTTATACGTAAGAGTCTATCTCCCACCTCTGTGTCTTGTCACTGACTGTCCCCAAGTCCTGGAGTATATTCCTTCTTTCTGTCATTTAGAATTCCTTGCTTGTTTTAAAGGATTCAATTCAAGCACTACCTTCTACATGAATTCTTTCTTGATCTCCCCCTGCCCAATTTTTAACCTTATGTATATTCTTATACATATATACATACATATATATACATATACACATATGTGTGAATAGTGTATATATAGTATATGTATGTATTATGCATGTGTGTATATAGTAGCCCCTCCTGTTGTCTTATAAAGAATTCTGTACCCCTTAATGACTACATAAATGTCAATTATTACTATTAATTATTAAAGAATGGAGATACTACTGACAAAAACTGAATCAGATCAACCTCAACATCTGATCAATAAATGAATTGAGAAAACAAAAGCAAGTTGCAGATAAATAGACAGATGACTCACAGCTTCATTTTGGTAAGGAAACTAAAGAGTTTGATTGGATCCCCAGAAAGTTACTGACCACTTTTCCCCTTAGGACTCAAGGGTAATCCTAAAGGATTTGGGATTTTTTTAGTCCCTCGTACTCTCCATTGATTATCCATCAAATTAGCCTTTAGAAAGAGCATTTACTAAGGATAGCAAAGATATGTTGCTAAACATAGACTATAAGCTCATTGAAGGCAGGGATTTATTTATTTTTTATTTTTGCTTTTGTATACTAAGTGCCTAGGATAATACCTGATATTTACTAAAATCTTATTGATTATTGGTTAATTTTCATTGATATAAAATTTGCCTCAACACTGCCAAGAATAAACACTTAGTTTAAAAGAATCACAGTATTTTAGAATTGGTAACAGGATGAGAAGTCTTTTAATGGTGGGTCAGGAAGACAGGAGGCTTCCTGGATTTGGAGTCAAAGGATCTGGTTTCAAATTCCCCTTCTACCATTTGTTATCTGTGTAATCCTGGGTATGTTGTTGAACCTCTGGGCCTCGGTTTCTAAATGTCTAAAATGAGATGGTTGGATTGACTGATATATAAGGTCTCTTTTAGCTATACATTAATATTTCTAGGAGTATTGGTCTTAGAGTCAATGGACCTAGTCGTAAATCCTTGTTGGGACACACTAGTGATATGAATGTACCAAATCACTTCCATAGATATAAAGTGAGGCCAGTAATGTTGGAACTATCCACCTCACAGGGCTACTGTGAAAGAAGCACTTTTTGAAGCCCTCAAGTATTATATAGATGTGAATTATCATTCTAATTAGTTTTTATTATTTTTCTGGTCATGGGGGGCCACCCCTTTCCTCTTTCCCAAGACAAGATGCATAAACTATTAAATATATTGAATGCTGTGAAATCTAGTCTAGCTCTCAAGGGGAGCTTCATAAACTATCAATCCTAAGAGCCCCCAAAGGATTTCACTTTTGTGCAAAGTATCTCAGGTCTAAATTTACCAGGCCAAAAAAAAGGAACCCTATTTGGGGAAGGGGGATAGAAAGAAAAAAATCTCTTCATTGCTTTCCCTCACGCCTTGGTTTTGGTGAGCAGGTTATACTTGTTTCAGACAATATGAAGAAAACCACCCCTCACCCCAGCTCTTGTCTCTTCAAATTTTCTTCTGAGGAGGCCTGAAAAACCAGCCACTGGGCTGTTTATTTGAGGGCTTAGTCAGGGGCCAAAAAAATAAACACTGTCAATATGTTTGGTGTTAAGGTGAATGGCCTCAGGTCCTCCCAGTTGGACTTGTAAAGTCTCTGCCGCCAAGGCTTTGCTGTGCACTGGTGTTTCAACAGGCCTCAGCCAGGCCCTGAAAGGAAGGGGAAAGTGGGCGATGTTTGTACAGCTGAAAACAAGATGAAAAACCACAGGCCCCCTCTCACACTCCATTAGATCCTAAAGTCCACGGAGGACTGCACTCAACACATAAACACTCCGTTTGTGGAAAACCCAGTCAGTGTGTGAAAGCCAGGAACAAAGACCTGGGAAGAACAATGACCATCTCTGTGTGAGGGGACCCAGCAAAAGCCATCCCTAATTAAACATCTCCAGGCCAGGGGAGGCATTAGTCATGGACCTGTGAGTAGTGCAATGCAGTAAACCCAGTTGTTAATTTGGAAATTTGGTTGAGTATTGGGAAAGGAGATGCATTACCTTGAGACATTGTCAATAGGAAGAGTGACTCGCATGATAAAGATATCTTGGAAGTCTAATTAAAATGAGGACTGTGTCTTATCTAAAAGTTGAATCTCACATGGTGCCCAACAGTTCTCTGCACACAGTAGGTGCTTAATAAATGTTGAATAAATGACTGACAGAACGAATGAATGGGGGTGGGGGTTAGAAGGGAAATGACAACCGTCTTCTAATGTTTGGAATATTGTAATACAGAAGATGGAGCAGACATGTTCGGTGATATGGTGGAGGGCAAAGGTAGGAATAATGGTCAATGTTGCAGCATGGTGTAATGGAAAACACCCTGAATTTAAGATTAGGGAGATGGGTTACAATGACCGCTCTGGCACTTAGTAGTTAAAATTTTGATCTAGTCTTCTTTTTTCCCTTTGGTTCTTAGCTTTTTCATCCATAAAATGGCAATAATATATCTTGAATTACCTCATAAGTAAGAATAAGCATGTGACATTGAAAGGACCAGAAACCACAGAAAATAAGAATTAGATGAAAGAGGCAAGGAGGAAGGAATAAATCTCCATACAAAGCTTACTCTGTGCCAAGAAGTGTGCTAAGTACTTTATAAATATTTCATTTGATTCTCACAACAACTCTGGTAGGTAGGTGCTATAATTATCCCCTCTTATGGTTTAAGAAACTGGGGCAAACAGAGGTTAAATGACTTGCCCAGGGTCACACAGTTAGTAAGTGTCTAGGGCAGGATTTGAATTCAGGTCTTCCCGACACCAGGCTAAGCATCTTATCTAGTACCACCTAATTGCCTAGGTGAAATGAATAAGAGATACTTATCCTGGAGAGAAGATGACATAGGGGAGACATGGTACCGATCTTCAAGTATTTGAATGTTTGCTATGTGGAAGAAGGATCAGCCTTGCTCCACTTGGCTGCTAAGTTCTCAGCATATAAAGAAAGAAAAATGTCTTTGATATAAATCAATAAATACAGGATACTTGTAGAGTAGATAGAAGATAACCTTTGGAGGAGAGGTCTATTGGAGGATAAGGCATTTGAACTAAGTTTAAAAGGAATTCAAGGATTCTTAGACTCAGAGGTAAGAAAAGCATTCCAGAAATAGGGGACAGACAATGCAAAGACATGGAGATGAGTGATGGAATATTTTGTGTGAGAAATAGCAAGTAGACCAGTATAGTTGAACTACCATCTAGTCCAATTCCTCTACCCCACATATTATAAATGAGAGAACTGTGGACTAGAGAGATTAAATAAGTTGTTTAAGACTATATATGTAATATATATCACAGCTGAGATTTGAATTCAGGTTCTCTAAATTCTTGGAAGCTATATCCCTTTTGTAGGAGAAGGATTAGATATGATCTACATAAAACCAGAAGGCAAAATTTAGGGCAGTGAATGGAAGCTGCAAAGGAGGAGATTTACTTTCACATATATAAAAATTCCTTCTTAAATTGCTAGAAGTCATCAAGCCTGGTAGACCACATTTTAGGAATGTCATAAAGGGGATTCTTGGTCAGGCATGGGTCAGACTGATTGGCTTGACCTATGAGTAATCTCTTAACTTTGACACTGTCATTCTGTGACTCTAAATGACTTATCTGAAATGGTGACAATATCCTATGCAAAACTAAGAGAATTCAATCTGTTTGGTACCACAAACAGGGCCAGTGTGAAGGCCTTTTTGGTACTGGTGCTACTGATCAACTCATTTTATGCCATGTATCTACATTGGGCATTAACTCCTTCAGTTTGCGGATAATATTAACTTCTGTTGACCACTACAGCTGTGGGGGCAGTAGACTACATGTTGGTTGGTTGTTGTCCTTTGTCTTCAAAGAGGACCAAAATGACATCACCATTTTAAAGTGAAATCTCAGTGTGTCTGAATGTGGCTGAGCAGGCCAATAGGAGCTCAGAATGCCCTACCACAGGTTGGGCACAGGTAGTCCATATGAATATTTGGGATGGATATGCCAAATTTGTGCATCCTGCATTTACTTTATGCTGTCTCAATTCTGTTTTGCTCAAAGAACACAGCACCTTTTCTTATGTGGGCACACCATACTGGGTGATCCTATGCCAGTGTCTCCCATGTTGCACAGTCAAATCCAAAGTTCTTGAGAGAGACCTTGAGAGTTTCCTTGTATTGTTTCTTCTGGCCACCATGTGATCATCTGCCCCATGCAAGTTCTCCATAAAACAGTCTTTGTGGCAAGCATACATTTTGCATTCAAACAATGTGGCCAGCACATTGGAGTTGCACTCTCTGAAACACAGTTTGAATACTTGGAAGTTCAGCTTGAGCAAGGACTTCAGTGTCTGGTACTTTATCATGCCAGGTGATCCTCAGAATTTTCCTAAGACAGTTCAAGTGGAAGCAAATCAGTTTCCTGGCATGGCCCTGGTAGACTGTCCATGTTTCACAAGCATATAACAATGAGGTCAGCACAAAGGCTCTGTAGACTTTCAGTTTGATAGTCAGTCTAATACCTCTTCTCTCCCAAACTTTTCTTTGGAGCCTCCCAAACACCAAGCTAGCTCTGGCAATGCATGCATCAACCTCATTGGCAATGTGTACTTCCCTGGAAAGTACACTACCAAGGTAAGTGAGCTTATCCACAGCATTCAAAACTTCTCCATTTGTTGTAACCTATGGTTCCACGTATGGATGGTGTGGTGGTGGCTGATGGAGCACCTGTGTTTTTTTGGTGTTAATTATTAGGCCAAAATTAGCACAGGCAGCAGAGAACTGATCCATCCTTTGTTGCATCTTAGTTTCAGAGGCTGCACTGAGTGCACAATCATGTGCAAACAGAAAATCATGCACCAACACTCCCTCCACTTTGGTCTTGGCTTGTAATCTTTTCAAATTGAAGAACTTACCATCACTGAGGTAGTTGACCTTGATGCTGTGTTTATCTTCATTGAAAGCATTTGTTAACATGGCTGAAAACATCATGCTAAAAAGCATGGGAGCAAGCATACAGCCCTGTTTCACTCCACTGCTGACTGGGAAGGCACAAAAGTTTTATCCATTATCCAGAACCCAGGCAAACATGCCATCATGAAATTGATGTACAATATTGATGATCAAACCCATCGGTGAATTAGGGGAGTGTCTACCCCAAGCATGTGAAGACTTCATCTGGTGGTATGGGGAGATGAGAACAACTTGTTTCAGCGGCCATGAAGGCAGATAAAGCAGGTGATATGGAGTGCTTAGAGCTTGGTTAGCAACCAAAGATTCCAAGGTCATTAACTGCATCCTGAGCCATTGCTAGTCATCTTGACTCTGTCATGCCATTAGACTATGACGACTCTGGAGACTATGTGTGAAATCTTGCTAAACTAGAATTTACTGTCTTTAATTCCTTATCATCCACATTAGATAGAAAGATTCACAGAGAAATGTCTGTGTGTGTGCATGTGTGTGTGCACATGTTCATGTGCACTAAAGTAGCTGTTTAAGAAAAAGATTGCTTTACCCTGTTTCCTAGTTTGAACATTTTATAGTTCTTCAGAATAGGAATGTCAAAATACAGTCCTGCCTACCAAGTGAGAAGATGGGCTGGATGACTTCCAAAGGACTTACTTTATGGTTCTGTGCTAGACATGAACACTCTTTCTCAAAAACTATCATCTTTCCCCAAATGCCATGATTTGGATTGCAGTACTTCTCTTTTTGTAAACTGAATCATATGCTGCACCTCCTTGTTAAAGTTTCCAATTCAATCCAACAAACCCTTATTTGACAACAAACTGATGGTAGAGAAGAGCAATGTGTAACTCAAAGAGAAATGGACTGCTAAAGTATACATAAAGATCTCTGAGGGTACCCATCAATTTAGAAAACAACTAATTAACCCTATCTATGTTGTATTTTTATTTATTTTGTTAAGCATTTCCCAAGTGCATTTTAATCTCACTTGAAACACTGGGGAGTTTTTTAGGAGTCAAATGATTACTGGGAATTTGATGCCTCAGTTGTAGAGGATAGTAAGCCGGTGAGTTAGGAAGACACAGGTTCAAATCTTTCTTATAATCTCACCAGCCGTGTTACCTGGAGAAGATATTTGAATAACTACTTGAATAAAAACATTTCTTAAGCTCTTACTATATTTTTAAGTATTGTGTTAAAAGCTGAGGATACATATATGAAAGAAAGATGTCCCTTCAAAGAGTTTATACTCTGCCAGGGAGAAAAAACACATAGGAGAACGATGAGCGGGTAAGAGTGATTTGGTCTGCTTCGGTCTGAAAGCCCAAGCTAGGGTGAGTAGAAACACTGGGCAGTTTATGGACACAGACTTTCTTGATGCAGTGGTTGTAGCTGTTGTGTTTGTTCTTCCTTCTCAAAGAGTACCATGACATCAAGATGATGCCATGGCATTGATTGGCTTACATTTCTTAGAGCAAGAAGTGGAAAGTGGATGACATACTTGCGTGATTTCATAGAACTCAAAAATGAGATTAGCCCTTCTTGGGAATGATGTCTGGAAGTTTGGTTTGGAATGTGGTCAGCATTAATAGTGTAGAAAATGACCAGTTTGAAGATAAGGCTGTCACTTGTCAGGCAACTCTCTAAGTTAGCAGGTGCCCATCTGCAGGTGTATTTTGGTGGAAGGATTGTCCTCATGAGAAGTTCCCCACACTAATGAAATAACAGGTAGGTAACAATAACAAAATTTTCATATATCCATTAACTCAATATTTTAAAAAGATTTGTGATTGCCACAATGTGGGTACTCAGTACTCGTTGTTGTTGAATATCACAACTCTTTCATGTCTAAGAGGAGGGACTCTTAATTTGACATTAGTGAACTTTAAAAAATACTGTAGCTATTTCAGTATAATTGATTTGCTTCATTGACATTTAGAAATATTATTTTGAGGAGGGGTCCATACACTTTACTAGAACATCAAAGAGTTCCATAACACTAAAAAAGGTCAAAGGAACTCCTGCCTTAAATGGTTTTATTGGTTGGTGTGAAAAAAAATAAAAATCACCCCCAGTGATTACCTTTGTGGGAATGCCCCCATTCCTATAGTTAGCTGGTTATTGGACAATATACATAAAATTCACCATGAGATTCTGTTGATAGCCTGTGCTCTGGTAGGAAAGCATGAGCAAACCCAAGGTTAAACTCCATGGTCTTTTGAGACACTGGAGGAGGACTTTGGTGGGAGAGTTATCTCACAAAGGTCTCAGATCAGAAATACAGGGGGATGAGCTTCCTGACTTCCAAACTAAGTAAGCATTTTGTAAAACAAGATGACTGAAGGTAATTATCCCTGAGGAGCCAAGCTCCTACCTTTCCCAATAATATTTCCAGTGACTGAATAAACACTTGACATTCTAAGTGGAGCAGGTGGATCTTACTGTGAATATAAGAGCCCAAGCCATATATTAGCAATTTTGGGTGGTTAATGGAACATATTAATTCATAGTATTGAATAAATTGGTATCAGAAAGATGGCTAGCCTATATCAAATTGAATCACTAAAAGAAGGAAAATAATCACTAATATGTATTTATTATTACAACAATATGTTATTGTATGATATATTAATTATATTATATAGCATAGTAAGTATATTATATGCTGTGTGGATTATCTTACACATTAGCAATAATACGAATGCATATAATAAATATTAATATATACAAATGTATACAAAATTAGCAATAATATGAATGTATACAATACTGTAAATGTCATAATATTATATTAATCATATTAATATATCAGTGATATATAAAATGTGATTCTTATACTATATATAATACCCCATTTATAGTAGAATTAACATAGCAATTACAACATGGATAACATTAGTAAAACTGTTACATTACATGATATTAATAAAAATAAACATATTTTTACCTTAAGGTTTGCAAAGTACTTTAGGCATGCTTTCTCATTTGAGCCTTACCAAAACTCTGTGAAGTAGGTGCAATTTAATTCATCTTTTGCAGTTAAGGAAAATGAAGCCAAGAAAGTCAAGTGGTTTCCGCCATCATGCAACTGATAAGGACATGAAGTTGGATTTTAACTCAGGTCTTCCTGAGTCTAAATTCAATGCTAATAATTTATTAGTTAATACTTATTAACACTATGTCCTTTCGTAATTTATTTGTTTACTTATTAACTTCATTTCTTTCTTTCATAGTTTTTGCTCTATAGTTAACCAGTTCAAATGTACACCCTTCACCACTGGATCATTTCTAATTTCTGTGGATGCTAGTGTTTTCCCTCTGAAATTATTTCTAATTTACCCTGTGTATCTCTTGCCATTTGCATATTGTCTTCTCTAAATTGTGAGCCCCCTAAGGAGGGTGACTGTTTTCCTTTTCTTTTCTTTGTATCCTCAGTGTCTTAGCATAGTTCCTGGTATATAGCAGGTACTTAAGAAATCCTTGTTAATTGAATTCTCTGCCTGTCCTCTTTCCAGTGTTGTAATTAATATCCTGCCAATATTTATCCAAATGTCATTTCTAATACCCAATTTTTCTACATTTATTACTGAGTCACTAAATCCTATGAGAGGAAGTCAAGAGACAGTGTCTACTCACTAGGCTGGCTAAAACGTAACATCATCTAATCTTAGCCACACTCTATTGTACATCAATATTTTCCTTCTTTCTCAAGCAGTTACTAAAATTAGAGTTGTTGTTAATATGCTTCTTTTCTCTTGAAACTCTCACCAACACCCTAACTTCCATCCACTCATCCCTCACTTCATTTAGAAAATTGAGGCCATCATCTGTGGTGAGCTTCCTGGATTAACACATTTCATACATTACAATGTGTCTACCTGTCTATTTTCTTCTTTGCTTTAGTATACAAAGAGTTAGTGAGCCTTGTCAAGGCTTACCCCTTCTATTTGTTCTTTTGTTATCATCCTTTCTCATGGGTGCTTGCTCTTTCCATCTCTGTCTCCTCCCCACACCTTCCACTTCAATCTCCTACTTCTTCCCCACTGTCTTTATTTATGCCTAAGTCTTCCTTGTCCATAAAAACCTTCACTAACCATGCTGCGCTCTGAAGTTTCTGTTCTATTTCTCTCTTTTCCTTCCTTCATTGCTAAGCTCTTAGAGTCAAGTTCTATTTTTGCCTCCACTTGCTTACCATCAACTTCTCAAATGACTTCCCAGTTTTGTATTGAGACTGCTCTCCCAAAGATTGTCCATGATCCCTTCACTATGGAGTCTGATGGTCTTTTCTCTCTCTTCATTCTTGTATTATCTTCAGCTTTTGTCACTTAATCACTCCTTCATCCTGTGTACCCTGTCCTCCTTTGGTTTCTATTATATTTTTCTCTCCGTGTTCTCTCTTTCTTCAATAATAATTTTCAAACTCCTTGGATAGCCCATCACATTTCTCCTATGCCCAAGGGCATGTCTCCAAAGTCACCATACTGGATCTTCCTTATTTCTCCCTACATTCTTTTCTTTGCTGATTTCATTTGCTACCTTGAATTTATTTATCATAGCTATGCATATAATACCTATCCTTCACTGGGAAATCTAATCCACTTCTTAAACTCTG
Organism: Potorous gilbertii; assembly: GCA_028658325.1. Taxonomy (NCBI): domain Eukaryota; kingdom Metazoa; phylum Chordata; class Mammalia; order Diprotodontia; family Potoroidae; genus Potorous; species Potorous gilbertii. Next base: position 216,378,753 of record CM053772.1, read on the forward strand.
ATCCCACATTTCTAACTGCCTGCTAGATATCTTGCCCTCAAGTTCAACATATTTAGCTTATATATTCCCAGCAACATTATCTCATTTGTTAGGCTTCAAATTATTTTTTAAAAATCTTCCTTCTCTCTTACCTCACTACATCTAATTAGCTATTTATTCTCTGTTATAACATCATCCCAGAGGGGATCTCTCACCTAATCACAACAGAAATTCTTGTACATGCTCCTTCAGTTTGGTGTTCTGGAGCTCACAAGACATAATGTATCATGTTCAGTCAGTCAAAATGTGGGGCTCTACAAGAGTCATATATTTGTAATCTAGTTGTATCCTAGAGGAAGAACAGCCTATTTATCTGTATTTTTAGGTTTGTAGTTAAAATTTTATGTTTAATGTCTCATTGTGTATGGAGGTGATCCTGGGCTATGACTTTGAGTAAAAGTGCCCCAGTGCTTGAGTAAAAGTCCAGTGACAGCCTACCTGTCTATAGTTTGAGGAACATACTAGGTTTTGATTGGGGAGAACTATCGTTAAATTGGACACATAGGGATTAAGTTTTTGAGTGCCAGAAACCAAACGATCATTTATCAAGTTGTAGAGAGGTTGTGTTTTGCATCCATGGAGGGGACCATCACACCAATGAAATCATGAATACTTGAATTATTCAGATAAACATTAGATATTTGATTTGAACTAGGCATTTTCCTAAAATCTGTTTTTCCAGTCCCCATTAAATGCCACATTCCCCTAAGTACAAACAATGTTTGAGGAAAGTAGGTCATTTATTTTTAGAGATTCAATTCTCTTTTGTTCACTTACTAAAGGATCCCTACACCTATTGTTTGGTATGGAGAGAAAATTGAGCCCTGACATCTCTTCTCAGAGATGTGGTGAGTATAGGGGGAAAAGTTTAGAATCAATGTTTTTAATAATACCCAGTCATTCAGGGCTTCTGTCTTCTTGGCTATAAAAATGATAGCACTTGCCCTACTTATTCCATAATATGAGAGTTGATTTGCTTCAATTTAACAGATATTTCTTAAATATCTAATCCATATCCATATTTATATCTGTGTATTATGCCAGGCACTGGAGATACAAAGTAAAAAATGAAACTGTCCTCATGGATCTTGCATTCTGCTGGTAACAGAAAAGATTTTTGGAGAGATACAATAACTATATGTAAAATAATTTTGTAATCTGCCAAAAAGTTATGGATAGAAACATGATTACTAGAGCTGTCAAATTTTCATTTTCTTGTTGTTATATAGTTTAAAAAATAGAATAAACCATACATTAAAAAAGCTTCCTCTAATTAAAGTTTCCAAGTTGGATGAAATGGGGAATAATGATGATAATGCTTGAAGAATAAGTTTTAAAATCTTATATAAAAATAATTTAAGAGTAAGATCAATCACATCACTTCACTCAGCCCTAGTAAAGTCTGAAATCAGGAATATACTGTTGGATTTGCTGAATATAATAATCAAAGATGTTTGACCTCCATATGAAGCCTATGAAATAGGTAAACTCCAAGAATGGAAGCAAAGGGCCCCCCATGGCTATCATTCACACGAACTTAGTCAAAGCTCTATTGACCATAAAATTTCTAGTCAGTGGCTGAGTCAGGCAAAGTAATTGTGGAAATGGAAGTGTGTAGGATTGCAATTCAGGATCAGGTTATTCCCACCAGAAATCACAAGAGGTTGTCTTCAAGGAGCTTGAATTTACTGAGTAATGTTAATTCATGTAAGAAAATAGTAGAATTTGCGTAACAACACATCATTTCAGTATTGATGATGCAGTATTGCTTTATCTAGAATGCAGTATTGAATACCTATTAAGACATGACCTGGTAGCTAGCATTATGGATAGCTTAATCTTCCTGCTTTTCATGGAGTTAAAAAAAAAGACATATTCCCCCCCTACTAATATAGACTTTAAAATATCTTTGAGAATTCGAAGAACTAAAACATTTTAACGAACCAAACCTTTACTCACTATTGCCCAGACCAAAAAAAAGCTCAAGGACATTTTTAAATTAATGTCACCCTTCCAAGCACTCATAATTTCTAAATTATGAAGAAACAATAGCTGTCCAAATATATTCAGACTATAAAGAAGAGATCGAAATCATACGGAAACATTATAAGGTGCTTCTGGAAGATTACCGAGAATGCCTTTGATGAGCTTACATTTACTTTTGCTCAATTAGAAAAAGGGATTATCTTTTCCACCTGTTCAATAAAAGTTTAATAGGATAGTGATTTATTCCAGAACATTATATTTTTCAGCACCACCAGAAAAGATGAGAATGGCAAGATGATGATGATGATGATCTTGATCCAATAAATCAATCAACAGACATTTATTAAGCATATGTGCTATGTGCCAGACACCGTGCAAAGGGATAGGAATATAAATACAGAATAAAACCTCAAAATCTTCCCTCCAGGAGTTTTAAATCTAATAAATGAAGATAAAATACAAAAGGAAGCTGAAAATCAGTGATTGGGAGAGGTAGGAGGAAGAGGTGTTTACCTTAAGTGAAGAGAGATCAATCAGAAAAGTCCCAATGTAGTACAGCTGGGTGAGAAATTTGGAGATGTTTGAGATGAGATTTCTTCTTAAATGGCAGGTTTGGAATTCATGGCCTCACCCTCCAATCAGGTGTGAGTACCAGGGCTGATGAGACCTTATAGGGTAATAAGTTATCCCAATAATGACCTTTCTGAGGCATGGTGGAGTAGTCAGTCAAGTTCCAAAGTAGTGCAACCAGGGTGAGAAATGATGATGATGATGATGTAGATGTAGCCCACATATGTTGTGATCTTTTTCCTAATTCTCATTCTCTAATGAGTCGTCTCCTATAGCACTGATGGCTAGCTACATCTCTAGAGCCCTGAGATGCTGAGTAAAATTTCTGATTATTTATTTAGTTCAAATATCTCTGCTGATATGTCCTCTCCATTATTGTCAGTTGATTATAAGTTAGTCAGGCTTAATTAGCTTTTAGGAAAGGGGTATTTTACTAAGCTATAGCAAGAATCATTGATTCAAAATCTTCCACCAGAAGTCTATGACATACTCTATCATCAATATGTAAAGTCCAATTGAAACTATGATTAAGTTTCAAGAACACATGTGGTAACAGAATAGTCACAGCTTCTGGTTGCTAGAAGTGCTTTTCTCCTTTTCCCATAGAGCTTAAAAAGTTCTCTTCAGCATGAAGTATATTCTTTTCTGGGCTCTTGTGGAGCCAAAAAACTGCCTTCCCACATTGCATTCAACCTGTCCTCTGCTTAAGATACAGACACTGCTGTAAGCCTCTGCTATTCTAAGGGGACAAAGCTAGGATACCAATGAGAAGGAGGGAAAACCAGAAATCCTCTAGACCCATTAAACCTTATCAGGTACTCCTCCATCCAAGGCTGAGAGGGAGCTCTTCTTTCCTCAAATCCTCCAAGATGTTCTTTCTAAGAATATTCCATTCTACATCTTAGAATGCAATGATTTCTCTTGGCTTGTGTTTGTACTAATGATATAATCTTTTGGTTTATAAACTAGCTCCTTCATTTTAGATAGCCCCACTTAAAGTGTTGCTTCAGCTAATCAGAACAGATTTCTTGTAGCTAATTCAATGACTTTCAATGTATCTTAAAATGATCAAAGACTTTTCACACAATCTAAAATCTGTTCATTGACTGAGACATGTTTTTGTCTTTAATCATTTTTGTAGGGTAGGATAATTCATCTATTGACTCAAAAAAACACCCTTCTCTCCTCCACTCTCCCTCCCTACCCCCACTTACATTACTGTAATCTTGCTGCTATTAACCTAGCATAAGTATGAGGTTAAGGATCGGTGATTTCACTGATAGAGGGAACTCTTTCATGAGAATATTCTTTTTATCAATTCAGATTTACATGCTCACTATAACTTTCAGTCTTAGAAAGTGGCCTAGAGCACTAAGAAGTCAAGTTATTGTCCAGGTGACACAGTCAATATGAGGTACAAGTGAAACTGCTACAACTAACATAACCCCAATAACAACAACTCATTGCTACTGAGTGCTTTATGATTTACAATGTGTTTTCTCATGGCGATCCTATGAGTTGCTAGGGGACGCAGTAGCTAGAATTCTGGTCTTGGAGATGGGAAAATTTGAGTACAAATCCTATCTTACCAAGTTACTATCTCTTGTGGTGCCAGACAAGGCACATAACCTCCCCTTTCCTCAGTTTCCTCATAAATAAAATTAGGATGATCAAAGTACTGACCTCACTGGGCTGTGGTAGGTACCAAATGAGATAACGTAAATTAATTTGCAAGCCTGAAGATATTATATGCATGCTAAGTATTATTATTAAATCATTACTAAATAGGGAAAATAGATACTTTGTTTTCCCTCTTTTATAAATGAGGAAATTGAAACCTAGTTTTTCATTACAAGTCATCAGCTAAGCAAAGACTTTAATGACGGTCTTCTGAAGTCATATTTATTCCGCATTCCATTCCATTACAGTTAGACTAAGAAGGGGCCAAAATTATGAAATCTAATTAATTCATTTATGAAATGGCCCCCAAGTTAATATTGATGAGATTATTTTGTTTCAACTTATAACATATCAGATTACGGAGCATATCATATTTTGTGGATTAATTAATGAGATTTTAGAAACCCTTCTACAATAGAAGTCTAGCAGTTCCTGAGGTGTATTTTATAACACAGTTTCTTGCATTGCCTCCTCCAATAGCACTAAGCTAATAAGTTACTTTGCTAAGTTGAATTGAATCGTATATTTGTCTTGACAAGTTTTTCATGAAATGTACAGAATAAGTGGCATTGGCTAATTTTATTTAAACCCTTTAGTGTCAGGCCTTCATCTTTCCTTTCCCCTCATAGCATTGCATCTGTAATGAACCAATCTCCAACAGTTTCCAGATGGCAGCATAAATTTTCAGGTTAAGTGATATTAAAAATAGATAATAGCATGGACCCCACGAGTCTCTCCAGAAAGACTAAACAGTCACAATAGGGAATATCATTGTTTTGGTTTGCTTTGTGAGGCTTTATGTACTCAGCTGCTCCTCGCCCCAGCTTTTTACTGCAGTGGGACCCAGATCATTCTGAATTCCAGTTCCACATCACTTCCTATCCTCTATACTTTCTAAGCCCCATGCCACACAAGTCAAGAGAAACACACTCCTCCCAGCTGCACTGTGAGCCCCGAATGTATCTTCTCTCAAGGAGCCGTTGAGTCCATAATTCTTGAACTAGCAATTCAGAATTCTGGATTGTTGATAAGTGAATCCTTGAAATGGAAGGGGGAAAGATTGCTTTTCAATGCCATTGTCAAATTCTGCTTACCAATTTTAGCTGTTGCTGGTCTTTAAGAATTCTCTGGAAACCAGTTAATGTAAGAATGTGAATAATATAGTAATTTTGGTCAAGGATGAAAAGGTTTAGATAGTTTTTATGAGCCAATTAATATTCTGGTTATACATATGCTAAATCAGAGAAGTAACAAGTCTACAGAGAGCAACATATAAATTTAGTCAGGAGCATAATAAGGAAAGGATGAAATTATTTTGGTCTTTTAAAATAAATACTAAAATTATCTCTCTCTTTGTAAGTATATTCCCTTCCCTTCCCAACCAATCACAGGAGAAATATTTTCTATTCTGAATATATTAAGAATAAGCATTGTGGCTAAAATATGCTAATTTTTCTAAAGACCTTAATCTACCTGATCAAAGTAATGACATGTCTGTCTTCCTAAAAGGCATGTGGGTGAGAAAATAGTTCTTCAGCCGCAAAAATTACTTCTAATAACAAACAGGGCCTGAAAAAATGCCAAAAACATATTCCAAGACTGTTAAAACTCAGAGACACTCATTTCAGTCCCTTTTCAAATATATCACACAGTTAGTTTTCTCATCCTTGCATACAGGTGGAGGCTGGAGAACATCCAGTTCTCCTCCTGCTATATCTTATCCCAGTATTTGGATGCTGTTCACCCTATCTGGAGCCCAAATGTGTGTGCCAGGCTCCAGGTGTGGTCTAAACAGCCTCTGTGGGTTGCCATAATAACCTTTTCGGATTTCTGCCCCATTCATCTGTTTTGAAACCCCAGTTGGCTGTTTGCTTTTTTAATAACTACCAGACACAGAGCTGATGAGCTCTAAGTGTCTGTCTGTGATCAGTGCCTGATGCTTTTCCTGGTATTTGCCTTCCTTACTATCCAGGAGATCTTTAGGGCAGCATTTCTTTGTCATGATTGCATACTTTTGCATGTTAGGTTATATGTAATAGCCAAGAGATTCCGTTCTTTGAGTTCCAGTTTGTTCAAATTTCTTTGCTACCTTCATGATAGAATGATCCAAGACATTGGAAAATGTCTTTTGTTTTTCCTCAGGGGAGGAAAAAACAGCAAAAGAATACAAAGTTAAGAACAATGTCAATTTTTTTTTTATTTTAAACAAGAAGTTTATTTAAACAACAAGATGTTTGACTTAAAGGGAAAACTAACTAGAATCAATTTCTTTATAGTAATTTATCCCTACTGCAAGACAGAGATTGTCCTCCATGTAACAGCTATGTACAAAACAAGTTGTGAAATTGTCCTTGGTTTTACAATGATAAAAGGAAAACATTGAAATTAACCAATCAAACAAGGTATGCAAGAATTTTTTTGTGTTTTTTTTTGTTGTTGTTAAATAGTGAGAGCAAAATAAGTTACTGGAATATAAAGATAAAAGCTGAATGAGCATGCCAGTAATGGAGAAAAGGGATATCTTCACAGAACCAGTTTGGCTTTTCCCTTCCCCATCTCCATTTGATATTGATCAAAACAAACCATCTGCCATCTAGCTAAAAAAAAAATGCATTATGCCTGTGCACACACACCAGTTACTTTATGTACAATAAAAGAATGGGGAATCAAAGTATAGAGAAAACTATACTGCAGTAGTCAGTATGTGGATGAACCAAATCTTGGTTTTCTAATTGTGAATGTATTGTTTTCCTTGGGAGCACAGTTCTGGAGTACAGTTGTAGATTCTCTTTTTATAAGTGCTTCCTATCTGCTGCTGGAATACATCAATTGTATCTTCATCCTCCATTTCCAACTGTGCAGATGTGTCTGTTTCACAGATTGGTTGCCCATCAAATCAGAATCTGATCTGCCTCGTTGACAAACCCTGTCGTTCACAATATTTGACTTTCATTAGTTTACTAAGTGGTGTGTGCCTCTTAATCTTAAATTGCACCACCGAGCTATCTTTCCCTGCTACCTTCAAATTAATATGGTCATTGTTTTCTGTCTTGAGACTCCTTCCTTCGCTTTCTTGTCGGCCATGGTGAGTGTGTGGGTCTCAGCCACCACTTCACAAAAAAGGCACCAGGACTGTTCGCTCCAAGGGAACGGGCCTGGATGGGGGGAGAGAAGCAGCAGCGGCAAGAGCAGGAGCAGGAGGAGGAAGAGGATGGTGGTGATGGTGAGGAAGAGGAGAAGAAGAAAGAGCAGGTGAAGGAGGATGAAGAAGAAGATCAATTTAGTTTTCTCTTTTAGAAACTCCCTTGTTTAGCTTTCCGGATAAGATGGTCATATGAAAGTCTCTTACAATGCACTAATGGAAACTGAAAAAGGAAAATGTACTGAATAATGACCAAGAAATCAAAGAGAAACAACAGTAAACACCTTTTTGCAGCCCAAAACTGCATAACAAGATAGCTAGAAACCTGCGGACTCTGAGAAAATGATCTCACCAAGAAAGCGATTACAAGCACAGATAGATAAGCTGAAAACTAACCAGATTTCAGGTTACAGATACTCTAGAAGCCCTGACGTCTCCTGTACATTGTAACTTGGGGACAGGAAAACTGAGTGTGCCACCAAGAAAGTTACAGAGGGCTCAGAAACCCATAGCACTCTGACCATGGACTTAGGGCCAGTAACCAGTAGCCTTCTGATTGGGGTGTTCTATGGGGTAGGGATAAACAAGGCAAAAAGTTCTGAGAAATACATTCTAAGACACCTCAGGGTGCCTAGAACAAATGAGGATGAAGTCAGAGTCAGGAATCCAGGAAACTGAAATCAGTACTACATAGGGCCTGACCATACCATTCAAAAGGCTGAGAGGAGGTATAAGCATACCCTGGAACAAAAGTCCCAGATCAAGAATTGATGCTCATCATATGAGTAAACAGAAGACACAAAAGGTTATGGTGAAACATTCTGGGTCAAGAGATACCAAAGAGATATATCCAGAAAAAGAGAGTAACAAGAAGAAAAAACAAACACACCAGAACCTCTGGGACAAAAAAACCCCCAAAACAACCAAAACCAAACAAACAAACAAAAAAAACATCTTAGGAAGATGTACTAAGAAATTATGTGGTAGAAATGAAGGAGAGGGAAAAATAAACTATAAGTGAAATTAAAGATCTACAGAAAAAAGTTTAGAATAATAAAGCATTTAAAACAAAATATAGAAAAACTTACCTGAATAATAGAATTCCTGAAAATTAGAGCATAGCATTCAGAATTTACTGACTCCATGAGGCCACAAGTGTTTTAAAAAAAAGTCTAGAGAGGATTTCGGGAAGATGGCAGAGTAGGTCAGAAAATTCCAAGTACTCAAGATTTCCCCCACATAAGAGATAAAATAGCTCCTTAGGGCAAACAAAGTGAGAGTAAAAATAAATAAGAATAGGGGCACCACAGGTGTGTTCCTGGGACATTTAAGAAGATGAGAAGAAAAATCCCAGGACAAGGTTTGGTCCCTGTGAGCAGTAAACAACTTCAGGTTAGGGTCAGGTTGAACCCTAAGTGGCAAGCCCTGGGGTTAGTTGGTTTGAGAGGCTGCCTCTGCCCAGCCAGAGAAACTCCCTTGGATAGTGAGAGTACTTGGGCATCTGAGCTGGGGAAGACTAAGGGAACCTCTGCTGACCAGGTAATTCTAGACCCAACTATGCTATGGAAAGTGGAGCAGGCGAGAAGAAATCAGCACAAACTGAGTGAGTGCAGAAGAAGTGGGACAGAAAGTCTCTGGCTGTGGGCACTTATAAGGGGCTGGAAGTTTGGTTTTGGTTCCAGACTAAAGGGAAGAATTGAGACTGGGGGCAAGAGGTACTATCCACCATACCCCAGGACTAGGGGTGATTACAAAGTTTAAGCTATTACTACAAAAAATGAAGAGGCAAAGGAGAAAGGGTCCAAGGATAGAAAGGTATTATGGGAATAGAGAAGAATGAGGTTCATATTTGCAAGAGGATATTGAAGGAAATAAGCCCACTTCTACCTCAAGAGTAATGTCAAATGTCCCCCTAAAAAAATTCAAAGAAGAACTTAAAAAAGACTTTAAAAATCAAATTTGAGAGATGGAGGAAAAATTATAAAAAATGCATAATCCAAGGCAAACAAGAATATTATGAAAAAAAAATCAACCAATTCAAAAAGGAGATTCAGAATCTTAAGGAAGAAAATAACATGCTGAAAGTTAGAATTGTACAAGGCAAAACCAGTGAATTTTGGGGATCAAGAAATAATTAAACAAAATATGAAGAATAAAAAAATAGAAGAGAAAGGGAAATATAAGAAAAAAACAACCAATCTGGAGAAGAGAACAAGAAGAGAAAACATAAAAATAGTTGGAATACCTGAAAGTTATAATTAAGCAAGAATCTTGATACAACAATATAAGAAATAATTAAAGACAAGCATCCTAAAGTATTAGAAAAAGGAGAGGGGCAATAGAAACAGAAAAAAAAAATCCATCAAACACTACTTGAAGGAGATCCCAGGAGTAAAACTCGTAAGAATATTGTAGTCAAATTTTGAAACCCCCCAGCTCAAGAATAAAATATTGAAATCAATAAGAAAAATATCAATTTGGGAGCCAAGATGGTGGAGTAGAAATACAGACATACACTAGCTTTTACCCCATAGCCCATAAAATACTGGTAAAGAAGAACTCTCAATGAATTCTAGAGCAGAAGAAGCCACAGAAAAACAGAGTGGAGGAGATTTCTAGCCCAGAATGACCTGAAAGGCCGATGGGAAAGGTTTGTTGCACCAGACAAGGAGCAGAACCCAGCACAGTCTTGGCCATGCAGCACTGGGAGGAGCAGAACGAAGCAGGCTTTAGGGACAGAAACTCCAGCAGCAGTGAAGATCCCTCAACCCACAGGTGCTAAAGGTCAGTGAGAGGATTTTTTGATTGACCAAGAAGGGAGGAGGGTGTCCCCATAACTCAGGCCTCCTCAGGTGGCAGCAGTGGAGGAAGAAGTGGATGGGGCTCCCAAAGCAGGCAGCAGTCCACATACATTGTAGAAGGTCTCATGGTAAAGCCCTTGAGGGATCTGAGCCCTGTGTGGTGGCCTTGCACCCACCTGAGCAGCTGATCTTAATCTCACACTGTATAGTGGCCTTGCCCCCGCCTAAAGCCCCTAAGGCTTTGGAGCAACTTATCTGAATCTCAGCCCCCCAGTGATGGCTTGGCAGAACTGGAGGTGAAGTGATTGAGGAGAAGAAACTTAGAAGTCGAGTAAGTGGCTGGGAAAATGCCCCAAAAAGGGAAAAAATAAGACATAGAAGATTACTTTCTTAGGGACCAGGTGTCTCCCCCCATCCTTTCAGATGAGGAAGAACAAGACATACTGTCAGAGTAAGTCAAGGCCCCTGCCTCCAGGGCTCCAAAGGGAAGTTAAATTGGGCTCAGGCAAGAAGAGCTTGAAAAATGAGTTAGAAGCTTACTAAAGGAGAACCAAAAAAATGCTGAGGAAAATAACAGCTTTAAAAAAGAGGCTAACTCAACTGGAAGAAGAGGTCCAAAAAGCCAATGAGGAGAAGGATGTTTTAATAAACATAATTAGCCAAATGAATGAGAAGATTCAAAAGTTCACTGAACAAAATAATTCATTGAAAGAGAGAATTGAGTTCAGGGAAATGAAGGACTATGAGTTAAACCAAGCAGTTAGTAAACAAAACCAAAAGTTTGAAAAAATAGAAGATAATGTGAGACATCTCACTGGTAAAACAACTGACCTGGAAAATAGATCCAGGAGAAACAATTTAAAAATTATTGGACTACCTGAAAGCCACGATCAAAAAAAGGGCCTAGACATTGTCTTCCATGAAATTATCAAGGAAAACTGCCCTGATATTCTAGAACCAGAGGACAAAATAAATATTGAAAGAATCCACCTATCACCTCCTGAAAGAGACTTGAACAGAGAAACTCCTAGGAATATTGTGGCCGAATTTCAGAGTTTCCAGATCAAGGAGAAAATACTGCAAGCAGCTAGAAAGAAACAATTTGAGTATTGTGGAAATACAATCAGGATAACACAGGATCTGTCAGTTTCAACATTAAGGGATCAAAGGATTTGGAATGGGATATTTCAGAGATTAAAGGAACTGGGATTCAAACCAAGAATCACCTACCTAGCAAATCTGAGTATAATACTTGAAGGGAATAAATGGTTATTCAATGATATAGAGGACATTCAATCATTCATATTCAAGAAAAGACCAGATCTGTATAGAAAAATTCGACTTCCCAAGACAAGAATCAAGAGAAGCATGAAAAGGTAAACAGGAAAGAAAAATCATAAAAGACTCTCTAAAGCTGAACTGTTTACATTACTACATGGAAAGAATATATTTTTAATTCTTGAATCTTTTCTCAGTATTTGAATAGATGGAGAGATTGTACGTATACACACACACACACGCATATATAGATAGGGAGTACAGGGTGTGTTGAATCAAAAGAGATGATATCCACACACACACAAAAATAAAATAAAATAGAATAAAAATTAAAGGGTGAGGGAGAAAAATACCGGGAAGAGAAAGGGAGAAATAGAATGGGGAAGGCTATAACTCACAAAAGAGGAGAAAATGGAGGAGAAAAGGCAGAAGAGAAGAGGGGAAAAATGAAGCTACTCTCTCCACTTGTGGCTGAAGGAGGGAATAACATGCTCACTAAATTTGATATGAAAATTTATATCATACCACAGGAAAGTAGGGGAAGAGGTGACAAGTGGGGTGAGGGAAATGATAGCAAGGAGGGAAAATGGGAGAATGGAGTTACTAGAAATAAAAACTTTCTAGAAGGGACAAGGTCAATTATGGGGGGGGGAAATAAGGGGGAATAGAGTAGGATAGAGGGCAATATAATTAGTATTACACAACATGATTATTATGGAAGTCTTTTGCAAAACTTCACATATTTAGTCTGTATTGAATTGCTTGCCTTCTCAGTGGGGTTGGGGAGGGAAGGGGGAGGGAGACAAGTTGAAATTCAAAGTATTAGCAATGAATGTCGAGAATTTTTATTGCATATAGTCGGGAAATAAGAAATACAGGGAATAGGGTATAGAAATTTATCTTGCCCTACAAAAAAAAGAGATAAGATAGGGATAAGGGAAGGGTGGGGTGTGATAGAAGGGAGCGTACATTGAGGGAAGGGGTAATCAGAATGCAAAATATTAGGAAGTGAGGTGGGGGAGTAATAGGGAGAAAAATTGGACATGTTACAAAGTGACATAATATTATTATTAAATTTATATTAAAACAATTGATTGAATTATTTACTGAGAATAAATCAATGGCATCTTTAGTTTGGGGAAAATAATTTTAGTCTAAATTTTCTAGAATGTAACCTTGGGTAAAATTTGGCATTGATGGAAAAGTTAAGGTTTTAATGGTAAATTTGATTTCATGATTACTGTTTAGGCAGGAACTAGAACATGTATAGAAAGGTATGTAAGCCACTTAAGACTTTCCTCAAAAGATGTTCCTTAGCCAAAGTTAAATTATAATCATATTTGAAGCCTGGTTATTGGAACTTGCCAGTTTTAGATGCTATGAGACTGTTAAGTGACTGTTCTTCTGAGTCTAACTCAAGGTATGGATAGCAAGAAAGGCACTCTGATCCTCTAATTCATGGTGCCAGTAAGCTGGTGAGATGCTGGTATTAACTGCAAAAGGTGATTTAATGGGAAGGAGGGGAGAGGGACTGTTCAGCCTGGGCTGAGATAGGATTATCCTGACTCAATTTCTCCACTGATACTTGGCAGACTTTAAGCCTGACTGAATGCAAGTGGACACTCTAATCCTGCCTGGAATTGACATGAAGTTGGGGAGATACTGGTTCCCTGCAATGTCCCTACTCTTTGTGGCAATTTCCTATAGTCAAAATATTTATAAGCTTAATACCAGATCTATTAAATTATAAATTTAAACTATTAGGCTTAGGATTTTAGACCAACAACAATAAGTTAGGGTCCTTTAATTCTTAGTAATACTGTGGAGACAAGGTCAAGAGGTCAAGAGCTTGTGAAGTTAGCAACATAAATATTATTTGTGTCTCAGTTGGTTAATGTTTAAAAAAAATTCTTTAGTGGTTCATATTTTAAATGCTTTAAAAAAAGTATCACCTGACTAACAGTTTGAATTGTTTTATCTGTTATAAACTGTGTAAAAAATAAAAAATAAAATTTAAAAAATTGTGCTTGGCCAGCTACCAGCTACTGAAAATCGCCTTGCAAAAAAAAAAAAGAAAAATATCAATTTAAATATGATAGTTCCACAATTAGAATTACACAAGACTTAGCAGCAGAGACACTAAAGGACCACAGGTCTTAGAGCATTATATATCAAAGAGCAAAAGAATTGGGGTTCTGATAAAAAATATCATACCCAGCAAAATTAAGCATAATCCTGAATAAAAACAAAATAAAATACAGACATTTGATCAACTGTCAGAATTTCAATACTTTGTTAAAAGTATTTTTGTTAAAAAAACAAAACTTAAAATTAATAGATTTGGCATACAAGAGCCAAAAGAAACATAAGGCACATATCAAAGACTGATTACAAGTAATTCATTAAGGACAGACTTTTTATATATGTAAAATGTATGTGTCTTAAGACTTTCATTATTAATTGGGTAGTTTGTAAGAAAGATTGGGGTAGACTTGAGTATGATATGACTTTAAAAAGTAATATCATTTAGCAATAGCTAAAAAAGTAATTATTTTACACAAATGAAGTGCCAGAGGAAGAATCAAGAGTATTTGAGGAATTACATAATAATTTGTAATAGATGCAGTCAGTATGGTTTTGTGAGTTCCTTCACCTTCCTTCAACCTATGAAAAGAGCAAAGGCAACAATGGTACAAGTAATCCAGGACTGACACTTCCCTTTCTTACAAAAGTCTTTTTTATTTAAGGCACTGCCATTTTCTCTCTCATCTTGTTCTGTATCATCAGTTATCCTTGACTCTTTTCTCTCACTCTCTTTTCTGAAATCACAAGAAACCTTGAGGGAGAGATAGGAGTAAAGACGATCTTGATCACTAGATCCACTCAGACCATAATGGAAACAACCCATAATCCTGTACCCAAGAACTTTGGGAAAAGAAATACTTCTAGCTCAGTGCCTTCAAACATCTTCCTGAGAAGCAGATCTTGTAGAGATGCAACCTAGCAATTTACTCCTATAGGTGTAGTAGAGCCAAAGCTATCCAAAGACCCAGAAAATAAAGTTCTTGGCACTGAAATCCTTAACAGCTTAAAACAGTTTTACATCAGAAACTGATCATTTTATTAATAGAAATGACATTAAAAAGAGGCATTGCTATCTACTTTGCCTCTGACCGCTAAAGACTATGGAGACTTTCCTTCTGGCTTGCAGCTAAAATTTGTTTATATGTATTGTCTTCTCTAATAAAAAGTGAGCTCCTTGACAGTGGGGATTGTTTTACTTTTCTATAATTGTTCTTAGTGCTTACAAGAGTATTTTTCTACATAGTGTTTATTACTTAACTCCTCCATTTATTCATTCACCCCTACCTGCTCCTGTTGATTCTACTTTCACAAGAGCTCATCTCTGTCCCATTCTGCTCACAGGGTCATTGTCCTGTGAAATTACCAAATGAGACAATATTTTAAAAGTTCTTAGTAGTAATCAATGAGGGGTTTGAAGATTGGTACTTTTAGAAGGAATCTTGGGAAATCATTTCAATTTAATTCAGTACTTACTAAGTAAATTCTCTATACATGACCCTACTTTGGGGGTTGGGTACACAAAGAGAAGAAACAGCCCAGCCTCCAGCCTCCAGGAGGTTTCAATATAAAATAAGAGAATCAAATAAGAGAATCGTAGCTTTTATTCCTGAAGGCTCTTCTATTTCTGTTTTTGTTGCAATTAGTATTTTTTCACAATTAAATATAAAGATAATTTTCAACATTCATTTTTTATAAGATTTTGAGTTCCAAATTTTTCTCCTTCCCTGCCTTCTTTCCAAGACGTCAACCTCTAGTATGGGTTATACATGTACTATAATCATGTTAAACAAACTTCTGCATTAGTGACATTGAGAAGGAAGATTCAAAACGAAAGAAAACAAAACCATGAGAAAGGGGAACCTCCCCCCAAAAAAACGTTAAAATAATTTGCTTCGATTTGCATTCAGACTCCATAATTCTTTCTCTGGATGTGGAAAGCATTTTACATCATGACTCTTGGAATTTTCTTGGATCATTGTGTTGCTGAGAAGAGCTCAGTTATTCATAGCTGATGGTTACATACTGTTGCTATTTTTGTATACAATGTTCTCCTGGTTCTGCTCACTTCACTCAGCATCAGTTCATGTAAGTCTTTCAGGTTTTGCTGAAATTTGCCTCCTCATCACTTCTTATAGAACGATAGAATTCCATTCCATTCATACACCACAACTTGTATTGGGGAATGGCTATTCCCCAGTTGATGGGCAACCCCTCAATTTCCAATTCTTGGCCACCACAAAAAGAGCTGCTATATTTTTATATGTGTGTCCTTTTTCCTTTTTGATGATTTTTTGAGATATAGATCTAATAGGGTTATTGGTGGATCAAAGTGCATGCACAGTTTTCTAGCCCTTTGAGTATAGTTCCAAATTGCTCTCCAGAATGGTTGGATCAGTTCACAACTCCACAAAAATCCATTAATGTCCCAATTTTCCCACATACATAAAGAATCATAGAATTTGGAAGTGATAAAGGATCCAAAGTATCATAGCTCAAATACCTCATCTTACTGATGGAGAAACTGAGACCCAGGAAAGTGAAGAATTGACTAAGGTCACATATAATGGAACTGAAACTGATGTCTTCTGAATTCTGGTACAGTTTTCTCCACCACACCAGGCTCTTTGCCTCCTTAATTTCTAATCAGTGTCTATGACTGGGCCTTGTGCAACACTGGACACTTGAATGTTTCTTCATTTGAATGAAAGTAATAGCCTGTTTTAAGATCTCCCAGTGAACTCTGACCTATTTATTGAGAAGGCCTGAATGGCACATTAGACAGAGTTTACCTACTAGAACCATAAATAACATGAGAACTCTTAAAAGTCACAATTCACTTTTCATAAATTTTTCACTCTCCTTGTGGCTTTAATATTCTCATAGAATTCAGCTTAATCCAACAATCTTTTATCAAGTTCTTAACATATGCAAGACCCTTGGTTAAATGCCAGGGATACAAAGAGAACAAAACAGTTGCTGTATTCAAGGAGCTTATATTCTTCTAGTAGGACATAACATGGAAATACTTAGAAGATACATATAGCATGTAAAAATGAAGAAAAGTGAATACAAAGTGATCTGAGGGGAGTTGGCTCACTGGAATATTATACATTTCCTCAATAATCTTTTCATTTTCTGAGGTCAGTTTTGTAAAAAATCTAACCCTCTCCCCATTCACCACAGTTCTTATCTGTAAGATTTGTGGGGTATAGGAGAGGGAAAGGCAGCAGACTGTAATAGTAAGAAAACCATACTTGGAGTGAATAGATTCATGTCCAGGCTTAGAAGTCTGCTACCTTGGATGACTGTTCTAGTCACTTACCTTTCTGATGCTCAGTTTCTACATTTGTGAAATGGGAGGATTTGGATGAGATAATTTCTAAGACATCTTTTAGCTTTAATCTTTAATCTTCTGAGGTCTTGCCTACCTTTAAGGTGATATGATCAAAGCTTTCTTCCACCTCTAAGATTCAGTATTTGAAAGCTCCTTCCACTTCTGAGGTTCTGTGATTTGGCATATACCTTAAGAGACTGAAAGAGTGTCGAAAAGTCAGTTGCCACTAGTGGCTTAACCCAGGAAGATTGAGCACTTTCAGGACATCAGAAATGGAGCCTTTGCACTGGTGGGTGACCACACATTTAAACAGTCATTCACTATGAACTCCATCAGTAAGGAAAGCACGTGCCTCCATTTACAGTAACACTCTAAAAGCTTCAACTGTCATACCAAGGTAGCTATGAAGCATGGTTTTCTCTGTGTGCATGGCCAGGTTCCAGGCATTGGTTCACATTAGCATGTTCTAAAGCTTAATGTCCTGTCTTGAAACCAAAGCTTTCAGTGGAGAGGAAATACCACCTCCCCGACATCCAGAGACAGGTTTTCATCTGCTTCATGTTTTCATTCTGTAGTCTATATTTTGACTCCAGAGTGTGATGACTGTGTAACTTTTCACATGAATTTCATTTTTTCCTGTCAAGGAACATTATTTTAAGGGTGACAATAACTTGGCTTCAAATGAGCTGAAACCATCATGGTGATAAATTAGTTCCTAGAGCAGGGAGGCTAGGGCCCAGCAATCTACTATGTAAGACCACACAGGTACGAGCTTCAATGCCTTCTCCCTGCCTCCTTAGCTTCA
The DNA here is from genome assembly GCA_028658325.1 of Potorous gilbertii. Taxonomy (NCBI): domain Eukaryota; kingdom Metazoa; phylum Chordata; class Mammalia; order Diprotodontia; family Potoroidae; genus Potorous; species Potorous gilbertii. The sequence continues at coordinate 216,396,473 of CM053772.1, forward strand.
CAACACATCACAAAGCTCCTGGCTAATTTTAAGACAAGGGAGAGAACCTGAAAATGTGGCTTTGGAAATTACACTGTTTTTTGGAGAGAAGATAGAAAAGAAAAGAAAAGAAAAAGAGGGAAAGGAAGGAGAGGGGGAAGAGGAAAAAAAGAAAAAGGAGGAGGAGGGGGAGAGGAAGGATACAGGAATCAATATTTTCCACTGGCTATTGTCAAGGCTCTGATTTAAAAAAATGCCTTTTGGCCAACTACTCTATGAGTTGATTTATTTTTCTATCAGTGGGAGAGATAGGTCAGTTTCTGAAATGGAGATGCAGAAAGAAGTGTTCATTCTAGGGCTTAGCATTCTCCCTCCCCTTTCTTTATATTTGTTTCCTCAGAACTATGCCCAAAGTGTTCTGGATTTCAGGTCAGAGGACTTAGGTTTGAATCCTTTTAAGCTCTACCATTTAGTGGATGGGTGATGTCAGACAAATTGCTTAACCTCTCCAGGTTCCTCATCTGTAAAATGAAAGGTTTGGCCAGGATGACCCCACTAAATAGCCTTCCAGCTATAGCTCTATCATCTTATTGTGGTGATAAGGGTGATAACTCATTAATTTTATCATTTACAAAGCATTGTCCTCATGACAACATTGTGAAGTAGACAGATCATGTCTTCCATGCAACTAATACCATTTATCCTGGGGAGAAACAGGCTCAGCAATCACTTGACTAAGACCACACAGCTGATAAGTTGCAAAGTTTGGCCTCACACCCACTTCTGGCACTCTTGTTTTTCATGTGTTTCCCTGTCATGAATGATGGTTTTCCACATGATCGACAAGGTCATAGATTTCTAGTGAGAAGATACTCTACTCATTTAACGGATGAGGATCTGAAGCTCAGAGAAGTTAGTAATTTGTCTGAGAACACAGAGGATTTAGGAACAAGGACAAGAATGGGAAGCCAGGTCCTCTGACAACAAATCCAGCCCTCTTGGTAGAGCCTTTCTAATAAAAATTGCAAGATTTCTTACACTAACTTTATCCACTTTATTAGGAAGTGAGGGACAAATTCTGAAGACTCTGCCCATTCCTTACCCTGAACCGACCCTGCACATTGAATTGAAATGAGATCTTCCAGGACCATGCTTTCCTGTGAAATATAATGGGGGCAGGGAGGGAAGGAGGGAGAGAAGAGCGGAGGATTGCTTTCACATCTATCTTTTACTTATCACTCCATTTTAAGCATATCCTTTGCCCTCATCATGAATAGTAGGCAAATGAAGTTCTAAAAACCAAGGAAACAAAATTTTAAAATGAGATAATTTAGTCATACTAACAGCTCACATTTATATAAGTGCTTTCCCCTTTTAACTGATCCATCATAAAATATTTCTGAAGAACTTACTATGTCCTAGGCTCCATTCCAGGGGCTAGCGATATAAGTAAAGAATACAATGATCTTTGTTATTAATGAGATTACATTCAGATGGGGATTTAACAAGTACCAATAAGACACATATGGCATTATTATTAAGTTAATGTGCATGTATGTATATGCATGTATGTATATTTGTATAGTTGTTAAATATTTAACAAAAAGGTAGTTAATTGTGTTTTCTCTAATCTATATTTTATTTTCCTGCAATTACAGGTTAAAACCATTTTAACATTTTTTTGAAGTTTTGAGTTTCAAATTATATCCCCTCCTTCCTCTCTCCCTGCCCCCACCTTTAACGTAGCAAGCAATCAGATATAGCTTATGCATGCGCAATTATCTAAAATATTTTGATATTAGTCATTTTGTACAAGAACACTCAAATAAAGGAAAAAAGTCAGAAAGTGGAAAATAGCATGTTTCAATCTGTATTAGTTCTGTTTTCCTCTGGAGGTAGATAATATGCTATCCTTACTCCTTTGGGATTGTCTTGAATCATTTCATTGCTGAGAATAGTTGTCATTCACAGTTCTCCATCACACAATATTGCTGTTAATTGTGTTTACTGTTCATGTAAGTCTAGGTTTTTCTGAAATCATCTTGCTTGTCATTTCTTATAGCACAACAGTATTATATCACAATCATATACTTATTTAATCCCCAATTGATTAGTATCCCTTCAATTTCCTATTCTTAGTCATCACAAAAAGAGTTACTAAACAGTAACTCTATGAGGTTACTGGGACAATCACATTTCTTTGGTGCTTAAAGGTTTATAAAACAATTTCCTTTTAACAACTAGGAGATGTCATAAAACAGATAAGTGGAAAGCAGACTTTCAGCTTATGTCTTTTAACTATAACAAACATATTTTTGTACAAATCAGTTCTTTTTCCTTTTTGATGTCTTTGGGATATAGACCTAGTAGTTCTATTGCTGGATCAAAAGGTATGCACAGTTTATAGCCCATTAGACATAGTTCCAAATTGATCTCCAGAATGGTTGTATCAATCGACAGATGTATCAGTGATATATTAGTGTCCCAGTTTCCCCACATCTCCTCCAAGATTTAGCGTTTTATTTTTTGTCATATTAGCCAATCTGACAGGTGGGAAGTGGTACCTCACAGTTGTTTTAATTTGCATTTCTCTTATCAATCATGATTTAGAACATTTTTTTCACATGACTAAGGATAGCTTTGATTTCTTTGAAATCATTTCATTTGACCATTTATCAATTGAGGAATGATATAATACAAGGTAGTTTAGCAGGGAGGGCACTACCAGCATTCTGAGATGGGGTACAGGAAATACTTCATATTGAAGGTGATGCTTGAACTTCATTTTAAAGGAAGAGGGGGTTCTGAGAGACAGAGGTAGGAAAAGAATGCGTTCTAGGCATGGGAGATGGCCAATTGAAATTCACAGTGATATATGATGAAGTGTTTTGTACAAGGAACAGATAGAAAGTCAATTTGTCGGGACTGTAGAGTACAGAATGGCGAATCTAATGAACCTGGAATGATAGTTTGAGTGTAGGTTGTATATGGTTTTAACTGCTAAAAAGAAGAAATTGGGTTTTCTCATAAAGGCACTAGGAAAACATTGGAATTGACTGAGTAGGGTAGTCACATAGTCTGATCTCTGCTTAAGGAGAATCACTTTAGTTGTAATGTGTAGGATGGGCTATAGTGAAGAACTTTGGGGAACACTTAGGGGGTGGGATGTAGTTGATGAGACAGCAAAAAAGAATGAGAAAGCATGATCAGTTAGATACCTAGGATTAAGTGTTTCCAAAAACCAGAGAGGAGAGAATACCCAGGAAGAGAAGATTATCAACAGGGCCAATGATACAAATAGGTTGAGAAGGATTAGGACTGAGAAAAGACAAAATATTTGCCAATTAAGAGATTACTGATAACTTTATATAGGGTAATTTCAGTTGATTGAAGACATCAGAAGCCAGAGCACAAAGGGAATGTGAATGAAAGGAGGCAGAACTAGTGAATGTAGACTACATAGGGAATGTACTTTTGGCTGAGACAGAGATGAAAGGTATGGGACTTGGGGATGGCAAGGTCAAGAGCTTTTTAAAGATTGGGGGAGACTGTTCAGTACCTCTATGAGGTTACTGGGGCAATCACATTTCTTTGGTGCTTAAAGGTTTACAAAGTACTTTCCTTTTAAAAACTCTAGGAGATGTCACAAAACAGGTAAGGAGGAAGCAGAATTTCAACTTATGTCTTTTAACTTTAATTATTAATACCCTTTTCCCATACTACTTAAAATACTAAAAGAAACACAATTTCCTAGTTTTTCTTCCTTTCCCTCTTTACTCTTTCCTCCCTCCTTCCCTCCTTCCTTCCTCCCTTCCTCCCTGCCTTCTTTCCTCTCTCTATTCCTCCCTCCCTCCCTTCCACCCTTTCTCAAGGCTATTGTAGATGACATTTGGTTGGCTTTCCACTGTTTATATAGCATCTTCATCTATGTTGTTTCATTCTGAGCTTACAGTTTCTTTCTAAGGGAAGCAGAGAAGGCAATTATGACTCCCATTTTTACAGATGAGGAAAGTAGGACCCCTAGAGGTGGAAAGACTTGCCCAATATCACAGAGTGGTAGAGTCTGGATTTGAATGCAGATCTCCCAAAGCCAGATTCACACTTTTGTCTGTTACTCCTATATTGTCTCTTTACATTGTCTAAAGAGATTTATTAATTCAAGTCCTAATTTATTTACCTTCTGGTCCTATGAACCTTAGTCAATCCTCTAATTCCAAAGCCATAGCTCACACCAGTACTGCCTCTCTGTGTGTAGTGAGTTCCCTGTTTCTTTCAACTTTTTTATTTTTAGTAAACTCACATTGTCAAGACAGGCAAGTTAAGAATTTGCCCCATTCTAATGCTTTCCCAGAGTCAGACCTGTGTCAGGGAGGACTTTGCTGGTTAAGTTCAGCTATTTGGAAAACCAAACTGACTCATACTGACCTTTGGTGACCTACCCTATGGCAAAGTCTTTGCCTGCAAGAACAGGTACTGCTTGGGACCCACTGGGCACCAGGTCAGCAGTATTTCTCAGCATAGGACCTCAAGTTTGGTCTTGCCACAGGGTCACTCTCTTCACTCTATCAGCATTCTTTCTCCGTGACTCTGTTTTGAGAACTTAACCATTTTTTTCAAGTTTAGAGGGGAAAATAACAACAGCAGTAAAACAAATGATAAGACAAAACCTTCAATTAGGATATTTGATATATCCAATTTTCTTTTAAATCATTTTGGTGTTTCATTCAGCATTTATTTAGCAAACATTAAGTCCCTACACTTCATAATACACTTGCTTGATTTTAGTGGAGATCAAAGTCACGTAACTCTGTTTTAGAGCAAATTAAGAGGGGAGGTATATATACCAAACACTATTTTCCATCTTGAATTATAGCTAAGCCCAGATTTTCTTCTTCAGAAACCTTTAGTCACTTTTTATTTCTTGGAAGATAAAGTAAAAAATATTCTCTCAGCCCGGTTCTCAGGCTTTCCACAATCTGCCTCTAACTTGCCTTCTCACCTGATTTCATGTTGTTCACCTCTATGTAATATCTATCCAGCCAAAACAGATCATTGTCTGGTCCCTGACTGTGTATTGGTCTCTCCTGTTTCACATGGACTATACATTCATCATGCCTGGAATGCATTCCTTATTCGTTTCTATTGGTAGAGATCTTCTCTTCCTTCAAGGACCAGTTCAGATACCACATCCAGATTCCCTTACCTAGAAGTTATAGCTTTCTGTTTAAATTTTTCTAACACACTCATTCTGAATTACTCCTTTACCCTCATCACAGTTGACCTTGTGTCATAGTCATTGACATTCATATCATATTACTATAATTAAATTATAAACTCTCTGAGGGGAGGAACAGTCACTTTAATGTTCGTATTACCAGTGACTGGAGTAGGACTTGGCAACTAAAAGACTGAATTGGGTACTAGGACTATTCATTAGAAGGAATATAAGAGCATAGAATGACTACATCAAACAGGGCCTTAGAAGTGATTAACCCAGTTTAGTCACTTCATATGGCTAATTAGAGGTAGACCGGGGACTTTAATTCAGGTCTTGTAGTTTCTAGTCTAGTACTCTCTTCACCATCAATTTGCTTGCTAACCCTACTTCCTTATTAGCACTAATCTTATGAAATCATTTCCCAACACCAATGACAATTTCATCTATGTCATCTATATCCATATGTATATCTACAGTCATATCTCTCCCTATCCTCATCTCTGTACCTATCTTTTTCTCTATCTCCATCTCTATCTATACCTACCCACTCTTTGTTCTATTAGCCTTCTTTCTCTTTGGCTCTGTTTTTAAGACTTTTTTTTTCAATCCATGGGATCATGTAAAGTTGGACAAGTCTGAACAACAAATGAGACAGGAAGATCATCATCACTCAAGACAACTTGTTCTATTGTTGGAGACCTACAAATGTAAGGATGTCTCCCCTCCACCCCCATATTAAGCTCCTATGCTTCCCTGGGACTTCTATTCGTTAGCCCTTCCACTACGCTCAGGAGTCATTCAGTGTGCTCATGTAACCCTGTGTTCCACAGACTAAATATCCCTCTATGTGTATTGTGTGAATGCATATATGTGTGTATAGAATTTCCAGAGAATAGCATAGCTCCTGGCACACAGTTGTCATTTGTTTATTAATTACTCTTAAATTTTAGATTATTTTTCACCACAATAGCCCTGTTATCTAGGTAGTAAAAGTATTGTGGAGACAATACCACATGTGAAAAAATCAAGACTCAGAGGTAAAGAGACTTGTCCAAGGCAGTCTTATGTGTTTCACTAAGTGCTCTCAGTCTACAGCCCTTTTGGGTCTATCAGAGTGCCTCAATTGTTGGTAGGAAGCTCTCTTCACATATTCGTCTCTCATAGTAACTCAGTCTCTCAGCTGGTATCCATAGGTGGATGTCTTCCTCTTTTAAGGAGACCCAAGAAGAACTGTTAATTTACCTCAGGACAGCCCAGTCCTGCCACACCATTAATGGCCATGCCATCCAAAGTAGGCTCAGAGATTCAGGGTTTTGAGGAATAGCAAATACCGATGTTTCCCTTTCTCTAAGTGAGCTGTGCCCTCTGCTGGAAAGTTAGTGTTTTAGTCAAAAGAGGGTATGATCTTTAAAAAAAAATTCAACATATGTTATCTGTCTTTTCTTAGTCTTAACTAAATTGTTTCAAATTAGATTATAGCTTGATAAAAACCTTATTGTGTTTATATATACATATATCCTATCCATAAACACACACCCATATTCATGCACAAATGTATCTCTATGTACACATACGTAGAAAGCATGTACATATTGTATACATTGTGAAATTTTGTTCCTACCATATAAATACGTGTGTGTATTTGCATATACATATGCATATCACCAGATGGTAAACAATTTACTACTAAATTTTTCAGTGTTTAAAACTTAAGCAGTATGCTAGGCAGATGTGTTACATTATAATAATCAGTGATAGCATTGACGAAGCAATTTAAAGTTAGGAAAGTACTTTCCATGTTGCTTCACTTGATACATGTGAAATTACTACTTAAAGTTTGTACAGGGAGCCAATACTTTTGTGAATGGATATATTAGAATATGAATATATCAAATTGCTATTAAAATGTAACTAGGAAGCCAATGAAATAAGAATGTGGACTTATATGATTGCATATTTTGAATTATTACTTATATGTTGATTATAAGGCAGGACCTTGTTTTGTGGTTATTCAATCATGTCCAGCTCTTTGTGACTCCATGGACCATGAGGTTTTCTTAGCAAAGATTACTGGAGTGGTTTGCTATTTCCTTCTACAGTGGTTTAAAGTAAACAGAGATTAAGTGACTTGCTCAACCTCACACAGCTAGTAAGTGTCTGAGACTGGATATGAACTCATGTTTAACTGACTCCAGACTCAGAACTCTTTCCATTGAGTCATCAAGCTGGCAATCCGAATGGTGGGGGCTCCCATAAATAGATAGAAAAGGATTGAGATACATTCACCCTGTGCTAAGAGAGGGAGGTATCTCTTCTTTTACTCTGAATGAGACTGGAGGTCATAACTGGTGAAGCAACGTTAGAAAAAACAAGGCATTCCTAAAGAGTTTCATTTAGGGTTTATGTGCCTGAGACATGAATGAATTTAATCTGATAAGAATTCCAGTTGGTAACTAGCAAAATTTAAGTATATATTATTATGAAAATTCAACCTCCATTTTCCAGTCATTGGTTCACCAACTAACATCACTCCTCTTTGGCAATCCTCTGATTTGTCTTTATTCTTTATTTGAGCCCCCAAAATACTTCCAAACTTCCTCTCAACCCCTTAGTGTCCTCTCTTTATATTCTCTGCTTTTCTACATTATTCTCTGGTGATGACTTTGTCTCTCTTTCTTTTCTGAAAATGCTGTCCCTTCTCCTTTAAAAGGTTAACCTGGAATCTAGATCTTATCCATTAAACATTTGATGCATGTTTTATTAAACATAAATTACATACAGGGCCTTGTTCTATGCACTGAGATATTAGACATGATTTCTGCCCTCAAAGAACTTTAAATCTCGAAGGTGGACAAAACATTCGCAAATGATGGTATTGCAATTTAAACTGTGATTAGCCAATGACAAAGAGTAATCAGATGTAAGAGAGAATCTTGAGAGATGGAGGGTGGAGGGTGCAGGTGGTGAAAATTACTTTTAGCTTGGGGATGAGGGAAGGACTTGTGGAGAAGACAGTACACCCTGAGTGGCACCTTGAAAGGAGATATTGAGCATAGTGTAGTAGAAAGATGATTAAGTCTACAGCCAGAGGACTTGAGCTCAAATTCCAGCTCTGTCATTTGCCTCCATTTCAGGTTCTCTATCACTAAATATAGGACCTTGGACTAACCAGTCTTGAAGGTCCTTTTCAGTTATATATCCTGTGAATTTTGCTTTTGGTAGTCATATTATGTAAAACACACTCATTAATTTCTATTTAACCAAGTAATAATTATTCTTTATGGAGTATTTAAAGTTTGAAAGAAGCAATGCAATATAATGGATGGAGGCCTGGACTTGCAGTCAAGATATCTGCATTTAATCTTACCTCAGACACTTCAGAACTCTGTGGAGATATACGGAAGACAATGTATCCTTAACCTTCCTCTGCAGTTTTAGGTACTCCTTCCTTAAAGTCTTGCCCTCACCCTAACACAGGAAAAAAGGAAGAAAGCAAGAAAGGAAGGAAGAAAGCAAGAAAGGAAGGAAGGAAGGAAGGAGGGAAAGAAGGAAGGAAGAAAAGAATAAAAGGAAGACAGGCAAGACAGAGGAAATAAGCAATAATTAAGCACCTAAGCATGGCTTTAGGAACTGTGCTAAGAGCTTTAAAAATATCTCATTTGACCCTCACAACCCTGAGAGGTAGGTGCCATTGCTATTCCCATTTTATAGATGGGCAAACTGAGTTTAAATGACTTGCCCAGGGTGATTCAGATAGTAAGTGTCTGAAATAGGATTTAAACTTCAATCTTTCTGACTCCAAGTACAGTGCTCTGTTCATTGGGAAACATGGAATTGAGCCAGGAAGAGGAGTATAGCTACTCTTTGCCTCTCTCACTTACACATCTGGACTAGCCTTCCACATACTTTTGGCACCATTACTTAATAATCTTCCCTCCTTTGAAGTTCATTTCATGTTCTTGAGTAAATTGGTCCATATCCTTATCAAAATCATCTATGGACCTCTGGGAGCTCAGGACTCCTGGCCTGATGCAAACAGTTTTAGATTTCATATTGATTTACTCTAAAGCACCTTGCCTTCCAAGTATATCAACTTCCTCAATTCCTGTGATCTACATCTTCATTCCACCTCAGTCTCCCTTATGATTTTCAATTCACTTGATTTAGCTATAACCAAGACGATGTAACCTGGGTAATTCAGAACTCTAAAACACCATATTTGATTTTAATCTTTTATTCTTCCATTTATCCTACTTGGCTTAACTGTTTCTAAATATTTTTTTATCCCTTATTCTTCCATTTATCCTGCTTGGCTTAACTGTTTCTAAATATTTTTTTTTTATCCCACCATGATTTATAGTTCTTCTTCTCCTCCTTTTTTTCCTAGTTCATCAGTCTCTCTTGCTTCATTTTTCTCCCTTTGTAGTCTTTACCTTATTCTTTTTTTCCAGCTGGTATTTTTTTTATCTAGCATAAATATATATAAATATGTATATATGCATACATATATATTATATATGAATATGTGTGCACACACATATATACATACACAAAAATACATATTCTTTTTATTAATTCTATTTATTTTTAGTGTCCTACAATCACTATCATATAACTTAGATTTTTCCCCCTCTCTCCCCCCTACCTTCTCCCTCCTTCCTTGAGACAGCATACAATTTTATATAGGTTCTACACATGCATGCCTATTACATACATTTTCACTATAGTTACACTGCGTAGGAGAATTAAAATGAATGGGAGAAATCATATATATAACAAACCAAAACGTAATACAAAAGAAAATGATGCACTACATTCTGTGATTGCATTCCATAGTACTTTCTCTGACTGTGGAAGGTGTTTTGCCTTAAAAGACCATTGGGAGTTTTTTTAAATCCTTGCATTGACATGACATTCCAAGTCTACCAGAAAAGCTCTCACACACTGTGGTCATTGCTGTGCACAAAGTTCTCCTGGTTCTGCTACTTTTGCTCAGCATCAGATCATATAAGTCTTTCCAGGCCTCTTTGAAGTCTTCCTGTTTATCATTTTTTATAGGGCAATAGTATTCCATTGCATTCATTTAACAAAATTTATTCAGTCATTCCCCAAGTGATGGACATCTCCTTAATTTCCAGTTTTTGGCTACCACAAAGAGTGCTGCTATAAATATTTTTGTGCATGAGGGACCCTTACCCATTTTTATGATCTCTTGGGGCTACGGTCCTAGAAGTGATATTGCTGAGTCAGAGGGTATGCATATTTTTTTGCCCTTTGGGCATAGTTCCAAACTGCTCTCCAGAATGGTTGGTTCAGCTCACAGCTCCACCAACAATGAATCCCACATCCTCTCCAACATTTATCATCTTCCTGTTTTGTCATGTTAGCCAGTCTGATAGGTGTGATGTGGTATCTCAGGGTTGTTCTGATTTGCATCTCTCTAATTAGGAGTGATTTAGAGTATTTTTTATATGACTATAGATAGCTTTAATTTCTTCCTCTGAAAACTGCCTGTTCATATCCTTTGACCATTTATCAATTGGAGAATGACTTGTATTTTTGTTCATTTGACTCAGTTCTCTATATAGTCTATAAATGAGGCCTGTATCATAGACACTAGCTGCAAAAATTATTTCCCAGTTTTCTGCATCCCTCTGAATCTTAGTTGCATTGGGTTTGTTTGTGCAAAAACTTTTCAGTTTAATGTAATCCAAATTATCCATCTTGCACTTCATTATGCTTTCTATGTCTTCTTTAGTCAAAAATTCTTCCCTTCTCCATAAATCTTATAATTACACTATGACTTGCTCTACCAATTTGCCCATATTATCAACATTTATGCCTAGATCATGTACCCATTTGGACTTTATTCTTGTATATAGTGTCAGGCATGGGTCTATGCCTAGTTTCCACCATACTGCTATCCAGTTTTCCCAGCAATTTTTGTCGAACAGTGAATTCTTATCCCAGAAGCTAGGGTCCTTGGGTTTCTCAAACAGTAGATTGATATATTCATTGCCTACTGTGTCTTGAGAACTTAGCATCTTCTACTTGTCTATCCTTCTGTTTCTTAGCCAGTACCAAGTGGTTTTATAATTGCTGTTTTATAATACATTTTGAGATCTGGTAGCACTAGGCCACCTTCCCTAGCATTTCTTTTCATTAGTCCCTTGATATTCTGGACCTTTTGTTCTTCCAGATTAATTTTAATTTTAATATTATTTTTCCAGCTCTAGAAAATAATCATTTGATCGTTTGATTGATATAGCACTAAATAATTAAATTAATTTCAGTTAAGTTGTCATTTTTATTATATTGACTTGGCCTACCCACAAGCAACTGATGTTTTTCCACTTACTTAGATCTGACTTTATTTGTGCAAAAAGTGTCTTGTAATTTTGTTCATAGAGTCCATGGGTTTGTTTTGGCAGGTAAACTCCCAGATATTTTATAGTGTCTACCTTAGCTTTAAATGGGATTTCTCTTTCTATCTCTTGCTATTGGGTTTTGTTAGTAATATATAGCAATTCAGAAGATTTGTGTGGGTTTATTTTGTAACCTGTGACTTTAACCAAGTTGTTTAGTATTTCAAATAGTTTTTTAATTGAATCTCTGGGATTCTCTAAGTATATCATCATATCGTGTGCAAAGAGTGATAACTTAGTTTCTTCTTTGCCTGTTCTAATTCCTTCAATTTCTTTATTTTGTCTAATTGCTACACCTGACATTTCTAGTACCATATTGAATAACTGTTTTGATAATGGGCATTCTTGTTTCACCCCTGATCTTATTGGAAATGCATCTAGCTTATCTCCATTGCATATAATGCTTGCTGAAGGTGTTAAATAGGTACTGCTTATTATTTATGGAAAGTTTCCTTTATTCTTACGCTCTCCAGTGTTTTTAATAGGAGTGGGTGTTGTATTTTGTTAAAAACTTTTTCTGCATCTATTGAGATAATCATGTGGTTTCTCTTAGTTTTCTTGTTGATATGATCGAGAATGCTAATAGTTTTCCTAATACTGAACCAGCCCTGAATTCCTGGTATGAATCCTAGCTGATCATAATGTAGTATTCTCATGATTTGTTGCTGTATTCTTTTCATTAAAATTTTATTTAAAATTTTTGCATCTATATTCATTAGAGAAATTGGTCTATAATTTTCTTTCTCTGTTTTGTCTCTTCCTGGTTTAGGTATCAAACCATATTTGTATCATAAAAAGAATTTGGGAGGACTCTTTCCCCAATTTTCCCATATAGTCTATATAATATTGGAATTACCTGTTCTTTAAATGTTTGATAGAATTCACTTGTAAATCCATCTGACCTTGGAGAATTTTTTCCTAAAGACTTCATTGATAGCTTGTTCAATTTCTTTTTCTGAGATGGGGTTGTTTAAGTGTTCAACTATTCCCCCACTGGTACAATTTTGCTTTCTATTTCTTCCTACAACTCCCCCAACCTCTCTTCTAAGAGTCTGGATGCTTTACCACTTGGAACATACATGTTTAGTAATGATATTGCTTCCTTGTCTATGGTGCCTTTTAGTAGGATATAGTTTCCTTCCTTATCTCTTTTGATTAGGTCTATTTCTGCTTTTGCTTTGTATGAGATTAGGATTGCTACCCCTGCTTTTCTCACATAAGCTGAAGGACAATATATTCTGCTCCAATCTTTTACCTTTACCCTGTATGTATCCCCTCCCCCTCCGTTTCAAATGCGTTTCTTGTAAACAACATATTGTTGGTTTATGGCTTTGCATCCATTCTGCTATCCATCTCCATTTTATGGGCGAATTCATTCCATTCACATTCCCAGTTATGCTTCAATCTGTGTCATTCCCGCTATCCTCTTTCCAACTATTTATGCTTTTAGTTCTCCTCTCTCCCTTCCCCTCCTCAATAGAGTTTTCACTTTTGACCACTAGCTCCGGCAGTTTTCCCTTCCTTCTTTCAGCAGCTCTCCTTTTTGCTCCCCTTTACCCTTACTACTTCTTCCCTCCCTTTTAGCTTCCCCTCCCCTTTCTTCCCCCTTCCTCTCCTACTGCCTATAGAACTTGTCAGCTTTATATACTTAAGTTTATTTTTCCCTCCTTGAACCAAATCAGATGAGAGTACCTCTCAAACAATGCTCATCTCCCTCCCCTCTTTCCCTCTACTATAATATAATTTGTATTTCTTCTTGGGATGTAATTTGCCATTTTCTGCTTCCTCCTTTTCACATCTCCTGTTACAATCCCTTTGTATGCTTGAATCACATTTTTATCATCACATGACTTACTTTATACCCATTCCCTCTATCTATATATATCCCTTTTATATTTCATAATAGATGTACAATTCTGAAGATTAACAAGTATCATCTTCCCTTATAGGAAGGTAAACAATTTTCCCAAACTGAGTAACGAGTTTTTCTTTTCTCCTGTTTACCTTTTATACCTCTCTTGAGACCTGTGTTTGAAGATCAAATTTTCTATTGAGTTCTGGCCTTTTTGTCAGGAAGGTCTAGAAATCCCTTATTTCATTGAATGTCCATCTCCTTGCCTGAAAGGTTATGTTGAACTTTGCTGGGTAATTGATCCTTGGTTGTAGTCCCAGCTTCTTTGCCTTATGGAATATCATATTCCAGTTCCTTTGATCTTTTAATGTAGAAGCTTCAAGGTCCTGTGTGATCCTGACTGTATCTCCTCAATATTTGAATGGTTTCTTTCTGGCTGCCTGTAGTATTTCCTCTTTCACTTGATAGTTCTGGAATTTGGCAACAATATTTCTTGGTGTTTTTAGTTTGGGATCCCTTTGGGGAGGTGAATAGTGGATTCTTTTGATGATGATTTTGACCTCTGGATCTAGCACCTCTGGCCAGTTTTTCTTGATGATTTCTTGGAAGATGTTCTCCAAACTCTTTTTTTCATCATGATTTTCTGGTAGGCCAACAATTCTTAAATTTTCTCTCTTGGATTTATTTTCTAGGTTAGTAGTTTTTCCAATTAGATATTTTACATTTTTTTATATCTTTTCATTCTTTAGATTTTGTTTGACTAATTCTTCATATATCTTAGAGTCATTAGTTTCTATTTGCCCAATTCTAATTTTTATCAAATTGTTTTTTCCAGTTACTTTTTGCATCTCCTTTTCCATCGTCCAATTATTCCTTTTAAGGAGTTATTTTCTTCAGTTAGTTTTTGTACTTCCTTTTCCATGTGTTCAATTTTCCTTTTTAAAGAGCTATTCTCTTCATAGAATTCTTCTTTCAGACTTTTAAAATCATTGGTCATTTTTTCTCCTATTTCCTTCTTCAGCTCTTTCCAGAGTGCTCTTTGTGCATGCAACCATTTCATATTCCCTTCTGAAATTTCAGATGGGAGTACAGTCTCACTGCTGGCCTCTTTGGTATTTGTGTTTTGGTTTTTGTCCACATAGATTCTATGGTCTTTTCCTTCCTTCTTTGCTTCTTCCTCATGATGGTGAAGCTTTGTGTGTTGTAGCCTCTGATTCTTTCAACTGGAAGCTGGAGAACTAGATGTTGAGCTGGCTAGTGTGAGAAAGCAAAGGACAGGTGCCTTTTTTCTTTTTAGTTTGTCTTTCCCCGGATTAGCCCTGGGGTTAGCTTATTAAGTGTGGGGAAGGGGTGATTTGGTCATGGGAGATCTCCTCAGCTGAGGTAGAGAGAGCATAGGCAAACTCAGTGCGTGGTGATCCTGGCTACTCTATTGTCTTCCTGTTTCCCCTGTAGTCCTGAGACACGAGTGGGTCCTAGTGTGAGGTTTCAGCCCTCTGGAGCTCTGGCTGTCTGGGACAGCTCTGTTCTTCTGCACAGTAAGAGGAATCCTCTTTAACAATTTTCCTGGCCTCAGGTGCTACAAGACTGTTTGTCCCTGCTGTTGATGCCATTGATCCAGAAATTTTCTGGGGAAATATTTTATGACTCTTTCAAAGTCAACAAGGGGAAGGGGAGAGAACACTTACTGAGCACTCTGACATTTTGGTTCCCAGAAGTTCAAGTGGGTGACTTACAAATGTTTAATTTGTGGACTGAAAGTCTCAGGTGCAACTGTGGCTGATACCTGGAGCTCAGTAGGTGTCACTTGGCTCCACTTGTCTCTCACCCTGGGCTGCCACCCCACCTTCCTGCCCTGCTACTGTTGCCTCGGGCTGCCCCCAGGGCTTTCCTGCTTGGCCAGGCTATGGTGGGACGTGCTGTGCTATATGCTGTGGGCTCTTGCACACCTGCATAACAGATCTTTCCTGTCGACCTTCCAGTCTGTCTTGGTCTGTGAATCTGCCACAGTCTGTCTCCTATTGGATTCTGTACCTCCAAAATTTGGCCAGATTCTCTTTTTAGAGGTATCTGAAGGAGTTTGTCTAAGAACTTAAGGGAGTAGTTGCTCTCACTCCGCCATCTTCTCTTTACCTTATTCTTGACTAATTTAATGATGCAGTGTCTTCCTTTTTATTTTTAACAGTATTGCATTTTTCCCAATTACATGTAAAGACAATTTTTAGCATTAATTTTTATGAAATTTTGAGTCTCGTATTTTTCTCTTTTCCCTTCCCTCTTCCTAAAGGGGTAGCAATTTGATATGTTACACATGTTCAATCATGTAAAATGTTTCCATATTAGTTACAGTTGTGAAAGAAGAAATAGTCTGAGTGGAATAAAAAACTCACAAAAATAAAGTGAAAATAGTATGTTTTGATCTGCATTCAGAGTTCATCAGTTCTCTTTCTGGTTGTGGATTGCATTTTCCATTATGAGTCTTTTGTAATTGTCTTGGATCACTATATTGCTGAGAAGAGCTATGTCATTCATAGCTGATCATCATACAATATTGTTACTACTTTGTATGATGTTTTCCTGGTTCTGCTTATTTCACTTTGCATCAGTTCATAGAAATCTTTCTTGGTTTTTCTGAAATCCTGATTTAGTATCTTCTAACAGCAATATCTTGTCCTCTTGTCCTACTCCTATTTGTCAGCTGCTAATCCTCAAACCTGGGTCATTTCTACCACCTACCATGCATATATGTGTGTTGCTGAACACCACTAGAGAAAGACACATGACCACACTGACTCGATCCACTATAAAATTATATTATCTAATCTCAACTTCACCCTCACTGCTACATGATAATTGTTTGGATTGACTCTCATTCACTCCTAATCATAGCCTATGGCAGGTATTCCTAACTTTCTCCTCTTCCTTCAAGCTGTTCATACTAACCCTGTCTTTGAGCAGAAGACTTTATCCCCTACTTTAAATAGAAAAAAAAAAGAAATCACCTGCCATAAATTTATTTCTCTCCTACTCCAGCCTTTAATATCCTTCTACATTGTTCTTCATTCTCTCTTCCTTTAATCTCAGGGGAAGAAGTGACCTTTTTCCTTGACAAAGTCAACCTCTGTATTCATATCTTTCATCATTCTCTTTCCAAATCATCTGATTTTCCCCATTGACCAGCACCTCTATCCTCTTGCCTATAATTTGTCTGTTTCCACTGACAAGTTCAGGATCCACTAATCTTTTAACTCTACACCATATTTCACTTTCCTCCTTTTATTATCAAATGCAATTGCCTCCATTTCCTTATCTCCTACACATTTTTTACTCCTTCGTAATGTGGCTGACTGTAATACCACTTGACTGAAAATGATATTTTCAAGGCTACCATGACCTTTAGCTTCTAAATTATTTTCTTGTCCTTTATTTTAGTTGACTTGTCGATTTTTTAAAAAAACTATTTTGACTACCACTTCCTCCTAGATTCTCTCTCTTTTCTTGGTTTCTGAGATGTTATTTTTTTCTTGGTTCTCCAATCCTCCCAAAACTCCTTTAGTTTCTCTGTATCTTTATCCTTCTCCTGACCTCTAAGCATGAGGGTTTCATGAGGTTGCATCTTGGGTCTTTCTTTTCTCTCTACATTCTGTACCATTGAGTTCATTTGATTTAATTCAGTGGTGTCCCAACATGCTTGGGATAAGCAATAATTTTTATGTGAATTCATTTTGTGACAGCAATGGTAATTTCCCTGTTTTTCTTGACAATAGGTTCTGTTAGACCACTGGTGATGGCCTGGGATCCAGTGGATGACCTTGGCATCTTTGATGTCTAACTAATCTCTAAGGGCACTAGAATGCCTGCTTCAGCTGCCTTCATGGCCGTTGGAACAAATTGTTACCATCTGCCTATACCACCAGGGGAAAGTCTTCACATGCTTGGCATAGACCTCCCCCTAACTCACCAGCAGGTTTGAAACCTGTTACTCAACATGTCTCCCAAGACAGTTTATCTGGGTGCGACCATTGTTCATGCTATAGTTTCTTGGGGCCACAGGTTAGATTTGAGTGCCAGATGGACACAAAAGGTGGATAAACAGACTGGAAAAGGACTCAGTAAACCTACCTGCCAGCTGTTCTAGTTCTTCTTAAACAGTTCATATACACTCTGTATGCCTCAGATTACTCAGCTGTATAATGAAATAGTACGTACTTTCCAAGGATGCCAGGACCAAATAAGTTAACATATGTAAAGTACTTTGTGAATGTAATGCGCAAGATAAATAATAGCTATTTTATTATTGTTGGTATTCTTATGGTTAAATTGAGAGAGTGCCACCTGAGATCTTAATTCCTCTCATCTCTGTATCTATGATCTTATCATTAGCAACAGATGTTATGTAAATCATCTGCTTGGTTACAGCTGCACAGAACTTCTAAGCTAGACGATACCTCGATAAACAGGTGGATTAACCCTTTCATGTTACAGATGAGGAAGCTGAGGCACACAGAGAGGAAAGTGGCTTACCCAAGATGACAAAGCTAGGAAATAGTTGACTTAGAGTTCTGAGCCCAGGGATCCTGACCTGAAGTACAAAGCTGATTCCACTCTATCATGCTCCCTGTATTGCCTTATTTCTTCTGTTAGCCACATGCTCCCATCAACCCCTACCCTTCATGTTAACAGGCACCTTCAGTTGCAAGAAGTAGCAATGCTGGCTAGGTTCAATGGTGCCCAAGAGAAACACTGTTGATTGGCTCTGAAACGATCATCAACAATACACCCTTATGATACTCCATTGCTTCTAGAATTGCTCTTTTAACAGAAAAATAAATACACCTGAAATCTGGTATCTCTGCAACTAATGTTTGCACTTGGGCTTTTGATGGTGAAAGCCAGGAGTTTGTACTGGTATCTGATGCAGCTGCAAATACTTAGGCTACTTTGTCTCCCTTCCAACCTTCAAATAATTGTAGTTATTTTAGAACTGCTTCTAGCAATTAGCCCTCTGTTATATCACTGCCCTCTCCATTTCAAGCCTTGTTATGCTTATCCATCATGGTGGATCAGTCAATGCGAAGGGAGTATCCATGGATAGACAGAATTAATGAGGATTTGATTGTGCGCAGAACAGTGCTACACAGAGTGCCAGTTTAACATTCAACTGAAATTGGCTTGGAACTAATGAGATTATCCAAAACCTCAGCTTATCATTGCTTTGAGAAGCTTTGTTCTTCAGCTCTTGGGGTGGGGGGAAGGTATTAGAGAGGGATATAAGGAAGAGAAGAAGAGAATGGAGGATAGTCTAAGATGTTACATTATGACATCTTTCTCTCTTTCTCTTTCTCTCATTCTCTTTCTTTTCCTCTTTCTTTCTTTCTTTCTTTCTTTCTTCCTTTCTTTCTTTTCCTACATCTTTACAATCATTCAATATCTTTCAGGCACAAAGGAAGTAAGGTCAAGTGCCCAGAAATTATATTAATGAATTCTTAAGGATTTTTCTTCAATCCTACACTGCTTTTGGCTTCACAGAGAAGGAAACAGTTATAGTATTATATTATAAAAATTCAAAGGGACCTTTAGGGGCCATCAATTCCAACACCCTCATTTTATAGATGCAGTAACAGAGGCCTAGAGAAGTTAGATGACTCATCCAGGATAATGCAGCAATTAAATGTCTGAGATAAGACTGGAATTTTGGTCTTCCGGACTCCAAGTTCAATGCCCTACCCACTATACCATCCTGCATTTCAAGTAGTTAAAAATGACTTTGTTGAAAGGCACATTCCTCCACTTATGGGAACAACATCTGATAAAAATCTGCAATAGAATCAGCAGGCTTTTGACATGCTTTATGTGATCTTTAGACAATCCAAAGGATAGGTTAGTGATTTTTCCAGGAAAGGAAATTGAAACTTTTTCAATATTTCAATAATCAGTGACTTCATCAGTAGGGGTGCTTCTTCCACTGACCCTGGTGACAACTCTTCAATGATTTATGTCTTCAGGAATTATTCTGATAAAAAATATATTACTCTTGAGCCCATGTGATAAAGAGCTTCTTTCCTATATAACAGGCATATTATTTATCTCAGGTTTTAAGGTTTCCCAGTTCTGGAGGAACTGACAGATCACATGCTCCCGTATTTCCAAATCTATTGCCATAGCCTTCAAGAACCCAGGAACAACAACTTATTTGGTGCTTATAGAGTGTGCATGTCATATTTGTTCTCTCATTTAATCTCCATAACAACCATGCAAGGCAGGTAGTATAAATATTGTTATCTGCGTTGTATGAACTAACTAAGAGGAAAAGTGTCATCCAAATAAAATGACACATTTAGCAGTGGCAGAATGGGAATTTGAATTTCTTTCATCCTCTACTAAGACTTCTAAGTAGTGTAGTAGATAGAACTCAGATATTTACTAGCTATGTTACCTTAGGCAAGTCATTCTGTCTGTCTCAGTTTTCTTATCTGTACAATGGGGTTAAAAATAGTACCTATATCAAAAGGGAAGCATGAGAATATAATGAGATACTATTTGTAAAGGGTTTTGTAAACCTCGAAGTGTTATATAAATGTAACTATTATTATAGCACATTCACTGCTACATAAATATTAAACTAGGGATGGGGAGCAGCCTTGAGGCACATATGGCCTTCTAGGTCCCTGAGTGCAGCCTTTTGACTGAGTTCATGTTTTACAGAACAAATCCTTTTATTAAGAGGATTTGTTCTGTGAAGTTTGGATTCAGTCAAAGGGTCACACCTGAGGGCCTAGAGGCCACATATGACCTTGGGGGTCACAGGTTCCCCACTCCTGTATTAAACTCAGAGGAAATAGGGAGTTTAGAAATACTAATGAATGTGTTCTTTTTTCTCCCAATCATACATTTGAAGAAACTTGTTTGCTTTTAAGACTTCTACATGAAATGAATTGCCACAAGGGATTCATTTAACATCTTATCAGTAGTAGAACTATTTATAATACATTGGTCAACAAGTATTTAGTATCTACTATGCGTTTGGCACTTAGTTAGGCTCCGAGGGGGTGATAAAAAGAATTTTCCTTGATGAGTTTGATATTAATTAATAAAACGATAGTCCTTAAAAGTTGGAAAGGATGTTAGCTATCATCTAATGCTATCCCTTTATCGTTCAGAAGTTGGAAATAATAAAAAATACTAATGATGGCTAACATTTATGTACCACTATAAGTGCTTTTATATCATATATACAATCCTTTGATCCTCACAACTCTGAGAGGGAGGTATTATCTGTATTTTTACAGATGGGGAAACTGAGGCAGGAAACAGTTAAAGTGTCTTACCCACGGTCTCATGGGTGTAAATGTCAGAGGCAGGATTTGAACTCAGGTTTTCCTGACTCTAATTCCAGTGCCACCTTGCTTCCCCAAGAGAGAAAATGGCCTATATAAGGACTAAAACTCAGGTGTCCAGACTCCCAGTCCAGTGTCACTTTCCCTACAGTCTACCTCTACCTCTTCCTATTTCCTCCTGTGAATCAGGTTTATTGAAATGATTTTGAGTGTAACTTTTAGATTTGTAAAGATACGAGTTTTCTTATGAATGCTTATAAAATCCCCTAATGGTTCCCCTTTGCACCATTGAAACGCCCCAAGACTGAGTCTTGATTTCTTCTGTAAAATGAAGGAATTCATTCTGTTGATCTCTGGGGTATTTTCCATCCCCCCAAAGCTATGTTTTGAGTTCTTGGGCCATGCCCAGTTCTTACATTTATGGTCTACAACTCTTCCAAGTTGTGACATTTTGTCTTCTATGATTTCCAAGATTAGCTTTAATTTTCTAAAGTAGGGGACTAAAGCCCTTTCTAGCACTGAAATTTTTTTTCTTCATTTTATCATTCTACATAGACTGAGGTCCCTTTTAACTTTTAAATTCTGTCCTTATAGGAATAGATGGTATTAGAAGCAAGGGAACAATTAATTTAATTACAATGAATTGTAAAATGTACTTTAGAGAACGACTTTTTAAAACACTCTTCTGTTTGAAGACATTTGTTTCTAGTTGACATTGAGCAAATTCAAAGTAGTTATGACAATATTTGACCAGCAGATGGTGGAATTGAGGCAGTGTCTACCCTGATCATTTCAGGAAAAAAAAGGTTAAAAATTAAATAAATTCAACATTTCATATTTATCCAGCATGTTCATAAACAAGATTGCTGCTGAAGATTATGGAAGCTTAGTGTAAGAATCTCAAACAATATAATTCATTTTGTTTTTCCCATTTTGTTATTTGATAACATTTATGAAACTATTCATTGCTAATTCCAGTGAGTTTTGTAAGCAGCAAAAGGAGAAGCCTTTTTAAAAAATTCTTCTAAAGCAGCAGAAAATATTTATCCATTTATAGAGAGAAATTATTTAAGATTTGGATTTTTTTTCAGTGTGATATAGTGGTAGCTAGTGGGGCAGTGTGGTATATAATAGTAGAAGAACTAAATTTAGAGCCAAAGGACCTGATTGTCTTATGGAGATTTGGGCAAAGTTAATCTCTTTAGACATCAGTATACTTCACTGTAAAATGGGGAGGCTCAAGAATTGAGGTAGGGAATCTCAATCCCTTTCAACTCCATATCCTATGATTTCATCATTTATACCTCTGCTACTTCTAATTTTATAATTTCGGGCGAAGTTTTGGGCCTGAGTTTCTAGTTTTATGCAATAGAACGCTGTATTAGTAGGAAGTAGAATCTTGGGTTTGAATCTTGGTTCTGGCAATTACACCTCGTGTTACCTTGAGCAAGTAATTTAACTTTATGGATTTTTAGTTTCCTCATCTATAGAATTAGTACAATAACATGAGAGTTATCACCTTAGTATAGGCTGATTAGGTAACTACACGGTACAGGACTAGAGCACTAGGCCTGAATTCAGGAAGACCTGAATTCAAATCCTACCTCAGACACTAGCTGTGGTACTCTGGGCAAGGCACTTATGTCTGCCTCAGTTTCCTCATCTGTAAATTGGGACCAATAATAACACCTACCTTCCAGGGATATTGTGAAGATAAAATGAGATACATTTTGTACTTTGCAAGCCTTAAAATGCTGTCTAAATGCTAGCAGTAGGGGGTGGGGAACCTGCAGCCTCAAGACCAAATGTGGCCCTCTAGGTCCTTAAGTGTGGCCCTTTGACTGAGTCTAAACTTCATAGAACAAATCCCCTTAATAAAAGAATTTGTTCTGTAAAACTCGGACTCAGTCTGAAGGCTGTGCCTCAAGACCACATGTGGCCTCAAGACTGCAGGTTCCCCCGTCCTGTGCTAGCCATTATGGTTACTCTAGAATATAGTGTTTCCCTGGCCTTAGCTCTACTGATCTGGCAGAAACTGAGACATGTTTTTCCATGGTGAGAAGGACTTAAAGGAGGTGTGGTTCATTTCATTCATTTCATTGACCTATATTGAAAATTCAATTTATGATCCAAATGTGAGGCCTCTTTAAGGTAGAGATTCTAAGGTAATCTTAGTCAGCCTTAGATGAGAAGAAGAGCTGGGGGATGGGACTGGCCAGGGACTAACTTGGGAACTATGTGAGTTTGACTTTGCAATGCCCTCTTTTCTCATTCCTTTTAAGAATTCCTTTGCCTCTTTTTAGGCAACTCCATTCCCATCTAAATCTCAGGCCTAAAGTTTCTCATCTGCTCTAATTTAGGTCCCTCTTCTTTAATCCATGGGCCTATACTTTTCTCCTTCTGTTCCTTAGGTACTTCATTCTTTTTCAAAGTAAAGACTAATGAACGGATATATTAACCCTGTGCTGAGCAGTTAGCAGCTGATAGCTAGGTAGCAGCAATGGTCAGAGTGCTGGGCCTGGAGTCAAGAAGACTCATCTCTGTGAGTTCAAATCTAGCCTCAAGACAGCCTACTAGCTGTGTGACCCCCAGGCAGGTCATTTAACCCTGTTCATCTCAGGTCCTCATTTGTAAAATGATCTGGAGAAGGAAATGGCAAACCACCTTAGTATCTTTACCAAGAAAACCCTAGTTGGAAAAGCTGAAGTAGAGAAGTCAAAAAAACTTGCCAAGGATTGAACCCATAAAAGGAATCTGGGCCTGTTGAGTGTGAAGGCAATATACTTTAAACTGGCCCACAATTTTATCTTTGTTTCTAGAATCTCAGGCCTCATGAAAAGCCAGAGCAAAGGAAAGGTAATATTTTAGGATGGCTCTTCCTGCTCCTCTTCATTCAGACCCAGGCCATGGCTTGAACATAGCATTGGGGATGCTTGGCCACTGACTACCCTAATGGCTTCAGGAGCCCTAATTCATACTGCAGTCTTTAGCTCTATTTTATTTGAATAAACCCTCATTTTCAGTCCTTTTTATGGAGCAAACATTAGCTACAGCAAATCTTCATGGTAACAACTAGTTGTAAGAAGCTACCAAAAAGTGAACCAGTATGGATTAGGCATCAGGAAAACTGGGTCTTATTCTGGGTTCTACCACTATCAACTAAGTGACCTGGGGCAAGTCACTTGCCTCCTCTGAGTTTAAATTTCCTCCATGGAAAAAGAAGCACTTGAACAAGAGGATATTTTAAAGTACTTTATGGTACTAAAATGTCTCCTCTCTTATTGCCTAAATACTAAATACCTTTAGCTATTTAGAAGTTGTAGGGATATTAACACACAAGTCTTATTGGAATTGAAGGTGTCTATAATGGATACTGATGATAATGACATTCATGCAAAATCAATCAAAACATGAGGTAAAGAAAGTTCAGCAGCAAAGGAGACATCAGAGGACCCACAGAGTATGTTAAAAATCATGTTCAAGCTGTAGATCTGGACATTGTCTCTTTCCTTTACAAAAATGTTTTATTCCTTGAGGGACAGAGGGTTCACATTTTTCATTCACACTAAGCTTTTACTAAGAGACATCTAACAGTAGCATAAAATGTGGCTCCCTTTTTCCCAAACCAAGATAGACACAAAATGCCTTCCAGCTCTGTTGCTCACTGAACCCACACTCCCTTACATCTCACATTAATCTGTAAACCTGCACACCTATAATTGGAACTGTAAAATGCTATTTTACCCTGCCTCTTTCTAATTTAATTCTAATTGATCTTTTAATTCTGGGTCTGTATCCATCCATCCATTTCTTCATTCAATAAGCATTATTAAATGCTTTCTACATGCAAGGCCATCTCCTAGACTCTCCATGAACAAAGATAAAGGTGACGTATTCATGCCTTTATGTCAATTCTTCTATTATATTAAAAGCTCCTAGGGGGTAGGAGCAGTGTCTTACCATTAGAGTTCACCTCTCACAGTATATATTAAGCACATAATAAACACCAGACACTGTATATATATACATATAGATAAATAGATGATAGATAGATAGATAGATAACTGATTGTTCTCAAGGAGTTTATATTCTCTAGAAGAAATTACATACATTCCCATGATCTCAAGTGTCAGCTCAATGGGAATATCTCATATATCTCAATTCTGGCCTGAAACTCTGTCCTCAATTTAGGCCCCTTTCTATGCGAAATTAGTATTAGATCATAAATACATACATATTATAATTTTGGAGTTGATTGTTCAGACCTACATAGAAGACAATGTATTTGTTTCCATCAGATAAATAGGGAAATTAATCCTCCATGGCTAGCAGTTATGGAATGCCTTAAGGTTTGCAAAGCACTTTACAAATATCATCTCAGCTTACCCTCACAACCACCTTGGTAAGTAGGCTATAATAATATCCCTATTTTACAGATAAGGAAATTGAGGCAGATATAGGTCAAATGACTTGCTCAGTATCACAAAGTCAGTAAGTGTCTGAAGTCAAATTTAACTCTGGTTTTCCTGATTCCAGGCCCAATACTCTATGCTCTGAGAATGAAATACACTATGTCATTTCACTGACCTACAAACCTTGTAAACCTATTTTCAAAAAAATACAGAGAAAAAAAAGCATGACTTATTCTTAGTGAATCCATCTTGGTTCCCCAAGACCAACAGATTGTTTTCTTTATGTGTGGTCTTCCATGTAGGAAAGGAAAAAAAGAATTGCCCTTCAAAGCCTTAGCATGTCTAAGCACCTGTAACCCATAAAGAAATGTGCATCACTTTGCTGTTGATCAGGACATTGCAGTGAAAAAGTTTGCCTAGAAACAAGAGTGACTGCTTAGCTCTTGAATTTGATTCCTGTACCATATAACTCTTCTTAATTAGCCCCTTGATAATCCTTATTCTCTCCAAAAATACCATTTTGCTGTAGGGAGGAAAAGATTTTCTCTCTTTTCCCAGTGAGATAATCACTGTTCTTTCCCTCTGAATCAGATGTTGGTTATTTTGTCCTTTACTGAAATGTGTCAGATAGACTACCTTCATTGGCATTAACGTTACGATGAAATCATTTCACATTCTGACTTTCCAGTTGTATCTGTATTCTTAAGTGCTCTTACAACTGTTTTTAACCAGGCAACTTCTCCCAATGATATTTTAATGTTTGTCTAAAATTGTATTTTGTGAAATTGAATTTTATGTAAACACTAAAGAAAAGATGGGAGCATTTAGTAGTGCTACAATTTTGTCCTTTGAAGATTGGAATCCAGCCCAAGCATGACCCATAAATTGGGATGCAAACTACTCCAGGTAGTATTCCAACTGGACAAAGTGATTCATTGAACAACACATAGCTAGCTCTGCTGGTATGGTTTTTGATGTTACGTCCTCAGGGCAGAATAGAACCTTCACATGGACTCAGCTGTACCAGAGACACTGCTGTAGCTCACCAGATAATTAGCAACAAACAGACAAAGATAGCAAGACAAAGGAATCATTTACAAATATATGTGAAGCAGGAAATCTCCAGCTGGCCTGTTGGACTCATTAACTCACCTATGAGAAACCACTACTATTCTACAGGATTGGTGTGTGCCTGCATGCATGCGTGTGCGAGCATGTGTGTATGTATGTTTTCTTCGTGCATATAATAGATTGGTCATGATTTTCTAATGAGATAAGACTTTTTGTGGAAAATGTTTCTGTTGAATTTATTTGTGTTTTAATGCTTTGATTGACAATAAAGTCTTTAGCTCCTGAAATTCAGGGCAGAGAAGTGAAGGACCTCTGCACTTGGAATAGGGAGACCTCAGTTTAAACCCTGAAGTTTTTGCTCATAAAGTTGTAGTCAATCAGTCAGTCAACAAACATTGATTAAGCTCCTGCTACTACCTGCCAGGCATTATTCTGAGTCTCCTTGATTTTAAACAGCTCACAGTCTAATGGAGGTCAAAGAACAACATACGAATAACTTTGTCCAAAGAGCTTTAAGTGGGATACGTAAGGAATAATTAATAGAAGGAAAGCACTAGATTTAAGAGAGATTGAAAACAATGTTCCTTGTAGACTGAACAGCTGGGAAACTCCCTAAGCCTCAGTTTCTTTATCTATAAAATGGAGGTAATAACGCTTATGTCACCTGCTTCAAAATAGCTTTGTGGGAATCATATGGATGGACATCATATTATGTGGGAATTTCACATATGAAAATGCCGCATTTAAAGAAAAGAGTTGATCTCCATGGCTGAAGACTGGATTAGAGTTTTGACTCTTATACCTATTCCCTGGTCAACCCTGGTCAAAGAACTCTACCTAAGTTGTTTATCATCTACAGAATGAGAATATTGCTACGTTAAGAGTTTGTTGTGAGAAAAACGCTTTATGAATCAAAAGATGCTACATAAAGGTGAACTGGTATGATTAATTCATTAATTTGGGTGCTTCCTAATGAGAGCTGTGCTCATTCAGATACCAAGTTTAGCTTACAGGAAGCTGGATAGAGTAATGAATCTGACATTCAGAAAGACCTGAGTTCAAATCTATCCTCACATATTTTCAATCTGTATGAATCTAGACAAGTCACTTAACCACTTTCTGTCTCAGTTTCCTCATCTGTAAAATGGAAATAAAAGTGGTACTTTCCTTCCAGAGCAGTTGAGAGGATAAAATGAGATGACACTTATAAAGCACCTTGTAAACCTTAAAGTACTACATAAACGCCAGCAATCATCAAGATGATGATGATCACTATGGGAGAAAGAAGATTTTTTCTGACCTGAGAATCAGGCACTCCTTGATTGGGAGAGATTATCTAGACCACCTACCCAGGATCACAGCTTACATATTTCTGAGGCAAGATTACAGTTTTGTCTTCCTGACTCCTAGCCTATTGCTTATTTCTCAGGCATTGTGAAAATACTTATTGACATTCAGAAAATGATGGCATTAAAGCTTCAGATCAGTCACTTAATAGGTGACAACACAGTACAGTAGAAAGAAAATCGCATTATGGAAACGAAAACCTGGGTTTCAATTCGATTTATTCCTCTTAGCACATGTGACCTTGGGCGAATAACTAGACCTATCTTCTCAGTTTCTTCATGTGTAAAATGATGAGTCCCAAAACCTGTAAGTGCGTGCGTGTGTGTGTGTGTGTGTGTGTGTGTGTGTGTGTGTGTGTGTTCACAATGGCCTCAAGGGCCTCCCTAGGACAAGGTGAATTGTTGCCTCTAGTTCTCTGAATTCCAAGCATCAGGGACACTGAAGGGAGGTAATATATTTTGAAGTGGTGATTGGTCAGTCTTGCTTAAGTAAATCTTGTTAGTTTTCCAAATCTGGGGTTACAGTCTTGGAATAACCAATCAGCTAAGTTGCAAGGGAGATGGGTATTCCTAGCCTGTTGGATTCTGATTCACATTCCTATATAGAGTACCTCTTTTGCCTTTCCCTTTATTGGAAAAACTGTCATAGACCCCTCCCCCCCAATCAAATTGTTCCTGTAGTAGGGGTAATAAGGTAATAAAGTGAAAACTAAGGCATCTACTTTCCTTTTTGAAAAGTCAGAGTCTCTTAGAATTCAACCTAATTCATGTTCAGCCTCAGTGATTAGGTGAGGACCAGGGATGGGAATGATTTATCATCAGCCATAACTCAGGGGCTGCCTATGTCTGAATGCTTGAAATGTAACTGGGTTTAGTGTTTCACCTTGTACTTAATAGAGCTTTTGAAGTTTTAAAGTACTATGTAATTGGGAGCCTATTATGTGAATTTTAACCATACATAATAATAAAATAACTATTTTGGGCTTGTTCTCACCTCCTTTGGCTCCTTAGATAATTTTAAGCAAGTTATTTACAATGTTCTAAAACTACTGATTTATGATGCTTTTAAAAAAGTTAAAATAGCCATGTATTCAGCAATATTTATCAAGCACCTATTATATATGACACCTTCTTAGGGAATAATAAACTTTTTTTTAGGGGAAAATGTTGAGTCATATACAATACAAATTAAGATACAGTAAGTGCACAAGAGGCATGCATAATTCTATGAGGTCAGAGGAGGGAGAGAGAAATTAGTAGAAAAATAGTGAAAGTTAATTACAGAGAAAAATTAAGTAAATTCATGGAACCTGGTGCTAGGACCCTGATAAAAACTCTTCTGTTTTATTCGCCTAGCCCCAGCCTCTAAGAATCAGTGATGAAATAAACAATAAATAAACAAAATGAGCTTCTATCTTGCTCAGTTCCCTGGTTGCTGTGGAATTATACAGCCTATTTACTGAGACTCTTGGTCAGCAAGCCCCATGGGGAGATAACTCAACTGCCCTTTCCAACTTGCTTGGTTTGGTGTGTTTGCTTGTCTCATCTGTCCTGTCTCTCTTGACCTTGCCCCTTCCTGTCTACTACTCCTGAGTTCGTTGTATCTAGTTTTCCATCTCCTTTCTAAGAAACTGCCCTCTAAGCTCCCTCCTGCAGGATACTCATTTTAATTATTCATTTCTTATACTTACCCACCAAAGGCGATCTTGCATTGTGGAAAGAACACTGAAATTTGAAGGCCTGGGTTCAAATCTATCTTTGTGACCTTGATAAAATTATTTACCTTCTCTTGGTTTCAGTTTCTTAATTCTCAGAATGGAATGATCTCCAGTGTTCCTTCCACTTTTAAATCCATGATCTATAATGGAGGTTTCAATCATGCAGCCCCAGATTTCAGGAGACCTTCAATAGCCTAGGCCTGATGAAGATGTAATTCTTGTCCAATTTTAATGGTTATGTAATAATAAGCATATGTGTGTTTGTATGTATATACGTACATACATACACATACATGCATATACATATATATGTATATATATGTGTGTATATATATATATATATATATATTATATATATATAAAACTCATGTGGTTTTCTAAGTCAATATGCAGCCTCAGGGATTCTTATGCACCATCTAATATCCCCTATTTTTATTTGTTTGATACCATTGATCTATGACCTTAGCCCATCGGTCCACTTCCTGCACTTTGATATCTGTCCCTTAACCCAACCAAATCTTGGTGCAGTCTTTAGCTGGAAGTTATAGATTATAAAATCTTGAGCTGGAAGGGCCTTCAGAGGCTGTCTAGCTCAACTGCCTCCTTTTATAGTTGAAGAAACTGAGACCCAAGGTTAAATGACTTTCCCAAGGTCACATAGATAATATGAGAAGTGGAATTTTCACCCAGGCCCTTGGACTCCAGAGCTAATGCTCTTTCTTTTGTTCCTGTCTCCTTCTAGATGGAAACCCTAATGGTTCATGATCAAGGCAGTATTTACGAGATGAACAGAAGAAAAAGTAAGTGAAAACATGCATGAATCAGAAGCAAAGATTGGGGGTCATAAGCAGGGTAGGCAGCTGCCTGCAATGAAATACACAAGTAGTTAAAATGAGAGATGTTGCTATTTGATTTTTTAGAAATGAGCATAGTTTTTATACCAATACAATCTCCTCTCCAGGGCATGAAAATGTGTGTGTGTGTGTGTGTGTGTGTGTGTGTGTGTGTGTGTGTGTATGTGATTATTTCTGCTCTCATGTATTATGGTGAAGGTACAAAACCTTTTGTGGCCAGAAATACACAGGGAGCACAGTAAATGAAAGTCAATATAAATTAAATAATCAGAGGCAAAGCAAAAAATAAAGCATCTCAAAGACTTCTTAAGAAAAGAAAGTTTCAGAATCCTCATCATGAAATGAGAAATTCCATTAACACAACTCAGGAGGAAATCTTTTTTTCCTCTAAGATTAAAAATAAAATGCTCGTGTCCATAAAGGCTCTGGATAGTGTGAAATTTGTTATTCAGGCATTTGGAGCTTAAGGCCATAATCAGACTAATAAATTCCTCAAAGGAAGTAAAAATAGCTCTTACTGACAAATCTGTGCTTTCTTAGGACAGATGAAGGAAACATGAAAGCAGTGTTACCTTTTCTGTTCTGCAGAAGGAGTTAACTCATTAGCTGAGATCCCACTAATCAACTTCATTTGTAATTCCACAGTACAGCGTTATTTGCAAAAAGCTAAAATCCCTAAAGGAAAACTTTTAAAAGTGATGAATCATGATTTTTTACATCTCCAAGTTAATTAAACTTTATTAAGGCATGATGGGGAAAAGATGTGGACCTACATAGAGTGACAAAGACTCTAGATCTACATACCATTAGAAAACCTGACTGAATTTTACACTCAGTAATTTAAGTAACTTTTTTCCTCTGATCTTCAGGTGATGGATCTGTAAAATGGGAGAAATAATACACTATTGTTCTGTTATGACAATTACAAATATTTGACAGAGGTTTGACTTTCTGTTTTAATATATATTTATATTCATCTCTTACTCACCCTTGACCTCTGTGTTTGAGACAAAGTTCATATTAGCAGAAATATTTGTGTAAAAAAACAACAGAATTTATTACATTGTGAGTAGATAGATACTAGGAGCAAAAGGTTGGGGAAAGAGGAGACCTTTTCTAGGAACTTCCTTCAGTTGTTGAGGTGGTAGATCAAAATAATGGCATTAGCTCAAATCTTCTGCTCTGAGATGCCTGTAGGGCCAGTGGCACTCCTTGATCTCTCCCTTCTCCAACTTTCTCTTTCTTCTTTCTTGAGTTATTTCTAGGCTGCCAATTCATTCTGGCTCAACTTTTCATGTCTTTCTCCTCCTTTACACTACTGCCAAGTCTTCTATATCTCTCCTTGTTCTGAAGTGGCTCCAATTTTTACACATGCATCTTGGGGCATGACCTATCCCCCTCTGAATTGACTGCCTGTACCTAACTGAAATGGCTTTGATCAATTCAAAGAAAGTACCTGGAATTTGTTCACATCTGGTGAATAATCTTTGTGAAGTCTAGCCTACTAAATGTATTAGGTCTTAGTGTCTTGATGCTCCCTTTAAGTGAGGTGGGTTGATTTGACTCATCCAACCTCTACCCTACAATAGAAGCTGGATACTAAAAGGAGATAAGCTACTTTTATCTCATTTTACAGAAGAAAAAATTGTAGGGTCGTAGGGCAAAGATGAAAAGATAGAGGGGAAGGAGGGGTGAGATATGTGGTATATATTTCATGGTAGGACTTTTTCCAGTACAATTTTTATAATATAGAATCATGTTCTTCATGACTCACAACCTTTTAGTTTGTTCTTATTCACTTTGTAAGTACCTTAGTTCAAAGACTCTAACAGTCAATAACACAATAACACATTTTAAAGTCTTGCCTGGAGCACATAAATGCTGTACCGTACCTCTGCCAGAGGATGGCTGTGATTTGAACCACTCACACAGTGAGCAGAGCTGGCATCCAAACACAATGCTATTGCTCCAGTGCTTTTTATGCCAACCAATACTTTGTCTCTGAAATGTTTTTTTAGAGTGAGTGACTAGAAAGTAAAGCACTGACACACACAAGTAAGGATATTAAGGTTTTAACTGGAGAAGGGGGATTGACACTTCAAAATGTTAAATGTCAATGAAGCTTTCTGAAGTTCACTGGGTCTAACTTTCTTAGCCCAGTATACTTTCCTCTGGGTTACACTGATAGCCATCCACTAGGACAGAACATATGATACAATGTTTAGGACATAGCTGTATATATTTAGCACCTTAATGTTTTGTAGGATTTGTTCAATCATTCAAAAAACAATTATTAAGGATCTGCCTGGACTATGGCAATAATAGGATGAAATAAGACACAGTTTCTGAAATGAGGAAACCTATAATTATACAAAAGAGATAATTGTTTGGTGGGTTATTGTCCTTTGTGCTCTAAGACGGCCAAAATGACACCACTATACTGGGTTCAAGGTATAGTGTGTCCATCTGCAGCTCATCAGACCAATACAAACTTGGAAGGCTCTATCATAGGTTGGGCACAAATAGTTCATATGTATATTTGGAGTGAAGATGTTTCTAAATTTGCTCATCTCACATTTCTTTTGAGCAACTGTAATTTTGCTTTGCTCACAGAACACAGCACCTTCTTTGATGAGGACATGCCACACTGAGCATTCCTGTGCCAGTGTCTCCCATATCTCACAATTGATTCCAGAGTTCTTCAGAGAGATCTTGAGAGTGTTCTTGTATCGATTCTTCTGATCACCAAGTGAATGTCTGCCTTATGTGAGTTTTCCACAAAATAGATTTTTAGACAAACGTAGGTTTGACCTCTGAATAACATATCTAGCCCATCATGGTCACACTCTCTGCAGTAGAGTTTGAATACTTGGCAGTTCAGCTTGAGAAAGGACCTCAGTGTCTATACCTTATCCTACCAGATGATCTTGAAAAATCTTCCTAAGAACTGAATTGAATTAAGGAGAAATAATATAAGGATGTGATAGGATTTCTACTAGGTGACATTGTGGGTAATGATGGAATTGGAGTCAGAAAAAAATGAGTTTGATATTCATATTCATTAAAATTCTTAGTGGTAGCTAGGTGGTGCAGTAGATAGAGCACTAGGCTTGGAATCAAGCTGACTTATCTTCATGAGTTCAAATCCAGCCACAGACACTTACTAGCTATGTGACCCTGGGCAAATCAGGTGAGTCTGTTTGCCTCAGATCCTCATCTATTAAAATTAGCTGGAGAAGGAAATAGCAAACCACTCCAGTATCTTTGCTGAGGAAATCCCAAGTAGGGTCAAGAAGAGTTAGACATGGCTAAAGAACATCAGCAAGAGCCTAGACAACAAACACATACTTAGGAGATCTAGGTGGCACAGTGGGTAGAGTGCCATGCCTGAAGCCAAGGAAACCCTAAAAAGAGTCACAAAGAGTCTGACTAGACATGAGTAAAGAACGACAGCCCAGATACTTCACTTAGCCCATGTCAGACTCAGTGATTTCTTCTATGAAATATGGATAAAAATGTACCATAATTCATAGGTTGTGAAGACTGAATGAGATAATACATGTGAAGTGCTTTGGAAACATTAAAATGTTATATAAAGTTAGCTATCAATTCTAAATTGTTTTGGATATAATGCATAGGTCAGGTAACAAGTGAAGTGCTAGGATGACTTTAAAGAAGGAGAATTTGCTTTTGGTTAGGAGGAATCAGTAAGGATTGAACCTTGCAAGACTTCAGTGGAAAGATCTGGAAAACAAGTCCATATCTGACATGGGGATGGCATCATTGGAGCCACAGTAAGAGGAGAAAACTAGAAGAAATGTGGGAATTATAACTATTCCAATATGTCTGTAATATAGAGACTATGAAGGAGAAGAGTATGAAATAAGGCTCAAAAAATCAGTTTGAACCACTCTAAATGGCCTTGGGCAGCCAGGTGGCACAGTGTGGTGGGCCTGAGAAAGATTCATCTTCATGAGTTCAAATTCAGCCTCAGATGCTTATTAACTATGGGACCTTCGGTAAGTTAACCCTGTCTGCCTTGGTTTCCTCAACTGTAAAATGAGCTAGAGAAGGAAAGGGCAAACCACTCCAGTACTGTTGCTAAGAAAAGCCCAAATTGGATCAGGAAGAGCCAGATCTCACTAAGCAACAGTTACAATAAAAAATGGTCTTGAATGTCAAACTAAGAAATATGACCCTAATTTAGTGTGGTGTTTATTAGAATGAAAGCTTCTCCCCACCCATTAATAGGCCTCACCTGGAATCCATTAAGGGAAGCTTGATATATATATATATATATATATATATATATATATATATATATATATATATATATATACATATATATGTGTATATATGTATATATATATATATATACATATATACACATATATATGTATATATATACTCTGATATGAGATATGACTTTGGGGCTCACTCTTTGGAAGAAGGTTCATGTGCTAGATAAGACTCTAAGTAGCTGTTAAGGAACCCTACTGGCTTTGAAAACTGATATTGGTTCTTCTCT
>CM053772.1:216431712-216455682 GCA_028658325.1 Potorous gilbertii
TATATATATACATATATATGTGTATATATGTATATATATATATATATACATATATACACATATATATGTATATATATACTCTGATATGAGATATGACTTTGGGGCTCACTCTTTGGAAGAAGGTTCATGTGCTAGATAAGACTCTAAGTAGCTGTTAAGGAACCCTACTGGCTTTGAAAACTGATATTGGTTCTTCTCTCTCTGGTAACTATTATATTTGTAATGGCCAGACAATTGGATCTTTCTGTTGATCTGTGATGTGTGTATTGCTTATAGTCACACAGTTAGAAGCCCTGTCTGTTGGTCTTTATTTCTCTGCTTGTATTTTCTCCGTTGGTGAATGTAATTAAAGTCGATTGTTGCCCTCTCAAAAGATACTTTCCTTTTAGAAAAGCAGGTCTAAGAACCTGTGCGCATAGGACATCCTGGATGGGTCAGGTTACTTGCAGCTGCACTTAGTTGTCAGTGGAATGATACAGAGAGATTCTGAGAAGTTCACTGCTGTTAGTGGTGTTATTCATAAGAAACTGGTATAAAGGGAAACTTGGAGGAGGACATTGGAGATGGGGTGACAGGTTAGGAAGTTACCACAATGATCCATGCAAAAAGTAATGTAAGCCTGAAACAAGTGACATTAGGAGATAATAACTAGAAAGAAAGGGACAGATGTGGATAATACTGTGTAGATATTTCCAAACATTATCAAGGCTCTAATTGCATCGAAGGGATTATCTCAGGTGAATCAGCATACAAGAGGGGACTAGCCTTGAGTATTAT
This sequence comes from Potorous gilbertii, assembly GCA_028658325.1. NCBI lineage: Eukaryota > Metazoa > Chordata > Mammalia > Diprotodontia > Potoroidae > Potorous > Potorous gilbertii. The sequence continues at coordinate 216,432,490 of CM053772.1, forward strand.
TTACCTTACACAGAATATCAATTCCAAGAACATGCTAAATTTAATTGGATATAATTTGTGAAAAGGAATCCTTCACAAAAAGGCCAAACCCTGAATCTGATCTGAATTTTGATATTTAATCAAAACTTTGGAATAGACAATATATGGTATTATTCATAGGAGGCCACTACTTCCTCCTTCACAATGCTGAGATCAAGTCCATTGCTGTAGGGTTGTGGTCCAAGATCAATGTCCTTTCAGCCTGATGAGAATAAACGCATTATGATTGGGCTTAGAGTTAAATTTGTGAAAACGCAGGATTCCTTTATTTTCCAACTATTGTTCAGTGATTGTTTTGTAAAATGTTTGCTTTTGCTAAACTTTTCATAAATCCTGTTAGCTAGATGCAATGATAGCCCTACTTTTCTCACTTGTAATTAATCAAACCTACACATATGAGGCCCTTTAATCTCCACATGTAGGCTCAATCCCTGTCAATGGGAAAATAAATACAGAGATATTTTTTAGAAAGCTCACAAAGTCTCTGAGCACTTCAGAGAGACAAATAAATCAAAACACACACACACACACACACACACAGCTGAGAATGAGAGTCCCTAGGCTTTCTAATATACCAGGTTTGTTATTGAATTGTAGAATATTGAGGTAGAAGTAATCTTTCATGACCCAGCTAGACTTTGCCCTACTTAAGAACTACCATTATATACATTATGAACTCCACAAGTTGCTGAAGGCTAAGCATTCAATTCTTGGGAAAAAGATGGCTAAATACGATGATGACAACAAAGATGATGGAGATGATGATGATGATGATGATGACGACAACGACAACACAAAATTTCCAACCCTCCCCATTAGGCATTGTCTAGCTTTAATGCTTCAAAAGTTAACACAAATAAAGTCTCAAAACTGATCCACACAGGTAAACATCTTGGGATTCCATCATTTCCTTTTAAAAGAGCATTTCAAGAATGACTGAAGGCATCTTTGATGGTGCAGTTAATTTTTAACCAAAGTTAGTTCTTTGATTTGGTTTAAAACCACATTCTAGCCACAATCCAAAGATCTGGCTCAGAAGCATAAATTCATGACAATTGGAAGAGACTTCAAAAACTATCTAATACAAGCATCTCATCTTAAAGGTAGGGAAACTCAAACCCAGAGGTTAAATGACTCTTGCAATTTCTGGGACTGTATATAGGAATTTTTTACTGTCAGCTTCAAAAAAAATATAGGTTCCATAAGGAAAGAGATGGAAAACACCATTCTGTCTACTTTTCACCAATATTACTGGCTGATCAAGACAGTTAGCCACTGGTTTTATTAGCTATCATACTGTGCTGACTGGATTGATACCTCAGTGATAGGAGATGAAGAAAATAGGAAGATGCTAATTATGCCCTCTTTATCCCTCTCCCATCAGTGATTCAACACAAGATGAAGGTCTCAGAGAACAATTCAAGGCTTCAAATCATGTGGGATTCCTCTGGGGATGCTGAAGCAATGGTAAGTACTATTACTATAACTCCTCAAATTCCAGCTTTTTTTCTCCCTCAAATCTTGGAAATTACCAAACAAAGGGGAACACTTCAGGTCGATCAGAGCTCCCAAATGCGTTGGAGAAGCGTTAATGGTGGTGGGGCTCTCAAAACAATCCTCACGAAGAAAGAGTTCCTGCTTAATTAACCCCTGTTATTCATTGAAAGCTGTCTTTCTTTGTTGAGGGTAGAAAAGCATTTAAATATTATTTCAGGAGTAGTTTTATTTAATGAATAAATAAAACTTATTTAAGTATGGTCTCCTACATGGCTAACTCTTTGACCATAGACAAGTCCCTTTCTCTCTCTAGTATAATCCAAAGAGTTCTGCTCTTAGAGTCAGAAGACCTAAGTTAGAGTACTGTCTGATACTTACTGGCAGTGTATATGTGGGCAATCACTTTTTCTCTCTAATCCTCGAATGCTTCTTCTGTAAAACGGGAATAAAAAATTCAGTCATTTTCAGTTGTGACCCCCTTGTCAAAGATGCTGAAGTGATTTGTCATTTATTTTATTTATTTATTTATTTCAGCTTATTTTACATATAAGGAAAATGAGGAAAACAGGATTAAGTGACTTGTACAGGGTCAAACAGCTAAGTGAGTGTCTGAGGCCAGGCTTAAACTCAGAAGATGTCTCTCCCTGTCTTCACACCTGGCACTTTATTCACAGTGCTTCCTAGCTGCCCTGGCAGAATGGGCAAATGCGAATAATTTGTTCCAATGGCCATGAATGCGCCTGAGTCAGAGGCTGTGGAGCACCTAGAGCTTGGTCAGACATCAAAGATGCCAAAGTCATCCGCTTTATTCTAAGCCATGGCCAATTGTCTTGACTTCTGTCTTGCCACTAGACTATGGAAGAGAAAGTGAGGCTGATGACTTTGTGCAACTTTGTCTCACTTAAATTTAATTCATATTCAAATCAAGAAATCATCCCATGATGTCACTGGTCCTCTTTGAAAACAAAGGGTGAAAAAAAACAACATATGAGAAAACTGAGAAAAACAGAGTTAAGAGACTTGCATAGGGTCACACAGCTGATAAGTGTCTGAGGCCAGATCGGAACTCAAGAAGATGAGTCTTTCTACTCCATGCCCAGCACTCTATCCACTGCACCCCTACCTGCCCTTTTGTTGTAAGAAAATGTCTTAAAATTTTATAGTTATATTGAAGGATGAACTATGTGTATAATATTTAGGATCAAAGATTATGTTATTTTATTTTATCATGCCTGTTATTTCTTTGATATAGGGAACTCCTTGGTGAGAAAACTAATTTGCTTCTACCAATGTGCAACAGCAACTTTTTTGTAACAGAGTCTCAGAGAGTTAACTGGGGTTTTGAAAGATTAAATACTTTCTCATGGTCAAACAGCTAGTAAGGGTCAGGCACAGAATTTGAACCTAGATCTCTGTTTCAAGGCAGATTCCCCATCTACTACACCAAAGGTGTTAAATATATAGCTCCTCAAGGTATTGCTAGCCAGATTAAAATGTAATTGGGAAATATTTAACAAAATGAATAAAATAAAGATAATATTACATTTTAAATCCAAGTTGATATATGGTCCATGGGGATTCTTATGTACAAATTAGTTACTTCAGTTTTTCTTTGAATTGGACAGAGTACTGGGCTATACCACCCTGCCTCTTAGATTTGTGTTACATGAAAGATATTTAACCCTGAAAGTTCCAGATGATTCTGGTAACTATTTTACTGAATCTTAAAAGTCTGTCAGAGAGAGTAGAAGGCAAGAAGGGGAAAAGGAAAATTTCAGATTCCTAGGATGTTGAAATTCCCTTTCTAGGTAAATGTATGAAGCCTCAAACAATCCTTTTGAAACTTTCTTTATGGCCATATAAAAAATCAGAAAGTCTTCTCCTGCATTCACAAAATACAAATATATAAAGAAAATGAGGGATGAAATATAGCTTTTATCTAGTGTGTGCAAATATTTAGCCCCATTTCAGATTAAACCACATTTGAGAATACTTGCTATAGTAAATACTGCACAATCAATATTAGACTTTAGTTTCATCTTAGTGGGAAGCATCTGAGATTTTGCTTCCTTTAAGAAATGCCTCACTAAATTTCAGACTCTGTGACATCTGCAATTGGGAACATCTGGAAAAAGGAGAGCATGGGAATGTAAATTAGCCATGCACTAGTTATGACTTTTAGGAAATGACAAGAAATAAAAAAAAATAAAACAGCATCTTGATTTCTGACAGATTCTTCACAAGTATTCCCCAGTCACCGAAGTTCTTTAAAGAGTAGTATGAACTTCTTCAGAACATTTGACCATCGTTTTGCAAACGTTTTAGAGAGGTGATGCTATGTAATGGTGAGTGCATTGACCTTTGATTCAGATCATTGGGGACTTTGATCTCTTTCTTACAAGCTATGTGATCTTAGACAAGTCCATGTCCTTTTTCAGATCTTAGTTTTCTCATTTCTGAAGTAAAGGAGTGGGTTGAATGACTTCTAAGGCTTCTTCCAACTCTAAATCCTGTGTTCTATGAAAGCAAGTGAGATCTGAAACAAACTCTTCAAACAGAATTTTTTTTTAATGAGCAAGATACATCTTGTGGGATAACTCATATATGGGATGACTGCTTTAGGTGTCTCAAGGATCTTGACAGTATGGGATGCTGAACTGAATTTCACAAGTTGGAACTTATAATGGAAAGAATAAAATCCTACATTTGGATTTTGAAAAAAATCCTTTTCAGAAAGACAGGGTAGGAGAGACAGGGCTGGAGAATGATTCATGTGAAAAGGCCTAGAGAGTCTATTGTACTTCGCATTTAATATGAAACCACAATGCCAGAGGAGTGGGGGAAAGAAAAATAATGTGACATCAGAGTGTATTAAAAGAGGCACCATTTTCAGTACTTTGGAGATAATAAACCTGCTGTACATTTTGCACTCGTCTGGACACATTTAAGATAGTGTGTTCAATTTAGTAAGTTACATTTTAGGAAGGACAGGGACAGTATAAAAGACCTCCAGAGAGCAGGTGAACAGGATTGTGAGGAGACTCAAACCCCTCCTATACAGAAATTGCCTGAAGGAATTGAAGCTATTAAATGCCTGCAAAAGAGAAGACTTAGTGAGTTCAGGAAAAAGTTTGAGTATTTGTGGAATTAAGGTTAGACTTGATCTGCTAGGCACTAGGAGTCAGGACAAAGACTATGTCAACCAGGTTACAAGAATATTTCATCTGTTAAGTGTCTACTCTAATAAAGGCCCTTGGGTAGGTATTAGAGAAGCAAAAGTAAAAAGAAACCTGGTACCTCCCATCATCAAGGAGCTTATAATCAAATTGGGGGGGGATGCTGGTGGGAAATATGATATATATACAAATAAGCATAGTAAGTCGTGGAATATGATGAGTGCAAAGGCTTAATAAAAAAAAGCTGGAGGACTGAGAAATGGGGAGATCAATGGAGGCTTAATGAAAGAGGTAAAGACTGAAAGGGACAAAGAAGGAAAATCTTGCTAACAAAGCAGTCCAGGTGCAGAATGGTCAACCTCAGAAATGCTGAGTTCCCCATCACTATATGTTTTTAAGCAGAGCCTGGTGAACTACTTATTGAGGATGTGGTATTCAGGACTCTTCTTCAACTACTGGTTGGATTAGATTATCTCTGTGGTTCTTTCCAATGCTGATTTTTTTTGGCATTCTTTAGTTAGGTAACCATGTGGACTTAGTCTCATGGAAGCCTTAGTTTGAATCCTGCTTCAGAAGCTTACTAGCTGTGTGATCTTTGGAAAATCATTCAATCTCTTAAGTAACCTTTAAGTCTCAGTTTCCTCATCTGTAAAATAAAAATAATAACACCTACCTCCCACAGTTGTTGTGAGGGTAAGAGATAACATGTTAGGCACTCTACAAAACTTAAAGCACTATGTAAACTATCATTAAGAGATTTACTCCGACTCACAGAGTTAATGAGTAGATGGGATACCCATTTAAGTTTCTAGTCCATTGATATTCATGTTAATGAATTTATTAAAACTTAGAGTTCCTCTCATTTTGAGGAACACATTAACAAGCAGACATTGAAATAATAGTGACAGCAAATGAGGATTTTATTGTAGCACAGGAAGCTTTGTTTTCATATCAACAGTTTTGTGTTCAACCGATAAATAACATTAATGATAATTGGCATACATATCAAGAGTAAATAATGCTAGGTGCATACAGATAGATTCACATTGTGTGGTATATAATAAATCTTTATTGATTAGTTGTTGATAGATAGTCCAGACCTATGATCTCAGTGATGTGAGGCACTCCTAGTGTAGAAACATCCTCTACCAATGGACATTAGCAAATTGTTAGCAATTTTGAGTCTGAGGGAAATTTTTGGACACTGAGAGGTTGAGTGTCTTGCCCATGGTCACCATCTAGTATTTTTCAAAAGTGGGACTTGAACCTAGATCTTTTGACTCTAAAGCTATCATATAAGTCCTATGCTAGATTGATTCTCTGGCTCATTAAATCTTCAGTATAACCAATTAAGGTAGGAAGTACAAGATTTGCCATCTCTCTCTTGTAGATGAGAATATTTCATCTCAGAGAGATAAGGCAGCTTGCCCTACAACTAGGTAGTGATTGAGCTAAGACTTGATTTCATGTCTAGATTTCTTTCCACTGTCAATCTTCAGTCTAGTTATAAACGGCACCTGTCATTGATGCTTCACTAATGCAGTTCTCAAGATAGCTGTGGTAAGAATCACTTCTTATAAAAAACATGCTGTCTGAATAGTGATGAGTGTCTGTATGTATGTTGACTAAAAATAGAAGTCTAGGTAGTCAGGGGTATGATGGACCCAGTTTGTTCTGTCTCACAAGAGCAGATTGTTAAATTTTCAGTGTGAGCATTTACACTTTGGAAATCATCCCAAGATACAAATTGGAGTTTGATTTATTGTTTTCTTAATTATCTATACTTAAAGTGATGGAAACATGTTAATAATGCAGATTAAAAATGTGCTATATATCCATTTGCTGTTGTTTTTGGAGAGTTGATCATTAAATATTTATCAGCACCTGCCTGGTATTCCTCTCTTTGTCTGTTGAGCTCTATCACAAAATGCAAATTTGTAGGTCCCATTCAGACTGAAGTATTTAGGAAAGAGAAACATTCTCTTTTTGCAGGTAGCATGTATAAACAATGAGTGGGTTTAAATGACTTATTAGTGATTTCTCTAAAACCAACTTTTATCTATGCCACAGAATCTGCAGGATATTGGCAGAGGAAGGTATTGATCCTCTTCACTGAGTTCTTAGGACCCCCATCATTTCATGTAATGAGATGACCAGGTTTAGTTAGACAATCTGTACCATTATGTCCATCCAGGCTTAAAATTACATTGGAGAAATTGAGGAAAATGGTTCCTTGGCACATTCATATTGGTCCTTGACTCCACCAATTTGTAAACTCCATGTCTTTATGTAATATGCAAGTCTTCATTAGATTGTAAACTCCTTAAGACCAGGGACTATTTTTTGTCTCTTTCTATGTCCCTAGAACTTAGCATAGTGCCTGGCATATAGCAGATGCTGAATATATTTATTGATTGATTTGATGAGCAAATCATCTGAACTTTTGTCAAAATTGGTGATAACAGTGTTAAATAGCACATAGCTATTTGAGTATCTTGGGGGCACACCACTAGAGACCTTCTCCTAAGTTGTCATGTTTATTTCTTGGATCTGGTCATTCATCCTCTTCTTACTGCACTTATCTGTTTTATCATCTAGGCCACATGTCTCCGTAATTTCCATAAGAATGTGAACGACTTTCTCAAAATCTTTGTTATAATCTTGGTAAATGATGTCTGTAGCATTCCCCTTATCTGTCAATTTCATAAACATTTTGCTGGAGGACATAAGTTTAGTGAGGCATACCATGTTTTGATGAAACCATCCTGGTTCCTTTTTTTTTTTTTATAAATCACTTCTTTCTTTTCTAGATTTTCACAAAACATTTCTTTAATAATATACTCTTGATTTTTCCAGGGATTGAAGTCAGGTTCATTAACTTATCATTTGCAGACTCAAGTCTTTTTCTTCCTTTTCTTAAAAATGAGGATAAGGTTTGCCCTTCCTGTGATACCTTTCATATTCTCAATAATCTATCAAAGATCACTAATTGAAATTTAGTAATTATATCTGTTAGTGTATCAGTAAGTACCCCAGCATAAACGGGAGGGCCTGCTGTCACAGGTTCTTTGATCTGCATTCATAGAAAGAAAGGCATCTTTTGAAGAGTTAACAATTACTTTAATCAAGCATATGTATCATTCCTTTAACCAAGAACATATATAATTCACCTAACTCAGGAGAGTCAGCACCCTGAATTTCAAAGAAAATACAGAGAAATCAAAAGTCAACAGACATGACTTCTTCTGCCTGATCATCAATAGATGCGTCCAACTGTCTGACCATAGTTACCAGAGAGGGAAGCACTGACATCTGAGTTTTCCAAGTGGGAGGCTCCTTAGTGGCTTCCCAGAATCCTTGTCTGGCCAAACAAACACTCCCAGGCAGTAAGCCCCAAAGTAAAACCTCACCCTCAGAGTATTTATACCTTTTTTTTAGAGCCAGAGGACATCCCAATCCTTGAGAACCAGTGCCTCATGAATAAAAACTGTGGGTCTTCCTACAAATCTTCTCTAATTAATCATGATTAATGGGTGGGGGAGATCTTTAATCACATTAACAATACAAATACATATACTGTTTCTAGTAAAAGAAACTCTTGTTTCTGTACTTTACTCCTAGTAAAGCTTCTTGGTTGATAAAGACAAGATTCAATCAGAGGCATTTGATTGTACTAAAAAACAGCAAATGATTCCACTTTGCTTGTCATCACAATTAGCTCTTTTAATATCCAAAGATTTAGTTCTTTTGGTTCAAGGAAGATATCTGGGTTCTCTCTTATTATTTCTTCATTTTTCTTTGGGTATCAACTCCCTATTACCTATTTTATTCTGTCCTTTCCAATAAAAAGACCTTTGCTTTTTTGCTAAGTAAACTAAAGAAGCTAAAGAAGGGTTGGGTTGTTCTGTCTTCTTTCTCCAAATATCATTAAAATACAGTTCTATTTCCTTTTTGAATATTCCATGGCTCCCCAAAATTCTCATTCTCCCTCCCTTTTCCTCTCCCTCTTCTTCTTCCTCCCCATGCATGTGTGGTGCACTCTATCTCTGACCATGGGCATCTAATTGCTACATTTAAAAGGGTGATCCACAAATCCAAAGACAATTCTCACACTCCATCTTCTAAACACCATTTTCACTTCCCAAATTTGTTCTTATCTTTTTTCATCCCTTTCTATCTCCGAGGAAAAGTGATGAAGATATCACTTGTGGCCCTAACTTGAACAAGACTTTTATTCTTTATCAATGATTCTAGATCCCATCTGGAAATATATTTGGTAATCCTGTGAATAAGAAGTCACATCTTGAATACTTGCTTCAGGAAGACAGCAGTCTTCTCTCCTGATCAATATGAGAAGTAGTTGCCTTAGAACTTGTCTGCAGGGAGTTACCACCTGCCAATTATTCTTCTGACCTCTACTGGATGATTTCATTTCAGACACCCCTGTGTGGTTCCACCTCATCTTTCTTAAAGTACAAACATCTGTTTCCTCTTCAGAGTATTGAACTCCTGCCAATTTGGGAAGGACTTCATTATTTCTTTCTTAATTTTAGGTGTTTGGTGGTAGTATGCCTTCTCCTCTAGGTGATACTGTCCCAATTTCCGACTTCCCAACAGGTCACTCTTCAGATCTCCTTTCTTCCCCTGATGCTTTGCTTTGACTCATCAAATGGCTTTCTTTTTTTCCTTCCTTCCTTCCTTCCTTCCTTCCTTCCTTCCTTCCTTCCTTCCTTCCTTCCTTCCTTCTTTCCTTCCTTATTTTAAAGTGTGTTGTTTAAAAATGGTGTAATTGTTTAATATAACCTAGATAGTTGAGATATGTTTCTTCAATCTCTTTACCTTATCTTGTGTAAGAGTCTTATGTAAAATACAGAAATACATTTAGAGGAACAAAATTACCAGAACTGAATATGTCATGCCAAAAGCAAATGTCACATTATCTAGTTATAAAATCTAAAGTGTAAATCACAAATTCTACTAACTACTTGTTATTGGCTCAAGAAGAGGAAACTCGACTGGTGGAAGAGATCTCGATCAACAAGGTTCAGAAAAAAATCAGACACAGTTGATGAATGTTATAGTTAATGGGTCTTTTATTTTTTGCCAAAACAATTAATCAGATGATTTAGAGCAATGGTATCAAGCACAAATAGAAATAGGAGCCACTAAATCTTATATAAGGATTCTTACGGGTATATATTAACTTAGAGATCTACATATATTATCCATGTTTTATTGTATTTCTGTTTATTTTGCTAAGTATTTCTCAATGAAATTTTAATGTGGTTTGGATCACACTCATGAGTGACACCACCAACTGCTGTGTGACACACTGACTTAGAACACAAAGCAATACATTAAATAAACACTTATCAGTCTTCTCCCTTTGGAACTCAGATTCTTTCTCTGGAACCTAGGTTCCAAGAGATGAGTCTTTGCCTAATTATCCCATGAACCAAGGAACCACACCAGGTCTGAGCATTTTCAGACTATGTCGCTAAATGATACAACCATGACACCCTTTTCTCCTGTCCCTTCGTGGTCTCTTTATATACTATCTATGCCTATTAGAATATAAGCTCCTTTAGGACAGGGACTATTTTCCTTGTGTTTTTAAACTCATTGCTCAGAACATAATGCAGGTAGGTGTTACAGTGAATAATATCAGGCTGGAGTTGGGAAGACTTCTCTTCATGAGTTCACATCTGGCCTCAGATACTTATTAGCTGCTTAATCCTGGGCAAGTGACTTAACCCAGTTTACCTTAGATTACAAAGAAATTGGAGAAGGGAAAGGCAAACCCTCAATACTATGTAAACACCTTGAGTAAAAGAACTGTCTTTCCTGTGTTTTTAAACCCACTGTTTTGAACAGTATCTGTCATATAGTAAGCTCTTAATATCTACTTTTTCATGCATTAATTTGCTCCAAAATTGAAATAGATAACCTTGACAGTATATGTTTGAGGCAGAAGACCTGGGCTCTAGACACAATTTTGATATTAATAAACTTATATAATCTTGAGTAAGTCACTTTCAGCTTTCTGGGTCACAGTATCTCTAAAATGAGGGGTTTAGATAGGATGTTATCTTAAATTGCCTCTAATTCTGATATTCTTTCATTCTATGAATATGAGATGTACAATGTGCTTTAGCATCAGAGATAATACTTACTTGAAATTGTGGTGGTGTACATGACTGTTGAAATATCTTTCAGGGGGATATATGTCCTCTAAGGACACTCCTAACTCTGAGATTTTGTAAAATAGACTCAGAAAATATGAGTACTTTATGGAATTTACTTTATGGAATTTATGAGTATTATAATGCTATGGCGTCTTTAAAATAATAGTAATATTACCAGACATCATGATGAGACACATAAATAATACTTAACTATATTGATATATACAAATTATCTTTCTTTTGAGAAACAGAGCATGGTGGATAGAGAATTAGACTGTGAGTCATTTAGACCAGAGATGTCAAACATGCTTGCCTAGCAATACTCAAGTGTAGCCAAGCTACATTGAAATATAATTGGAAATATTTGACAAATTAATAAAAATATGATAAAACATGGAACATATTACATTTTAAAACTAAATCAACATGCAATCTTCAGGGATCTTTTTGTATGGCCAGCATTTCTTTTTGAGTTTATCACCAGTAATTTAGACCACGGTCCATGTCCTTCTAATATGAACTGACTCTGTGCTCTATGACCTAAGACTAACAATTGCTTTGCAGATGCTCATCTGCATTGATAGAAGGGGATTCCCAAAGGTCCAGTAAAATATATACATATATGCAAATATCAAACAAAATGTATATATATATATATGTATATACACATATATGTATCTATATTCATATGTATTTGGGATCTTTTTTCATGTAAAAATCCTTTCTTTCATGTGATTTTTTTCTATAATGTCTTCAGCCATAATAATAAAATAATTGAAATTTTAATGTCATTAATTAAGGGAATAATGTGAAGTTGTTCTTAAAAAGTCTGTGTTGTTTAAGTTGTGTTTAAGCATAGTATTCTGTCTGTCAGCTAACCTCTTCCTATAATTGTCTCAGCAAGTCCAGTTACCCACAGTTTTTCTCCATGTTTGTGATTTTCAGTCCCCTGCTCTCTGAATCTGGAGGAAAGGATTCTGGCCAATAAATATTCCATAGTCTCATATTGCAATAAATCCATCAGGTTTCACCAGGTCTGTCATAAAGCAGCCGGAACCCTACAAGTACATCACAGGGAGACACTTTGGAGCTGTAATAGGAAAACAAATTGACCTAGTTGAAATGAGCCGGAACCTTTTGCTTGAATGAATGTTTCAACATGTTTGTTTCCTTCCTGCAGCTGGGTAAGCATTTTTGGTGGCTTTGACAAGAATTTCCATAGACTTTCAGCTGCCCTTGCCAGACATGACATTTAGTTATTTAGTGTTACAGTTTTTACACCAAAAATGCCTTATGATGAATTTTTAAAAGGGTACATGGATCTTGTACATGATCTAAGCTGAAAAATACTATTACTAATACTATGGTAAATAATCATATAAATAAAATATATTAAATACTTCAAAACGTCATTAATTTACCAGTTTAGATATTCTTTCAATAGACACAGATGGTAGTCACACAAACCTTGGCAAATAATTCCATAAATTGTTCTGTTGATGACAAAACAAAATAAAGCAACAAGAAAACTTCCTTTCAACTGGAGTCAGTCTTTCAGTGATGGCACTTTGAAAATTTAGTCTAATCAGACAATATTCAGTTACTGTGCCCATACTTTTAGGCTTTATATTTTAGTAGGCTCTTTCAGAATTTGGAATAGGCCAGGCTGGCCTTTGAGAATCTTGAATCATTTGTATACCATGATGAAGACCTCGGAGAATCTTACAGGAATTAAAAACATAATAATTACAAAAATGGCCCTTCCTGTAAAATTAGACTGTATTGAATGTTCAATATATATTCACTTTTGAGCCTCACAACTGCCTTAGGAGGACTTTAGGTCAGTTATCAGTTTCCATTTTATTAATGAGGAAGTTGATGTCTAGAATGGTGGAATTGCCTACCAAGGTCACATAGCTAGAATATGGTAAGCTGACTTTGAATCTAGGAAAGGTAAGAAGAAAAGGCCCTCTAAGAATGGGTTTTCTATGAAGACATACCTATGTGCATTTATAACAGTGTGGGTAGGAAGTGGCGGCAAGTAATTCCTTTTTCTAGTCATAAAACTGGCACACCTGTGCCAACAAGACATAGCTTATCCTTTATTTTATTCAGCATTTAAAAATCCCTTACTGCATGAAGAACAATGCACACATGCTGGGGGAAGATACAAAATTTAGCTAAGACACAGCCCCTGCTCTCAGAGAATTGATAAAGTAGTAGGGAAGTAATACCATCACAGAGAATGACGATGTCAAGTATAACACAAAGGGTATTAGTGAATGGCAATGTAGTAAGACATATAAGGCTTGAGAAAGGAAGATTTTTACTGACAGAAGATAATGAAGGATTCATGAAGGAGGCTTAAATGTAGGGAATATTTAAACAAGACAAGAATGGATAGGAAGACATTCCCAGGTTTAAGGACATTTTTTCCACTTAATAGCATCTCAGGTTTTCCAATTCCATGTAAATACAGTTTTTAACATTCATTTTTTTAAAATTTTGAGTTCCACATTTTATCCCTTCCATTTTCATCTCTGCCTTCCCTAAAATATAGGTTATACATATACAACCATGTTAAACATATTTCCACATTAGTCATGTTGTGAAAGAAAAATCAGAAAAAACAGAAAAATAATGACAAAAAAACCTCCCGAAAAAGGTGAAAATAGTATGCTTCAATCTGCGTTCAAACTGCATATTTATTTTTCAGGATGTGGATAACATTTCCCACCATAAATCTTTTGGAATTGTTTTGCATCGTTGTAGTATATCCCCCAGTTGAAGGGATCCTGTCAATTTCCAATCCTTCCCCCCCACAAAAGAGTAGCTATCAATATTTTTGTACATGTGGGTCATTTTCCCTTTTATATCCTCTGGGATAGAGATGAAATAGGAATATTGCTGATTCAAAAGGAATGCAGTTTTGTAGCCCTTTTGTGCATAATTCCAAATTGCTCTCTGGAATGATTGGATCAGTTTATAACTCCACCAACAATGTATTCATATTCAAATTTCCCCACATCATCTCCAACATTTATCATTTTTTCTGTTTTGTCATATTAACCAATCTGATAGATGTAATGTGGTACCTTAGAATTCTTTTGATTTGCATTTCTCTAATCAATAGTGATTTATAGCTTTTCATATGTCTATAGGTAGCTTTAATTTCTTCATCTGAAAACCGCCTGTTTATATTCTTTGACCACTTTTCAATTAGGAAATGAATTGTATTCTTATAAATTTGAATCAATTCTCCATATATTTGAGAAATGAGACCTTTATCAGAAACATGGACTAAAAAATTATTTCCCAGCTTTCTAATCTTGATTGCATTGGTTTTATGTAGAAATTTTGTAATTTAATGTAGTCAGAATTATCCATTTTGCATTTCACAATGTTCTCTATCTCTTGTTTGGTCATAAAATCTTCCCTTTTGCCTAGCTCTGACAGGTAAAGTATTCATTTCTCCCCTAATTTGCTTATGGTATCACCCTTTATGTTAAATCAGGTACCCATTTTGACCTTATCTTGGTAAACAATGTGAGATATTGGTCTATGACTAGACTCAGCTACTGTTTTCCAGTTTTCCCAGCAGATTTTGTGAAATAGTGAGTTCTTATCCCAGAAGCTAGGAATTCTTTGGGCTTATCAAAAAATAGATTACTATAGTGATTTACTATTATGTCTTTGTACCTAACCTATACTACTATTCCACCACTCTATTTCTTAACAACAGTACAAATATTTTTGATGATTGTTACTTTATAATATAGTTTTAGATACAATACCATTAGGACATATTCCTTTGCAATTTTTTCATTAATTCCTTTGATATTCTTAAACTTTTGTTCTTCCAGATAAATTTAATTATTTTTTCTATCTCTATAAAATAAATTTTTGGTAGTTTGATTGGTATGACACTAAATAAATAAATTAATTTATGTAGAATTGTCATTTTTATTATATAACCTTGGCCTACCTATCAATAATTGATATTTTTCCAATTACTTAGATCAAAGTTTATTTGTGTGTAAAGTGTTTTTTAGATTCTGTTCATATACTTCCTGGGTTTACTTTGGTGGGTAGTATCCCAAATATTTATATTGTATACAGTTATTTTAAATAGAAATTCTCTTTCTATCTCTTGCTGCTGGGCTTCATTAATAATATATAGAAATGGTCATAATCTATGTGGGCTTATTTAATATCCTGTAACTTTGCCAAAGTTGTTAATTATTTCAAGTAGATTTTTAGTTGGTCCCCTAAAATTCTACAACTATGCCATGATATCATCTGCAAAGAGTAATAGTTTTGTTTCTTTATTGCCTATTCTAATCCCTTCAATTTCTTTTTTTTCTCATTGCTAAAGCTAGTATTTCTAGTGAAATACTAAATAATAGTGGCAATAATTTTCATTTGTGTTTCACCTTTGATCTTATTGAGAAAGCTTCTAACTTCTCCCCATTACATATAATGCTTGCTTGTGGTTTTAGATAGATACTGCTTATTCTTTTAAGAAAAATTCCATTTCCACCTATACTCCTTGATATTTTGTTATTGATATGGCCAATTATGCTGATAGTTTTCCTAATATTGAACCAGTCCTCACTTCCTTGTATAACTCCCACCTAGTCATGGTATATTATCCTCATGATAAGTTGCTATAATCTCTTTGCTAATATTTTATTTATTTTTTGCATCAATGTTAATTAGATAAATTAGTGTAAATTTTCTTTCTCTCTTTTGACTCCATATTTGTGTCACAAAAGGAATTTGGTAGGATTCCTTTGCCTATTTCCCCAACATAATATCAGAATTAATTGTTCTTTAAATGTTTGTAGAATTTACTTCTAAATCCACCTGGCCTTGGAAATTTTTTCTTAGGCAATTCATTGATGGCTTATTCAATTTCTTTCTTTCCCTAAAATGGAGTTATTTAAGCATTGTATTTCTTCTTTTGTTAATCTAGGCAATTTTTACTTTTGTAAATACATTCACCCATTTCACTTAGATTGTCAGATTTATTGGCATGCAGTTGGAAAAAATAGCTCTTAATTATTGTTTTAATTTCCTCTTCATTGCTAGTACTTGTAATATGGCTTCTTTCTTATTTAAAAGTCAAATGAACAAAGTTTTATCTATTTTATCATTTTTACATAAAATCAGCTCAGTTTCATTTATTGGTTCAATAATTTTCTTAGTTTCAGTTTTATTAATCTCTTCTTTGATTTTTAGAATTTCTAGTTTGATATTGGGGATTTTTTTATTTGTGTTCCGTTAGCTTTTTTAGTTGCATTCCCAATTCTATGATTTGCTTTTTCTCTTCTTTATTCATGTAAGCATTTAGAGATAAAAAATTTTCCCTAAGAACTGCTTTGGTTGTATCCCATACATTTTGTTATGTCATCTCTATTTACTTCTTTCTCTTTGATTAAATTATTGACTATTCTTATGATTTGTCATTTGACTCACTTGTTCTTTTGGATTAGATTATTTAGTCTCCAATTAATTTTTAATCTATCTTTCTATGGCCTTTATTACATGTAATTTTTTTGCATCATTTTCTGAAAAGAATGTATTTAATATGTGTGCCTTTCTCATTTGATTGAGAAGTTTTTATGCTTTAGAATATAGTAAATTGTGCCACTGAGAAAAGGTATATTATTCTCTATGCCCATTCAATTTTCTTCAGAGGCTTATCATATCTAGCTTTTCCAAAATTCTATTTCCTTCCTTAACTTCTTTCTTGTTTATTTTGTGGTTAGATTTATCTACTTCTGAGAGGGAAAACTTGAGGTCTCCCACAAGTATAGTTTTGTTGTCTATTTCTTCTTGCAACTCACTTAATTTCTTCTCTAAGAATTTGGATGTTATAACACTTGGTGCATATATGTTCAGTATTGATGTTGTTTTATTATTTGTGGTACATTTTAGCAAGATAT
The DNA here is from genome assembly GCA_028658325.1 of Potorous gilbertii. Classification (NCBI taxonomy): domain Eukaryota; kingdom Metazoa; phylum Chordata; class Mammalia; order Diprotodontia; family Potoroidae; genus Potorous; species Potorous gilbertii. The sequence continues at coordinate 216,449,335 of CM053772.1, forward strand.
TGTTTCCTTCCTTATCTCTTTTAATTAGATTATTTTTACTTTTATTTTGCCTCAGATCAGGATTGCTGTGCCTGATTTTTTAAACTTCAGTAGAAGCATGATGTATTATGTTTCAGCCTTTTTGTATCTCTCTGCATCAAGTGTGTTTCTTGTAAACAACATATTGCAGGATTATGTTTTTTAATCCACTCTGATATCTGCTTCCATTTTATGGGAGTTTGTCTTATTTACCTAGTTATGATTACTATGTATTTCTCTCCATCCTATTTTCCCCCCTGTTTATACTTTTCTCTCTCTTTTCACCCTGTACTTCCTCACCAGTGTTAAGCTTCTGATCACTTCCTGGCTCAATTTGCTCTCCCTTCTATCAATCTACTCCCTTTTTCTCCTTTCTCCTCCTATTTTTACCCTCACTTCTGTTCCCTTTCTGTTAGCACCTTCTTTCTTTCCCCTTTCCCTCCTACTTTCCTATAGGCTATATAAATTTCTATACCCAACTGTGTGTGTATGTTATTCCCTCTTTGAGCCAAATCCTATGAGAGTGAGCTTCAAATAATGCTCATCCCTTCCTTCTTTCCCTCTACTACAATAGATCTTTTGTGCCTCTTCATATGATGTATTTTACCCTATTCTGCTTCCTCTTTCCTCTTCTCCCAATAAAATCCTTTTTTACCCCTTAGCTTTTTGATATAATCACATCAAAGTCAACTTTCCCCCCACCCTCTGTCAATGTGTACTCTCACTGCTCTGATTGAAATACAGTTCTTAAGAGTTACAAGTATCATCTCCCTGTGTAGGGATTTAAAGAGTTTTTAACTTTATTGAATAACGTATTTTTTTTACTGTTTATCTGCTTATGCTTCTATTGAATTTTGTATTTGAAGATCCAATTTTCTGTTCAGCTCTGGTCTATTCATCAATAGAGTTTGAAAACCCCCTATTTTATTGAATACCCATCTTTCTCCTGAAAGATTTTGCTCAATTTTGCTGGGTAGTTGATTTTTCGTTGTAATCCAAGCTCTTTGCTTTCCTGAATAAGCTGTCTGATCCTTTGATGTAGAAGCTGCTAAATCCTGTATAATCCTGACTATTGCTCCTTGATATTTGAATTGTTTATTTTTGACTGCTTGCATAATTTTCTCCTTGTCCTGATGATTCTGGGATTTGGCTACAACATTCCCTGGAGTTTTCATTTTGGGATCTACTTTAGGAAGTGATCAGTAGATTCTTTCAATGACTACTTTACCCTCTGGTGTAGGATGTTAGGGCAGTTTTTCTTGATGATTTCTTGAATGGTGCTGTACAGGTTCTTTTTTATCTAAATCATGACTTTCAGTTAGTCCAAGAATTCTTAAATTATGCCTCCTAGATCTATTTTCCAGATCAGTTGTTTTTCCAATGAGGTATTTTAAAATTTCTTCTATTTTTCCTTCTTTTGATTTTGTTGGACTCATTTTTTTTTTGAGGGATCAACAGTCACTTTAATCAAGCACATGTATCACTTATTTAGTTCAGGGGGAAAATGTAGAGAAAATACAGAGAAATCAAGATCAACAGACAAACTTCCAACTGTCTGACATATATCACAGATCAATAGATAACTTTCTGGTCATACATATATAGTTACCAGAGAGAGCAGCACCAACATCTGGGTTTTCAAAGCCTGGGGGCTCCTTAGGAACTTTACAGATTCTTGTCTCATCAAATAAAACACTTCTAGTCAGTAAGTCCCCTGTTAGACTAATTTTTGATGTCTCATAGTGTCATTAGCTTCCACTTGCCCAATTCTAATTTTCAAGGAATTATTTCCTTCAGTTAGCTTTTGTACCTCCTTTTCCATTAACGAATTCTGCTTTTGAAGGAGTTGTTTTCTTCAAAGATTTTTTCCCCCACAATTTGGCCAACTGCATTTTTTAAGCAATTGTTTTCTTTAGTCAATTTTTGTCCTTTCTTTTCCAAGCTATTGACCTTTCCTTGCAAAATCCTCATTCTCTCCTCCCCCAATTTTTCTCCAGCCCCTCTTATTTGATTTTGAAAACCCTTGTTAAACTCTTCTAAGAAAGTTTTTGGCCTTGAGGTCAATTCATCTTTCCCTTTGTGGCTTCCCATGTAGGCATTTTCACATTGCTGTTTGTGAATTTGTGTTTTGATTTTCCCTGATCAGGTTTCTTTTCCGTTTTTTATTTATTTTTATCTCATTTCATGACTGTTTAAGTTGAACTCTGCTCCTGGAGCACAGAAAGCACTGTCCCAAGGTTCCTGTACTGGTGGCTTGCCCACTGCATTAGAGTGACCTGGCCTAGCCAATCCTGTTGTGCTGGGAGTTCCCAGGCCTATAGTTTGCTTTCTGTCCTAGGGCTGGTTGCCTCACAGCTGGTCTTCTTTGCCACTAGTCTGCTGGGCCACTACGAAGGAGCCTTGATTGCTGATTTGTGCTGTGGCTTTCTTCCTGCTGACTTGCATGGACCCTGTCTGTGCTGAACGTTGCTCCCCTTTTACTCAAGTGAGACAAACTTTTCCTGAAGTCCTTCTAAGTTAGCTTAAGCTGAAACATTGTTTCACTCCATCTTTTTTCTAAGTTCTGCTGCTCCAGAATCCATTTAGAAGCTTGATTTAACTTTGTTTCTGAGGAAACTGAGGAAAGATCAGGTAACTTCCTAGCTTTTCTCAGCCATCTTGACTCTGCCTCGAGAACATTTCAAACAAAAGTCATCCGCCTACATTTAGCTGAGAAAATGTTGTCATTATAAATAAGGTACCAGTAATTTTACAGATTAATAAAATGAGACTTAGAAGAAGTAGTAATAAGAAATAAATAGCAGCACTAAATTCCAGGACTTCTGATTCCAGATTTAGGGTTCTTTTCACTTTCATATATTATAATAGAAAGGTCAAGCCTTGACATCATGAAAAATCTGGGTTCTAATCCATCCTTTTACATTTACAGGCTGGCTGTGTGAACAGGGACAAATCATTCAACCTCCCTAAATCTGTTTTATCACCAGAAAAATAGGCATAATAACACCTCTGGTACCTACCTCATGAGGTTACTGTGAGGGTCAAGTGAGATAATGCATTTAAAATGCTTCGCAAACTTTAAACCACTTTATAAATGGCAGCTATTAGATTAGTTCTCAGGTTATTTATACGTCGGAGCAGAATTAACTGCTGTGCCATTACAACCCTACACATTTCCCACTTATTTTTGCTTTATTCTCTTTTATTGCTCTGTAGTAAATCCTTTTAAAAACAAAAGCTATTGAGAAAGGTTATGAGCTGTTTTTAGATGAGCAAAAAGAATGAGGATAAGAGCTCTATTATTCCTTATTGCCAAACGGAGAAAAGAAACTCAAGTGCACCCTTGATGAGAAGACTTCTCCACCACTTTTATTTGTTAGATCTCTCTTTTTCCTTCACTTGTCTTGCATTATCTATTTATAGGTTGAATTGTCCATCAGACAAATCCAACCTCTCAAGGGATACTTTATCCTCTTTGTATCCTTAAAATATTTGTATTCCAGTGTTTGATACATAGTAGACATTTAATAAATGTTGATTCAATCAAAATTTAGAGAAGTTGTTGCAAATCTAGACTCCGAAAGGGGGACACTGGAAATTAGGGTCCTTGTATTATAGATTTAGAGCTGGAAGGAACCCAGAGGCCATTTCTAGTCAAAACTTCTCATTTTATGAATGAGAAAAGTGAGGTCCAGAAAGATTAAGTGACTTCAAATTGGGAAAAAAGCACGTGGGAATCTTCACAGAACCACAAATGCTCAGATGCCTGAGTAAATTTTCTTTGTATCTTTTACACAATATGATATTATGCGTTAAACTTACAGTGTCTTGTATATATATATATTATTTCCTATATTATTTTGCAAGCTCCTTGAGAGCGGGTAGATGATCTAATACTAACAAATGTTCATTTATATAGTCTTTAATCAGGATTTTATAACTAAATTTATAGCTAATACAATGATCTGCATTTGCAATTCTGCATTTGGTTGTGATTTTTTTCTGCCCTCATACATGGTCACTTTTAGTGAGGGTGCCATATACAGATAAGAAAAAAATGAACACTTCTATTACCATTCACTTTTCTCAAGGGGTTTATTAAATCTAACATTTCTAAGACTCTATTCATCTTTGTGACTTCTTTCTTATTTATTTGAAGGTTATATTTATCTAACTCTGAGAAGAGTTTTGCCAACAATACAGTTTGATTGCCTGTTTTCTCCTGTAATTCATTACCCATTCCTTTAAGAATTTGGATGCTGTGCCATTTGGTACATGTATGTTTAGGATTGATATTAAATATTCATTGTTAATGGTATCTTTCAGCAAAATGTTGTTTTCCTGATTAGCTCTTTTAATTAGGTCTATTTTTGCTCATTTTTTGCCTGAGATCATGATTGCTGTTTCTGACTCTTTTTTTAACCTCAAGTGAAGCATAATAAATCCTGCTCCCGCCTCTTATTTTAATGCTGTGCATATCTTTCTGTTTCAAAACTGTTTCTTATAAACAATATATTCTTGGATTATAGTTTCTAATCCATTCTGTTACATACATCAGTTTTATGGATAAGTTCATCCAATTCCCATTCATTTTGCCATTTCTTTTGATTTCTTTTTCATTTTTAACACAGTTCATGTCACATGAAACAGTTCCAACTTTTGCTCAGGTGATACTTCTTTTAAAGCATTTACAATATAGACCACTAACAATTTTTTTTAACATTAACCAGCTAAGACACAAATAATAACTATGTATGCTAACTTCACAAGCCCTTGACCTAATTGTCTCCACACTATTACTAAGAATTAAAGGACCCTAATTTATTATTGTTGGTCTAAAGTCCTAATCCTAATAGTTTAATTTTGCACTTAAGCTCAGATGTTCCCCTACCAACAATCTGTAATTTAATAGATCTGATATTAAGCTTCCAAACCTTTTGTCTATAGGAAATTGCCACTAAGAGTAGGGACATTGCAGGGAAACAATATCTCCCCAACTTCATGTCAGTTCCAGGCAGGAGTAGATTGTCCACTTGCATTCAGTCAGGCTTAAAGTCTGCCAGGTGTCAGTGGAGAAATTGAGTAAGGAGAATCCTACCTCAGCCCAGGTTGAATAGCTCCTCTCCCACCCTTGCCATGAGATCTCCTTTTTCAGTTCATACCAGCATCTCACAGGCTTACTGGAATCATGGATTGGAGGCTCAGACTGCCTTTCTTGCTATCCATATCTGGAGTTAGACTAAGAAGAACAGTCAGTTAATAGTCCCATAGAATCTTAAAATAGCAAGTTCCAATAACCAGGTTTCAGATATGACTATAATTTCACATTGGCTAAGGAATATCCTTTGAGTCAAGTCTTAAGTGGCTTACATGCCTTTTTATACATGTTCTAACTCCTGTTTAAATAACAATCATAAAATCAAGCCTACCATTAAAACCTTAACTTTTCCATCAATGCCAATTTTACCTGAGGTTACCTTCATCTAGGAAACTTAAACTAAAATTTTTTTCCCAAAACTGATTTAGTCTCAGTAATTAATTCAGTCAGTTATTTTATTACTAATTGCTTTTACAACACTTTGTAACATGTCCAATTTTTCTCCCCATCTCTCCCCTCTCCCACATTCTGATTACCCCTTCCCTCAATGTACCTTCCCTTCTATCACACCCTACCCTTTCCTTTTCCTCATCTTCTCTCTTTTCTTGTGGGGCAAGATTAATTTCTATACCCCATTACCTGTGTTTCTTGCTTCCCAGGTATATGCAGTAATCATTCTCAACATTCTTTTCTAGTACTTTGAATTCCAACTTCTCTCCCTCTCTCCCTCCAAATCTCCACTGAGAAGGCAAGCAATTCAATACAGATTACACATGTGTTGTTTTGCAAAAGATGTCCATACTAATCATATTGTGTAATACTAACTATATTGTCCTCTATCCTACCCTACCCCTCCTTATTTTTTTACTCTTTCATTTGACCTTGTCCCTTCCCAAAAGTGTTTATTTCTAATTACTCTTTTCTTCCATTTTTTCTCCTTTCTATCATTCCCCTCACCCCACTTGTAGCCTCCTCCCCTACTTTCCTGTAGTGTAAGATAGTTTTTCCTACCAAATTTAATGAGCATGTTATTTGCTCCTTAAGCCATATGTGAAGAGAGGAAGCTTCACTTTCCCCCCTCTCCCCTTCTCCCTTTTCTCTTCTATTGAACCAGATTTTTCTTATTTCTTTTATGAGTTATAGCCTGCCCCATTTCCCTTCTCCCTTTCTCCTCCCAGTATTTTCCTCCCTCACCCCTTAGTTTTATTTTTTTTATGGATATTATCTCCTCT
>CM053772.1:216455782-216477151 GCA_028658325.1 Potorous gilbertii
ACCTTTTCATGCTTCTCTTGATTCTTGTGCTTGAAAGTCAAATTTTCTCTTCAGTTCTGCTCTTTTCATCATGAATACTTGAAAGTCCTCTATATCATTGAATGACCATTTATTCCCTTGAAGTATTATACTCAGTTTTGCTGGGTAGGTGATTCTTGATTTTAATCCCAATTCTTTTGACTTCTAGAATATCTTATTCCAAGCCCTTCAATCCCTTAATGTAGAAGCTATCAGATCCTATGTTATCCTGATTGTATTTACACAATGCTCAAATTATTCCTTTCTAGCTCCTTGCAGTATTTTCTCCTACCTGGGAATTCTTCAAGTCTCTTTTTTGAAGTGATTGGTAGATTCTTTCAACATTTATTTTGCCCTCTGCTTCTAGAACATCAGGACAGTTTTTCTTGATAATTTCATGAAAGGTAATGTCTAGGCTCTTTTTTTTTGATCATGGCTTTGAAGTAGTCCCATAATTTTTAAATTGTTTCTCCTGGATCTATTTTCCAGGGTAATTGTTTTTCCAATGACATAGTTCACATTATCTTCTATTTTTTCAAACTTTTTTTTTAACTGCTTGGTTTATCTCATGGTCATTCATTTCCCTGAACTCAATTCTCTCTTTCAAAGAACTATTTTGGTCAGTGAGCTTTTGAACCTCCTTTTCCATTTGGCTACTTCTGTTTTTTAAAGCCTTTTTCTCCTCATTGGCTTTTTCCAATTGAGTTAGCCTGTTTTGAAAGGTGTTATTTTCCTCAGCATTTTTTGGTCCTCCTTTAGCAAGCTGCTAACTTGCTTTTCAAACTCTTCTATTGCCTGAGTCCATTTTACATTCCCTTTGGAGGCCCTGGAGGCAGGGGCCTGGCCTTCCTGTGACAGTATACCTTGTTTTTCCTCTTCTGAAAGGTTGGGAGGATACACCTATTCACCAAGAAAATAACCTATGATCTTATTTTTTTCCCCTTCAATGGACATTTTCCTAGTCAGTTTCTTGACTTTTGAATCCTTTGTTAAGAGGAGGGTTCTATTGCCCCTCCTCTCCCCAGTACTGTGTTCAAGGCTGAGATTTGACTCAACTGCTCAATTTCCCTGGGGTTTTGGGTGGAAGTGGGGCCATCACTGACAGCTGAGGTTTAGATCAGCTGCTCCCTACCACCAGATACTTTAAGCTGAGCTTCCTGGACAATGGACCCAGGTTGCTTCCAGGTTGCCTGCAGCCTGCTGCCACCACCTGGAGCTATTACTGGAGGAAATCCATTCCATTTTGACCATCTGGCAAAGCCCTCCCACACTGACCTTTGGAGATTTCTTGGTCACTTGTAGGTTGATGGATCTGAGACCCTCCCTGCTGGGAACTCTGCCCCGGATGTCTGTTCAGGTGCTGTTTCTCCCAGTGCCATGTGGCCAGAGCTGTTCTCTCCTCTGCTCAGTGTCCCATGAGATAAACCTTTCCTGTTGGCCTTCCAGGTTACCTTTGGCTGGAAACCTCTTTCACTCTGTTGTTCTGTGACCTCTGGTACTTTAAAATTCATTGAGAGTCATTTTTACAGGTATTTTGTGGGCTGTGGGGGAAGTGCTGAAGTATATGCATCTTTCTACTCTGCCATTTTGACTCTACCTCCCCCTTCCCGTTTTCCCATTTCTATTTATTTCACATTCATATTCAGTATTTTCTTCATTATCTTTTGTGCTTTTTCTTTTTTATCAATTTGTTACTTCTCAGTTATGATTACTAAGTGTTAATTTTCCTCCTTATTTTTTTGTTCTCTTTCTATTTTTACCATGCCTCCTCAAAAATCTGTTTTGCTTCTGACCATTGCATATCTTAATCTGCTCTTTTTTATTACTCCTACCCCTTTTTGTCCCCTTCCCATCCTATTTCTTTGTAGGGTAAGATAGATTTCTACACTCAATTGAGTATATACTCTTCCTTTCTGAACCAAGTGAGTGAGACTTCAGCATTGCCCATCATCTCTTCCATTTCCCTGCTACTATAAAAGCTCTTTTTTTGCGTGCCTTTTTAATGTGATATTCTTCCATTCTTCCTCTCCTTCCCCCTTTTTCCAGTGTATCCCTTTTTCTCATCCCTGCATTTTTTTGAGATTATTCCCAAATAGTCAACATACCTTTATGCCCCAAGTCTTGTTTTTGAATGTCAAATTTTGTACTTAGCTCTGATCTTGTCAGCAAGAATATTGGAAGATCTTCTCTTTTATAAATATTCATTTCTCCTCCAAAGGATTATACTTACTTTTCCTTGGTAGATTATTTTTTATTCTAATTCTAGTTCCTTTGTCTTCCAGAATGTCATATTCAACCTTTTTTCACTTTTAATGTAGAAACTGCTAAATCTTGTATGATCCCGATTATAGTTCCATGATATTTGTACTTTCTTTCTGTCTACTTGCAATATTTTCCCTTTGACATGGGAACTCTGATATTTGGCTATAATATGACTAGGAGTTTTCTTTTTTGGGATATCATTCAGGATATGATCAGTGGATACTTTCAATTTCTATTTTACCTTCTTCTGAGATATCAGGGAGTATTCCTTTATAATTTCTTGAAATACAATGTCAATGTTCTTTTCTTTTCTTTTTTATTTTGACTTTCAGGTAGTTCAACAATTCTTAAAATTGTCTCTACTTTTTTTTTTTTCTAGGTCAATTTTTTTTTCCCTGAGGTAGTTCACATTTCTTCAATTTTTTTTTTGGCTTCTTTTGGCTTTGTTTTAAGGTTTCTTTATGTCTCATGCAGTTATTAGCTTTCAGTTGCCTAATGCCATTTTAAAAGAATAATTTTCTTTGTGCTCTTTTACCATTTGGCCAATTCTATTTTTAAGTTTTATTTTCTTTAGTATTTTGTGTGCTTATTATTTTTTTACCAAGATTTTCATTCTCTTTTTATAATTTTCTTGCATTACCTTTCATTCTTTTTCAGAATTTTCCTCAATTTCTCTCATCTCTTTGTTTAAGCTTTTCCAGGAATTCCTATTTGGCTTTTGTCCAATTTGCATTTTTTCCCTTTTAAAAACATTGCTTGTAGCAGTTTTCCTATTGCTTTTTGAGTTTTTGTCTTTTTCTTCCCTGTCACCCTAGTCTCTTTGTTATGCCCAGATCCTTTTATGTGCTTATTTTCCAGACTATGTCTTGACTTTTACCTTTATGTTAACGTTGGGCTCTGTACCCTGGGTGAGGTGGGCCCTTTCCCAATCTCCAAGCTTTTTTTGGTTAATTTTATAAATTTGTTAATTTCAAATTTGTTAGTTTCAGAGTTAATTATGGCAGTATGTAAGGTGTTTTTTTTTTTGCTTCCAAAGTGGTGTGATTCAACTGCTTTTCTGGCCTATGCTCTGGTCTGTACCCAGAATGGGTCCTTGCTCCTCTGAAGCTATAAGCAACTTGGAACTATGATCAGATCCCCTTCTTTCCTCATAGCAGCAAGTGCTAATATTTTATTCCACCATAAAACTGGTACCTGGAACTGCATTTAGGCAATGAAATAGGATCCTGTGCCCAGTGCCACCTAAGGGTCTCCTGTAATCTCTTTCTGATGAGTTGTATGAACCCCTTACCATTTCTATGCTTAGAACTCTCCCAGCTTCTTCCCCCATTGCAGCCTCCTCTCAGGCCTACTGCTGTTGTTGCCACACTGTGTGGCACCGTAGTGTCACAGACATCTCCTGCTATGCTCCCAAGTTGTCTTGGGCTGGAAAAATACCTCACTTCAACCTTTTGTTGCCTCTGCCACTTCAGCATTTGAGTTGAATTATTTTAAAGTTGTCTAGAAGGGAATGTTATGAGAATTTAACTGGTTGCTGCACCTACATAAGCATCTTGGCTCCCTCAGTCTGCTTTTTTACTAGATGATATAATCTATGTCCCAAGTTTTAAAATATCTTCTACCTTAAGTACTCTATTTTCTAAGATACATTCTTTCTCTAACATTTCATGATGAAAAAATCTTTTGCATCTCATACTCTGGGAACTATCAACAGACCTTTGTCCCTTCTTTGACATTCATAAAGTTAACTCTCACTAAGGAGAGAAGTTGGATTCCTTTTCTTGATAGAAATCACTAGTTAGGGCTGAGGAGACTAGGATGTGAAACTCTCCTTCTTCTTTCCTGTTTTCTGGAGAATCTAGTGGTGCCCACAATGCCCATTTTTTTTATTTTCTTTTATTTAGTTCTTTTATTTTCTTTTAGTCAGGATGCAGTATTCACTTTTACAAAATTCTTCTTTTATCATCTTATTGACTCCTGAGAAGTCATTAAGTTTATATTTAATGCTTTGAAAAGATTAATAATTTAATCTATTGGCACTCCCTTGAAGGACATATTTTAGTCATTACAAAGCTTAGTATCTCTGAACCTTATGAGTTTCTGTGCTGAAAAAATGTGACTGATGTCCAAAGTTCCAGTATGAGTTCTCTCAACTTAAGGATTTAAAACCGGAAAAAAACACTCAATGGTTGCCTTCAAATCCTTTCTTTTGTAAATATGGAAGTTGAGGAAACCCAGAATTGTTAAGTGACTTTCCTATAGTCACAAGTAAAATTTAAATCCTGGACTTCCTGATCCTAAGTTCAGCATTCTATGTTTGGGATCAAGGGAACATTGTTGGAAGAAGTCTTCAATGCCATCTAATCTATTTCAAAGAAGTTAAATGTCTACTGGACATTCCATTTGATATGTCCAACATGTAAGTGGTCAAAGGACTAAAGCATAAGGGAGAGACTGGTGCCAGATATGTAGATCTGGGAATACTACCTATAGAGATGGTCATTAAATTTATGAGACTGATGAGGTTAACTGGAGAGAAAATATAGAGGGAAAAGAAAAGAAGATCCAGGACAGAACTGTTGGTAGCACTCACAGCTAGAGGATAGTGACCTTTTTTGATCCCTGGTTATATGATCAAAGTTTGTTGTGATAATAAAATAAGAAAAATTTTAAAGTGTTTTGAAACTTTAAAATACTATGTAACTACTAGCTATTGTTGGTTTCTGACACTTATTTTTCTTTTCTCTAAAATGGGTACGCTACTCTTCCCATGCCTGACTCACAGAGTGATTATGAATAAAGAATAAGCTAGAATATTTTGCAACTATAAAACTTCATATAGACACAATTATTATTTTTATGAAGTAGTTTAAGCATCTTCATTTTTATTTTAAGAACTTTCAAATAAAATTTTTCATAATTGTATATGATACCCCTTTAATCATGAATCAATTTAGTCAATTAATTAACCCCTCAGGTAAATCATAAATATGTAAATTGTGGTTTAAATACCCTATGTACCACAATTTAATGCAACTTTAGAGAATAAAAAACAATCTCTTCATGGTAAATATTTCAAAATATTTAATGCCTTGTAAAAAATACTCTGTTCCTGATGATTGGCCCTGAAGAGCTCATTTTAATTCTCTGCGTGTTCTTTTTATTTATTCAAATTGCTTTTTTCTATTTCCAGTCTTATACCTGATAAATACCAAGAGTCATATTCTGTAGCTATTTGGAATATATAAATTGACTATGGCTCCCTCTCCCCCTTTAATCATATTAGATTAACTCAGCATTGGGAATATTAGTGATCATTTGTTTTGGAAGAAATTCAAGAGGATGAATTAAAAAGCATCTTTTCAGAATCTTTATTCCCATCACTGAGATGAAGACTCTCACCAGTTCTAGCCCATAGAGTCTTTTACCTTGAGGCAAAAGTCACCACTGATAAAGCAAAATGTAAAGAAGAGATACATATTGTCTGATAGGTAATGTCACCATTCAGAAAGGACTCTATGAATCATTGTACCCTATGGTCCAGGAAGATTATATTTGACTCGGTGCTTTAAAAAAAAAACTGCATCAGAGAATGTGACAGTTACAAGACCTTCAAAGTCATTTTTTGCCAAGTCTAAAGTAAGATACAATATAAAGAGTAAAGGCAATATTAGAACCTAATTTCACCAACTCCGTCGAATGTTGTTCCTACTGCCCCATACAGGAAGCTGTCAACTTGTGATATGGGCAAAGTTTGTCTTCATCATCTTTAGCCAATTTTGTTAATTTTATTCATTCATACATTAATTCAATAATTATTAAAAGTATACCAAAGGCAGAAGACTTTATAGGCATCATGAGATTTGTAAAGATCAGAGTCAGAAAGACTCATCTGCCTGGTCTCAGGCACTTCTTAGCTGTGTGACCCTAGACAAGTCACAACTCATTTTGCCTCAGTTTCTTCTCCTGTAAAATAACCTGAAGAAGAAAATGGCAAGTCATTCCAGTATCTCTGCCAAGAAAACGTCCAAAGAGGTCATCAAGAATCAGACAACTGAAAAATGACTGAATGAAAATAATAAAAAGATAAAATAATATAGCTGCTCTCAAAAGTTTATCATCTCCTTACTGTCACCACCCAGTAGTCAGTCAAAACTTTTATGCTACCTGACTCAATTCTTACAAACTAAAAACCTTTAAGAACATCAAACTGGAAATCAAGACACCTGGGTTCTAGTCTGTGCTTTAGACAAGTCACTCTACATTTCTGGGGCTCAATTTTCTTATATGAAAAATGAGGAGGTGGAATTAAATGACCTCTAAGATTCCACCTACCATCCTGATGTACTTTGAATCTAAGGTGCAAGATAAAAAAATGCATCAATCCTTCCTAGGAGTGTTCAGCATTTGAAAGGGTTCTAGATAAAGTTCCATCTTTAAATTGAAGAAATGAATCTTGGATTGATTGAGATACTAATGATACACACTCATATGTATATATATGCATATAATCAAAATATTTAATATTAATATTAATTAAATATTAAATTAATGTAATATTAAATATTATAATCAATATATTTTAATTAAATGTCTGGGTTACTATGAGTAGAGCATTGTGCCAGAAAGTACCATTTGGTTACACAATGATTTGTATATATTACACTATCTTATTTATTCCTCACAATCTTATGAAATATCATTGAATCATAAATTATAAAATGAGAAATAAGCTTTAAGTTCACCTAGTCAAACTATTTCTCCAGTACATTAAGGCAGTCAGGTGGTAAACTTACTGGATCTGGAGTCAAGAAGATTTGAATTCAATTTCAACTTTACATCCTTTCTAGCTGTGTGGTCTGACCAAGTCACTTAACCTCTGTCTGCTTCAATTCCTTCAATTGTAAACTTAGGATAATGACAGCACCTATCCCTTAGAGATATTGTGAGTCAAATGAGATAATATTTGTAAAGCACTTAGAAAAATGTTTGATATATAGTGGGTGTTTAATAAATACCAGCGCTTTCCCTCCTTTCTACTGCAGTAACAGAGAGCTTACTATCTGACAGGTAGCTTTTTTCCATCCTTATCCTCTAGAAAAGGCATTTCACTTCTCTGGATTTCAGTTTGGTCAGCTGTAAAATGAGATAAATGAGGGTACTCTCCAAGGTCCTTTCCTGTTCTTTATTCTATTACAATTGATCTGAGCAAAGAATAATAGCAATAATTAATAAGAACAACATCTAGAACATTTGAACATTCCAAGTACCTTATATGTGTTGTATAATTTAATTCTCACAACAATCCTGTGAATTTAGCTATTGTAGGAATTGTCCTTAGATGAGGATAATGATTTCTACAAGATGACACCGTTGATTGTTGGATTATTGTTGGGTTAGAAACCAGGTTTTTCTGATTCTCTGTCCAGCACTGTTTCTTCTACATGATTTTATTTTATTTCTTTTAAGATAGCTTATGATTATAAAATCAGTCTCCAAATTTCCAATGTTCTCTTGCTTGCTAAATTCAGTGATCTTTTCTCAATCCTCAGTCTTTTTCATCTCTCTGTAACTTCAACACTCTTGATAACCATTCTTTCTGGATATTCTTCTCTACCTGTTTGTGCCTGTATTCTCCTCCAGTTCTCCTTCTACCTGCCTTGACAACTCCACTCGACTACATCTAAATCTAGATTATATCCACTAACCAAGGCTCTTCTACACTTTCTTTTAATGCTTTCTTTATACATTCTCACTTGATGATCTCATGAATTCCTATGAGTTCAATGATGAATCTCTGTGGGTAATTCCAAGATCAAAATATACGGAACAAGTCTATCCCATGAACTCTAGTTCTGCACTACCAACTGTCTTTTGGAAATCTTGAGTTAGAAATCCTGAAGGCATCACAAACTCAATATGCCTAAAACTGAATTCATTTTCTTGCCCCAAGGACTTCTGTGTCCCAAATCTCTTATTGCTTTTGAAGGCACCAACATCTTCCCATTTACCCATGCCTGAAACCTATTTACTATCCTCAACACCACACCTGCCCAATTTGTTGTCATTTCTCACTTGACTAAATTATGTATCTATCTACCTATTTATCTCTCTCTGTGTGAATATACACACATATGTAACATATATGTGTGTATATACATACATAATCTATCTATAATATATGTGTACATATATACACAAATAAGTGAATATCTCTCCATGTATCTAAATTATCCTATTTCTATATACTCCCACAGCCACCACCCTTGTGTAGATCCTCATCCTCAAACCTAGACCTCTGACTGGTCTTCCTGTCCTTAGTTTGTACCCATTCCAATTCATCCTCTAGCTTTTTGTCAAAATGGTACTCTGAAAGTGTAGATAGGTCTAACTATGTTCTCTTCCTCCTCCTGCTCCTTATGCAATAAACTCTAATGACTCATTATTCTCAGGATCAAATATAATTTTTAATTTGGCATCTAAATCCTTTGTCAATATGTCCTCTTCCTACTTTTCTAGTCTTCTTACACTTTACTACCTTCCATGCACTCCACAATTTAGTACTCCACTTGCTGTTACTTATACAGGATACTCCATCTCTCTGTTCTAACCACTTTCACGTGCTGTCTTCCATGCCTGTAATACTATCTCTCATTTTCACCTCTTAGCTTTCCTGACTTCCATTCAGATTCCTCTCCAGTCTCATCTTCTGCAGGAAGATTTTATTGCTCCCTCAGCTGCTAATGCCTTTCCCTCTAAGGTGACTTCCTTATTTCCTTCCTTCCTTTCTATCTATCTATCTATCTATCTATCTTTCTATCTATCTATCTATCTATCTATCTATCTATCTATCTATCTATCTATCCATCCATTCTCCTATCTATATATCCTCCTTGTATCCCCTATCCATCTTGTATGTGTATATGACTCTGTACCTTGGCTTTTCTATTGTAATGGGAGTTATTTGAGTGCAGATATTGCATTTTTTACCTTTCTTTGTATCCCTAATGTCTTGCACAATGCTGGACACATGATCATTGGTTGATTAATGCTTATTGATTAATTAGATAGTGCACATATTTTTATCTTTATTCTTTAGATGATGGACCCGAGACACAGAGAGATGAAATGACTTGTCCAGGATCACAGAGTCCTCTAGGTACAGGACCAGGGCTAGTCCACAGGCCTTATGAGTCTAAGTTGAGGCCAACTCTCACCAGAGTACACCATTATCTAGGGTAATAACACCCATCCTGGCACTTTTCATACACCTGTGATCTATTAAACTGACATAACTGCCGAGGTTTCCTTTTCGCTATAATGTGCTGTGTTAACTACACATTTCAGTATCAGTAAGCCTGAGTCATGCAGTTTAATTTTTTAATCTCAAAACATTTAAATCTAGACATTAATTTCCAACTCATTCCCCCTCCCTAGAACATGACCTTTACTTTAATAATGATGAAATTTATGAAGCACATTTCATCTCCCTGATTTACTGTAACAGGGCTAAATTAATATAAAAAATTATTGGAATGTTGCTCCATATTAAACCTCAATATAAAGATATGTAGAAGCAAAGTTACCAGTCCTTTCAAACCACCTACCTGCAGTCATCAAAAATTTGGATTAAAATGAGATTTAATGAAGGAATTTTTGTGTAGGTATGAGCTGACCATTGATCTTCCTTTCTACTCTGAACCTCTGCGATATTGTTATACCCTCTGATTACTCAGAAAAGCTTTTAGTCACAATTCAGACCCAGAAAATGGGTGTAAGGAAGGTGTCTCTGGGATTCTACAAAAATCTGGAAAAAATGTGAAAATTCAGGTAACAAAAATCATTTATTTTCTATATCAAAATTATAAAAGTTTCCATTCTAGTAATTCTTGGATGCCTCTTCCTAGCAATGAGGTGAGTCTGGATCCTCAAAGTGATTCTGGGACACTTGAAGTCCCCTCTAGATCTCTGGTGATGGAAGAACATTAAAGTCAAAAGAGCCTGCAGAAGTCAAGAAGCAGACCAAGAACAAGTGTCTATGCCTCAAATGTGTAAAACCAATGGATGCATATACTTATTGTAAGCATGTGTCATTATGAGGATGAGGGTAGTGCTGGTGTAATGTATATTCCAGCTTCAAGTTCCACATTAGCTAGTTAGTTGCTGGACAATTTTCAAATTGAGATATAAGATCTTTATGTATGTGTAGAGCATGGTGACGGCATTTATTAGATTGTAGAATCATCATCTTATTTGTGAATATCATCTTATTTGTGCTTCACAACATCTCTGTAAATATCATTGATTAGAAGAATTTCAGAAATTATCTTCAGAACCATCTACTCTATAACGTTAGCCAGCTAATTCATTCTTTCTTCAAGATCCGCAACAAGAAACTATCCACTTTTTGCTTGATGACTTTCAGCTCAGGAGATCATGACCTTTCAGGGAGCTTGATTACCTTGGATATACCTCTCAGGATGTAAGTTATTTCGATTTTTGAAATGAGAATTTATATTTCCTCTCAGGTCTTTTCTGACTCTAAATCTTATAATATGTCCTGCATGTCTGTTTTCCAAGGACCAGTTAAGCAAAATGTGGGGAGGTTCAACAAAAAAAAGATAAGCTACAACATAATAAAAGATTTTGGGGAAGAATCTTATGGAATTGCCTGCTAATCATTGAAGGGTTGATGATTTGTAGTCTATAGTACCCATGTTGAAGTGAGAAATCCTTGTATGATGTAACCTAAAATATTCGACTGATTTTTTTCATGAAAAAATGTATTATCTTGTATGTAAAGAAATTATCAAAATGTTCTAGGGCTCTATGGCTTTTCATCTTCACCCTCCATCCCTAATTAATTCATATTTCACATTACCTGATATCCATTGAAATGTAGGCAGGGATCTTTTTTTAAACCAGGAAAGGTTTTTATTAATTTTAATTTTTATGTTTGTTCCCTCTGAATGAACAGGACGCTTTGCTCTCCACCGGCTAGATGCAACCTCCTGAACATCTCACTTCATGTTTTCCCCTCTAATAGATTCCCTTTCAAAAGGTGGGATCTTTTGATGTACTTATGGTACTATAAAACATAAGTCAGAATCAGGTCTTTAATAGGTTCTCAAGGAAGTTTCTTTTTTTAACATTTTCTTTCCTTGAATTCGAAAGGCACCAGGTATTGAGAAATTCCCCCTCCTCCCTCTCCAGCACAGCTGCACGGTATTTGCACTATGCTATTATAAGAGAAGCTTTCAACACCATGGTCAAAGGCATCATTGAACTGATGGTACCTTGCTGATTCCATCCTAAAACATAAAAAAAAGAGACTTCTTCTGAGTTGCCTAGTACTAGTCTGACTGGCCTCCATGTCCATCTCTTTGTCTCTCTGTCTCTCTTTTCTTTGTTTCTGGGACGTTTTCTTGAAGTCACCGTATATTCATGGCTCTTGCTGAGTTCTAGAACTATCAGGGAAAAGGAAGGTGAGAATGTGCATCAGTGTGTCCTTCCTTATGTTAATTATGTCATATGTCAATAGTTGCTGCTATCTTACTTGTCAAAGCCTCCAGAGATACCTCTTGTTGATTTTCTGATGTGTTGCTTATAGTGACACTCTCCATTATTAATTAAAGCTCATTCTTTAGCAGCCTAAATATAACATCATGTAAATATGGTTCCTAAGCATAAGAACAGACACTACAAACAGCAAAAGTGAGAAGTGCCAGTTATTCATCCTTCCTCCACCATCTTAACCCACTGACTAATATTTATGGACCTGAATTTTATCAACTGTTCCATGGAAACAATTCCTATAAATCCCTCCATCCCATATTAAGATATCAGCTCTCATTCTACTTTATTTACTAGATGGTTTTCCATAACCCAGTATCACCCCAAACCTTATCCCCTCTTGACACCGATGGCTGTAGATAAATTTGGGCTCCATCCTTAATTATCTAAATAGCCTGCAGATGTTTCTTAGGCCTCTATCACATCAATAATATTACCATATTACTTGGGTGGAGATAGAGAGTTATTTCATTAGTGTAATTTGAGTTAAAGATCTTCCCCCACTCATTAACAATTCTCAGATGGAATCCATTAAAGGAAGCTTGATTAGGGGAGGGTTGTTTTATAGGGAGACCTACACCTTTTGAGGCACTGAGTCACAAAGGTGTTGATACCCTCTGCCTCTGAAAAGTGTATATATACTCTGAGATGAGGTTTTGCTGTGGAGATTCATTCTTTGAAAGAAGGTTACTGTGCCAGATGAGACTCTGGGTGACCACTAAGGAGCCTCCAACCCCAATCTTTGAAAATCTAGATGTTGATGCTTCTCTCTCTCGTAACTATGTATGTATGTAATGGTCAGACAGTTGGATCTGTCTGTTGATCTGTGATGTATGTATTGCTTATGGTCAGACAGTCAGAAGCCCTTTCTGTTGGTCTTTATTTCTTTGCTTGTATTTTCTCTATTGGTATATGTGGTTAAAGAAGATTGTTGACCTCTCAAAAGTTGCTTTCCTTTTAGAAAAGCATATCTAAGAACCTGTGCTAGTAGTCCATTCTGGATGTGTCAGGGTGCTTGCTGCTACAGTTAAAAATATATAACATAGATATTCTATGATTCATTCAAGTACCCCATGTCTTGATAAGTATCAAGTAAAATGTCAAGTCCCCTGTAAATCTCATTAGTTGTATATTTATTAGAATACTTTTTTTTACCACTCTTCCCTACCATAGATGTATCCTAATTCTGGAATTTTTTGTTTTCCATGAGTTTGTTGAGTCCTGAAATTTGAAATTTCTTATCACCCTTGAGATGAGCCCATTCTCCATTCTTCCTTTGCAAATTGTTACCAATCCTCTTACTTTCCCCATTTCCCCTTTCTAGCATAAATATAGAGCTCATTGACAGATACACTTACCCTAATATTATAATGCATCTAAAATATTCTTCTTTAACTGCAGGTTTATAAACTATAGCCCAATATTAAGCCTCCTTTTTGGTCCAAAATTCTTTCACAAAAAAATGACTCACTTAAAGCACTGGCCAAAGCAATCAGATATGAATCACAGAATCATATAATGTTAGAGTTGTATAGCATATTAGAAATAATTTTAGTTCTTGTTTTAAAAGTGAGGAACTTGAGGCTGCCATGATTGAAATTAAATTAACTGAGGAACAATGTTCTGAATACTTCAATTTATTGGTAAGACAAGCAATTACCAATAAAGGGCAGAGGGGTTCAGCATCTCAGTCAGTCAAAAGATCACAAAGTGAGGCTTATTAAACTTCATGTAGTTTGGAGGATATTCAATAGAGCAAAGAACAGGAAGAATCACAGAAGGAAAGAGAGATATGATTGGTTACAAAGTCAAAAGTGTCATAGATGATGAAAAGCAACATGACTGGATAGACGTCTGGAAGGGGTAGCAACAATCATTAGTTCCATCCTATTCACTATGGAAAGCTCACTGGTGTTGTCCACCTGTATGTTTAGTTCATGTCACAGTGACAGTAGACAAAACTTTCTTGAAGGACAGCCGGTGTTTCAGAGATAACAGACCAGGCTCTCTGGTACCCACCTGCACCCTTCAAGGGTAGAATATCTCTTCCAATTCTTCAAGGGCATCTAGTTGTATAGAGGTAACAGTTTTCTTTCAATTAAAGTGATCTATAGGAGAAACGCTTTTAAACTTAACTCAGAGAGAAAAACTGAACTTCTAGACTCATGAACTTCTGAATTTGACTCCGAGACAAAGAAGCATAATTCAGGCAGTTACAAAAGAGAATCAATTACAGAACAGAACCAAATATAAAGTACCAAATCAATATTTGATTTTCTTAAGGTCTAGCAATGTAAAGTGATTTGCTCCAGTCATTAGCACAGTGTGTCACACAGTAGGCACTTAATAAATGCTTACTGAAAGACTTGTCCAAGGCCACTTACTTAGTTACTGAGTGAATTGGGATCAGAATCTTGGTCTCTTGTCTCCAAGGCCTCCTAGTCCAATGCTTCTTCCATTATACCCTACTGCATTTCATGATGCTATTTTTGGCTTCAAATTTTCATCTCAATTTAGCCCCTTTAAGTATCATGAAACCGATTTATGATGAATTATTTGAGCTAATATGTTACTGGGAGAATGACACATATTTTATTGAAAAATTGCATCCTCTGCCTGGAAAGGATCTAGAGCCAGGAGCCTCTGCCAGGTGTGAGGTTCAGAGTGGTGCCAACTCCCTTCCCTTGTCAGAAGAAGACAGTGTTTTTTGTCATCAAATATGATGGATTGGGTTGACAGGTCAATATAAGGCATGAAAAAATCCAGAATGGGAGACTCTTAAAAGGTCTAAAAACATGGAACAAAAATATTTTCTTTGGAAGTGTGATGATTAAAAAGAAAATTCCTTGTGAAAGAATTACTTTCACCTTCTTCCTTTTAAATCAATTTCCTTACAGCCCATTTTGCCAGACTTCTTCCCTATTTCATTTTCAGAATAAATAATGAAGAAAAATTCTTAAATTTAAGGTCACAAACCATTTTTAGCTCTAAAAGTGTTCTGACATTCATATGGTACTCTACGCTTTTCATCCTCTCTTTTCGGTGAAAGAAAATGAGTAATGAGAAAGGAGAGAGAAATCTCAAAGTGACAGATTTTGGAGAAGTTAGTAAAATTGAACAACTGAACTTCTTAATAGGTGACAATGTGGTATAGGGTGGAAAGAGTGTTTTCATATAGATTTTTCTGCCAGCAATTTGCTTTGTGAACATTGTAAAATTGTTTGTCTTAGGCTCCTCCCTTCACGTATCTACTAATGCTAAAAACAAAGCTTGCCTCATCTATGCCACTGATAAATTTGTAAGGCTCAAAGGAAATAGCAATTATGTAAATAATAGATATTTATATAGTGCTTTAAAGTTTGTAAATGTTTTCATGTACATTATTCCATATGTTTCATCTCAGATAATGACTGAGAATATATAAAGTGTTATGTAAGTTTCATTATTATTCAAAGTATTCTTCTGTGTGCTTAAAAAAAAGTTTGTTCAAATAAATATTTTAAGATTCTGTTCAACTCAGTTCAAATTTGTAAAAAGCTGTCACCATTTATAAAAGATTATGCTAGGCCATAGAGAGACTGAATGATGAGTAAAACACTATCTTTCATTTAAAAAATTACCCTATTATGAAAGGTTAGAGAGGGTCAAAATAACGCTAATGATAGTACTTGGGAATACACAAGAGGGGTTCAAAGTTTTATGAAAGAGTTTACTATTACTAGATTAAAGACATCCAAGATTTTAACGAAGCTCATCCAAGTGAAAGGAGTCTTGAAATCTGGGGATGATTTTAAGAGGAAAAGATGCGAGCGAGAGCATTCCATACATATAGGGCAATCTGAGCATGGTAGTTAATAGAGGGTGAACAGAAAAGAGTTCATAGAAAGGGGATTAGGACAGGTTGGCTAGCACATAAAAGGCACTAAAGTTATTTAGGTAGAGATCAGTTTGGAAATGTAGGCTGGTTGTTGTCAGATACTTTTTGCTCTTGTTTAGCCATCCAGTCATGTCTGACATTTCATGACCATATAGACTATAGCATGCTGGACCCTTCTATCCTCCACTATTTTCTAAAGACTGTCCAAGTTCATATTTATTGTTTCCATGGTGCAGTCTATCCTTCTCATATCCTCTGCCATTCCCGTTTTCTTTTGCCCTCAATTTTTCCCCAAATCAGGGTTTTTTTCAATGAGTCTCATCTCATTATGTGCTCAAAGTATTTAAGCCTAAGTTTCAGAATTTGACCTTCCAATGAATAGTCTGAATTAATTTCTTTAAATATCAACTCATTTCATCTCTTTGTTGCCCAAGGGACTCTTAAAAGTCTTCTCCAACACCACAGTTTGAAATTGTTAATTCTATGGCCTCAGCTTCCCTCGTGGTGCAACTCTTGCAGTCATCATTGCTTCTGGAAAAAATAACAACTAGTTTTGACTATAGAGATGTTTGTCAATAAGGCAAAGTCTCTGCCTTTCAGTATAGTGTTCAGATATGCCATAACTTTCCTTCCAAAGAGCAAGTGTCTTCTAATTTCATGGCTTGATCTGCCATTTGTGGTGATCTTTGAGCCCAAAAATGTAAAATCTGTCACTGATTCTACTTTTTCTCCCTCTATTTGCCAGGAAGTGAAGGGACAAGTTGCCAAGGTCTTAATTTCTTTGATGTTAGGCTTCAAGCAAGCTTTGACACTCTCCCCTTTCACTCTTTTCACGAGGCTTCTTAATTCTTTTTTTCATTTTGTGCCATCAGAGTGGTATAATCTGTGTATCTGAGATTGCTGATACTTTTCCTGACAACCTTAATTCCAACTTTTGATTAATCCAGCCTCCCATTTTGCATGATGTGCTCTACATATAAGTTAAATAGATAATATGATTATATACAACCTTATTGTATTCCTTTTTCCTTTCTTAAGCCAATAGTTTATTTCATGTTTGGTTCTAACTGTTGCTTCTTGGTCTGCATACAGGTTCTTCAGGAGACAAGATCTGTACTCCTATTTCTTTGAGGACTTGCCACATTTTGTTAGTGCCTCATAGGGCTTTATTGCTTACAGCCCCATGGTTATTTGCATTTTAAAAGAGGACTTTGGGAGACAATTACTTAATTGGAAAGACTAAATCTTTCTTTAGTCAATGGACTAAATAAAGTAGAAATTTAGATACTGAGCAAGTTTGGTCATCAAAATATTAGAATGGGAAGAGTCTAGGTATCATATAAGTATGATGTTGGAATTCCTAATTTCCTTCAAAACTCAGATCAAGAGCGACATTCTCCATGAAACATTTCCTTACCCTACATTTAACTTCCAGTACCTTGTCTTTAGCATTGCCTTGCATTTGTTTTTTACATATATGTTTATCAAGATATATAAAAAAAATTCTCCTTTGAATGTAAGCTCTTTCAGGGTAAGGACTAATTTCTTTTTTTTTTTTGTCATTGTATATCTAGTGTCTAACCCAGTGCCTGGGATACATCATTACTGATAGAGTCTAATCTAGTCTATTTCTCTTATTTTTACAGATGAGCAAAGTTGTTTCTAGAAAAATTAAATGACTTACTCACAATTACACAGTAATTTTATGTTTGGAGACCAAAGAGCAGATCACATTGGTGCATGTGTTGCTTGGAAATATAGAGTCCTCAGAATTACTATCCTGTATCAAAGAGTTCTGGGTAAAGAGAAAAAGTAAAGGCATAGAGCAGGAGAGTCAATTTTTTTTTTCTCCAAAATGAGTCATATATCAAAATATTTTTGTGGGTAGGCTGAATACAGATTTTTTTTGGGTAGCAAGATAAGATAGATGCAGAGAAATAACTAGGAATTTTTTTGAAAAGAAAAACACTACTGGGGACAGATACACAGAAGTTAGACTTTGACCCCAGGACTCTGACCTCTAAGAGGTCAGCTTTTATCTTATCTTCCTTATAACGCTGCTCACCATACACATCCCAGCCATTTTCAAAACATGCTCCTCTACTCCAACCATTCTCTTCATCATTTTCTCTCTCTCTGTAAACTGGACTCTTTCTCTGGGACTCTGCATTCCGGTAGGTACGCATTGGTCTTATAATGGTCATCATGAACACTGGGGCCATTTCCAAACTGAGCTGATGTATTAGTAGCCTTCTTTCCCCCCTTTCAACATTTATGTGTTGACTTTCATTAAAACACAAGGTATTTGAGAGCAGGAACTGTTTTGTTTGCTTATATCTATATTATCAGCACTAGCACAATGCTTGGCACAAAGGGAACACAAATAATTTTCATTTATTCGCAGAAGACAATATAGTATGTAGTCAAGCCAGAAGAGAGAGTTGTCTGACCCTCACTCTACTGGGAAATTGGGGCAGCAAAGGCAGACCCTAAGAGAAAGCTGTTATGGCCATGAAATGGTATGGGGGCAGGGCTAAACTTGGGGAAGTTTCATTTTATCATAAATTTAGGTTTTGGAATGGTAAACATTATGGGGTGAAAATGTTACCCTCTATTTGTCAGCACTTTGGGGCAAAGCCCCATTTATCATGTGCTAGTTATAGCGTGAAAATTAGGATATTAATCTTTTGAAATACAGTATATAGAAGCAGTATAAAAATGATGAACTAAATTTGTTCACATACCTTTTTTTTTTTTAGTAAACAGTAGTTTATTTTTTTTCCAGTTACAAGTAAAGCGAGTTTTTAACATTCATTTTTATAAGATTTTGAGTTCTAAATTTTTTACCCTCCATTCCTCCTCCTCCCAAAGATGACAAACAATCTGATATGGGTTATACATATGCATTCATGTTAAACATATTTCCACATTAGTCTTGTTGTGAAAGAAGAAACAAAATAACAGAGAAACATACATGAAAAGCAAAAAACAAAAAAAGTGAAAAATACTGTGCTTCCATCTGCATTCAGATTCCATGTTTCTTTTTCTGGATATGGATAGCATTTTTCATAATAAGTCTCTTGAAATTGTCATACACCTTTTAAACCTAATACATATATGCACATAGACATAGCATTCATCAGTTTTATTCATGTGAATACTACCATTCAACAGGCTAAAACTCTTCTGGATAATTGAGAAGTGAATTTAGGAAGGGCACTTCTCAATTCTAACTCCAAGTTTTTATCACTGGAGGAGGTTTGGCTGCAATTTTAACTGTTTCATAGAAGAATGCTTTTTTTCCAGAGTTAGGTGAAGTCAACACTCTCTTGTATTTGGCTGAGTAGTTCAACATTTCAGACAAGTAACTTGCATAATATACTCTGTGTATATTAGCTAATTAGATCATTTTCATTTATTAATTTGATCATTCATCCATTCATTTGTTTGTACTAGAAATCTCAGTCTGTTCATCACATGCTTTAAACCTTGGGGTTGAACTGGGACAGAGGCCTCTGAACCTAAGTGGTGTAACTGGGAGGTGTTAGCACATGGCTGTTGCCTTGTTTTCTGACTTTGGACTACAGCAGCCCTCTACCTCTGCTTCCTTTCTATAGTCTATTAGATAAAGTCCCAAAGCTCTTGTGCAAAATATGTTAGGAAGCTTGATGAGTAGGAAATTCATTTTTAAGCATGAAATGAAATGAATTTATTTGTTTATTCCTCTCTCATTCATTTGCTGATTCACTGGACTGTGCCATGACTCAGTAAAAATTATGAAATTCTTGGTTCATGTTAAGAAGCTGCACCTGCCCCCTCAGACCAATTGCTACACTTCTCCAGAGGCTTGCATTTATAGTTGGCAGCTGGATACTTTCACACTTAGCTATGGATTTTGTTTGCTCTTAGGTTATTTGGATCAGCACCTTTTTTTTCCTTTTTGTGTTATTTTAAACATTAAATGATAAAACTGTTCATAAAATCCTTAGCATAGTTAGAAACATTTGAGAATACCTTGCAAGTCAGCCCAGTTTCTTGTGAGAGAATTAATAATGGTATTCTTACTTAGTTTATCTGTACAAAGAAACTCAGAAGCAAAGAATTGACTAAAGTACCAAAAGAAATAAATGGGAAAGTTAGTTAAAAATGGATCTTATGAGGGACTGCTCATGAGGGAGTGGATAGAACACTGACCCTAAAGTCAAGAGGATATATGCTCAAATCTGGCCTCAGACAATTACTAGCAGCAGTGTGATCCTGGGCAAAACACTTAACCCTGATTGCCTCCCCCCTGCCAAAAAACAAACAAACAAACAAAAAAACCAACAAGACAACATCAACAGAAATGAATTTCTATTATCTATGAGGAAACACTATATAATGGAGATAGGTCTGGTCAGAAGATCAAGACTCTAGCCTTAACTTTGCTGGCCATTAGTTCAGTGTTTTCTAAGTACCTTGTATGATCATTTCACCTTCCTGAACCTCGATTTCATGTCTATAAAATAAGGTTAATAATATAGAACCAGACTCGTATTGGCATGAAACACAAATATATTGAAAAAATCCTTTGATGCTATAAAGAATTATAATGATGTGAAGACATTAGTATTTCATGATGAACTGGGAAGTTTGATTTTTATTCTTGGAATGATTCTAGGGCATGTCATTAAACCTATGGTTTCTGAGCATTTACAAAAGGAAGGCACCATCACTAGAAACCAGGATAACATTTTCACCAAGAATCTACCAAAATGATCTCATCTCCTCCCTCCTCCCCTCCCCACTCCCTTTTTGGGCAGACTGACTAGATTGGTGAAGGAGTGGCAAGAGAGAAAATTGAGAGCTGGCTTTGGAATTAAGTCTTGGATTCAAGTCCTACCTTTGATACACACTTGCTGGGGGATTCTCCCTTAACCTCCCAGCCCCTTAAGCAACTTGCCAAGATTATGTTATAGACAAAGTACCATACTGTACTAGTAGAGGAAGTTTCCTCATCTAGGGATTTCCTTTAAATCTCATGTTGGAAATTTCCTCTCTCCCCTTCCCATTCCTATCACTATGCATATCCCTATTCCTATCCTTAGCACTTTTTCTTTCCTGACACCTATCCCTAACTATAGATTAGGAGTCTAATCTATAAGGTAAGCTCTAAACATTTTATCTGGATAGACAAATGTTATTTGCCAGAGCCTGGTAGGTTTGAAAGTGTTTAAATGACTAGGCCCAAAGAGTACTTATTAATGAGTCATTAATAAGACTATTAATGAGTCAATAAGTAAAGAGTACCTATTAATGGATCAACTTGGAAAGAAGTGAGCCAAAGTGCTGTCACTGGCCCTGTGCTGTATGGCTTTGCTCTAAATGATTTGGATGAAGGTGTGCTATTAAATTTACAGATGGTACAAACCTGGTTAAGATAGCTAATAACATACAGCAAGATCCAAAAAATATTTCAGGTGGGAAGAACTGGTCTAAGTTATGAAGTTGAAGGCAGTCTGTTATGATTTTAACAATTCTAATTATTAAAAGGTTTGTCCACATTATTTCTTTTTTTTTTTTTTTATTGAATAAATTTATTTAACTTTTTACATTCATTTTCACAAGATTTTGGGTTCCAAAATTTTCTCCCCATTTGT
>CM053772.1:216477651-216502424 GCA_028658325.1 Potorous gilbertii
GGTCTAAAACCAAGAATCACCTACCCAGCAAAACTGAGTATAATACTTCAAGGGAAAAACTGATCTTTAAATGAAATAGAGGACTTTCAAGCATTCTTGATGAAAAGACCAGAGCTGAAAAGAAAATTTGACTTTTAAACACAATAATGAGAAGAAGCATGAAAAAGTATACAGCAAAGAGAAATCATAAGGGACTTACCAAAGTTGAACTGTTTATATTCCTACATGGAAAGACAATATTTGTAACTCTTGAAACTTTTCAGTATCTGGGTAGTTGGTGGGATTACACACGCACATACACACACACATGTACATGCATGCATGCACACACACACACATACGCATATGCATGCATACACAGAGACAGAGAGCACAGAGTGAATTGAATAGGATGGGATCATGTCATAAAAGAAATCAAGGTAAATAGTGAGAGAGAAGTGTAGTCGGAGGAGAGAGGGTGAAATGGAATGAGGTAAATTATCTCTCATAGAAGAGGCAAACAGGAGACTTTTTAGTGGAAGGAAAAAGAGGAGAGCTGAGAAAAAATAACAAAACATGAAGTTTACTCTCATCACATTCGACTAAAGAAAGGAAGAAAATGCACACACATTTTGGTATGAAAACCTATCTTACAATACAGAAAAGTGGGGGAGAAGGAGATAAGCAGGGTGGGGGGATGATGGAAGGGAGGGCAATGGGAGGAGGGAGCAATCTGAAGTCAACACTCTTGGTGAGGGACTGGATCAAAAGAGAGAATAGAAACAATGGCAGGATAGGATGAAGGGAAATATAGTTAGTCTTACACAACCCAACTATTATTGAAGTCATTTGCAAAACTACACAGATATGGCCTATATTGAATTGCCTGCCTTCCCAAAGGTCAATGGGTGGGGAGGGAGGGTTGGGGAGAAGTTGGAACTCAAAGTTTTAGGAACAACTTTCGTGTATTGTTCTTACTACTAGGGAACAAGAAATACAGGTAATGGGGAATAGAAAGTTATCTGGCCCTACAGTACAAAAGAGAAGATGGGGACAAGAGAAGGGAGGGATGATAGAAAAGAGGGCAGATTGGTGATTGAGGAAATTAGAATGCTCAGTGTATTGGGTGGGGGGAGGGGACAAATGGGGAGAAAATTTGGAACCCAAAATTTTGTGAAAATGAATGTAAAAAGTTAAATAAATAAATTTATATTAAAAAAATAAAGTATACATTAAGACTGTTATTGCATAGATGTTTATTGCTTTAAGTGTACTCTTCCAATTCAAGTTTGCTTTCAGAATGTCAATAAGCCTCTTTAATATATTCACCTCTCAGCCTTATTTTTTTATGCTTTCTATCTGCCTGGCAGAGACCAAGACATTTGTAAGGTAGTGCTTTAATCAGCTGGTTTTGTGTGACCACAAAATTTCAGCTTAAAACCTTTGATATGTATCTTTTCTCATGATATATTAAAAATTTGACACTTATGTAATTCGCATGAATGACATTTTGAGATTTTATGGGTAGAGGACCCAGCATGATAGAGTAGAGGAACACCTTCAAAAAACCCTTTAGAACAATGCCTCAAATTGAATTCTGCAGTAACAAAGTCAATGAAACATTAAAGTATATATTCTTGTAACCTATGACAACTTAGGAGGTCTAAAGGAGAGAGCTATGACATAGAGGTAGATGATAGCCTGGAACCAACATGTTTAAAACACAAGTAATTACAGAAGCAACAATAGGCTTGGGAACTTTCAACTCATAGGCAGTAAGAGAATCTGGCTACTAGTCAGAAAAATATTAAAGAATACCCCTGTGCTAGCACTGGATACAGGATTGGATGCTGTTTGCCAATTCTGATACCTAGGCCCCCTTTTGATTAGCAGTTCTATGGCAAAGAGTTGCACTTTCAATCAAGGAGTGGGGACCCAGAAGAGAAATATTGCTAACATTCACAAGGGATAAGGGCCTTTGTTGAGAAGTATCTTTTCCAGTCCTATGGGAGCTGGGTTACTGAGGAAGAGTATCAATTCTGGTCCCCAGGGTGTAGGAAACCTGAAGAACAGTGTCAGTTGCAATCCCAAGGCATCAGGGGTCCTTACTGGGCAAACACTAGAGCATACACCAGGAAAGCAGTGAATAAACCTCTTCCTAGATCAAACCTGCTTGGAAACACTGAAAACTTCAAAATCATCAGAAATAGCACTAAAAAAGGAGTGTAAAAAAGCCTAAAGCTTGGGACAGTGCTTTTCTCCCAATATTGAGAACAAATCCCACCTTTAACTCAGGAGATAGTGTGGAAAAATGAGCAAACAATAACAACCAAAAAATTTCCAAACTATAAAAAACTATAGAGACAGAAAAACATCAAGAAAAACTTCTGAATTAGATAATGAAGTAAAAATGTCTGTCAGTAAAGCTTCAGAGAAAAACATGAATTGGACACCATCCTGAGAATGATTTAAAAAATCAAATAAGCGTTGTAGAGGAAAAATTAGGTAAAGC
This sequence comes from Potorous gilbertii, assembly GCA_028658325.1. Classification (NCBI taxonomy): domain Eukaryota; kingdom Metazoa; phylum Chordata; class Mammalia; order Diprotodontia; family Potoroidae; genus Potorous; species Potorous gilbertii. The sequence goes on from CM053772.1 coordinate 216,480,143, forward strand.
AATGAGAGTGAAGGAAGAAAATTATGAAAACACAATTAAGAGCTTGGTAGAAGAGGCATTAAAAATAATGAAGAAGATAACTTAAAAAAACAGACTTGGATAAATGGAAGAAGAGTTACAAAAATTTACTGAAGAAAAGAATGCTTTAAAAGAGAACTGGCCAAATGGAAAAAGAGGTGCAAAAGGTTGTTGAAGAAAATAATTCCTAAAAAAGAAATAGAATTGAGTAAGTGGAAGCCAATGGCTCCATGAGAAATCAAGAAAAGAAAAATCAAAGGAATGAAAAGTAGGAAAAAATATGAAATATCTCATTGGAAAAGAAATAAAACCAATGAATCTGGAAAAGGGGTCAAAGGAGCTAATCAGTTTTTTGAAAAATATTTATTTATTTTGATACACCTTTTTAATTTATTTTTTAAAAATTATTTTACTTGCTTTCAGTGTTCTACAATCACTTCCATATATCTTAGATTTTTCCCCTCCCTCATCCTCTTCCCCCTCTCCACCCCTCTTCTTCAAAAGGGTATGCAATCTTATATAGGTTCTACACATACTTTCCTATTAAATATATTTTTACACTTTTCACCCTCCTTTCTAAAAAAAAATGAGTTGAAAATTCACTTCTTAAATTCCTTTTCAATACACTGTGAAAGAAAAAAATTGTGGTATCAATTATACACGTGAAATAATGCAAAACATACTTCCATCTCAGCCATATTGCAAAAAATATCTAAGAACAATAAAGTTGAATTTGAATTTAGGCTCCATCATTTCAGTTATTTCTTCTTTTTTTAATTTAGTATTTTATTTCCACCAGTTACATATAAAAACAATTTTAGCATTTATTTTTAAAATTTTGAGTTTCAAATTCTATCCCTTTTTCCCTCCCTATCCCCCTCCCCCATTGGGAAGGCAAGCAATTTGATATAACATACATGAGTAGTCATGCAAAACACTTCCATAAGTCATGTTGTGAAAGACTATATTTCCTTCCTTCCTATCCTGTCCCACCTTTATTCTATTCTCTCTCTTCTTTCATCCTGTCCCTCCTCGAGTATTTTGCCTCTGATTATCTCTCTCCAGTCTGCCCTCCCTTCTATCAGTTCCCCGCATCCCCCTGCTTCTCTTGTTCCCTTACCCATTCTTTTCTATGGGGTAAGATAGATTTCTATATGTAATTGAATATGTATGTTATTCCCTCTTTGAGCCAATTCTGATGAGAGTAAGATTCACTCCCTCCCTCTTACCTCCTCTCTTTTCCCCTACGCTGTAAAATCTTTATCTTGGCTCTTTTATGTGAGATAATTTACCCTACTCTACTCCTCCATTTCTCTTTTTCTGAGTACATTCCTCTTTCTCCACCCTTAGTTTTATTTCTTAGACATCATCCCTTCATATTCAACTCACACCTGTGCCCTCTCTCTATACTCCTTCTAAACTGCCTTAAAAATGAGAAAGGTCTTATGAGTTATAAGTATCATCTTTTCATGTAGGAATGTAAACAGTTTAGTAAGTCACTTATGATTTCTCTTTGCTGTTTACCTTCTAATTCTTCTCTTGAGTCTTATATTTGAAAGTCAAACTTTCTATTTAGCTCTGGTCTTCTCTGAAGAATACATGAAATTCTTCTATCTCATTGATTGTCCTTTCCACCTCATGGATTATATTCAGTTTGCTGGGGAGGTGATTTTTGGTTGTAATTCTACCTCCCTTGCTCTCCAAAATATCATATTCCAAGCTGGGCATTTTTCTTTGATAATTTCTTGAAAGATCATGTGCAGATTCTTTTTAAAATAAAATTAATCTGAAAGAACAAAAGGTCAATAACAGCAAAGAAATCAGTGGAAAAAATAACATAAAGGAAGGTAGTATCAGCATCCAACTCTGTTATTACAAGTGCTTATCATTAAAACAATCTGGTACTAGCTAAGGGAGTGATGGATCAGGGGAGTAGATCAGGTATACAATATACAGTGATAAGACCATAGCAATCTAGTGCTTGATTAAACCCCTAAATCCATGATTTAGGAGCAAGAATTCACCATTTAATGAAATTTGCTATTTGTATTATATTGGCTTGGTGTGATCATAAGCAATTATTATTCCTCCAATTTTTATTTATATCTTTCTTTGCACAGAAAGTGTTTTGTAATCCTGTTCATATAGTTCCTCATTTCTTCTTGGCATGTGGTTTCACAGGAATATTATATGCAGTTATTTTAAATGGAATTTCCCTATCTCTTGCTATTAGATCTTGTTAGTAGCACATAGAAATGCTAATTATTTATGATGGTTAATTTTATACCCTTAAACTTTACTAAAATTGTTAATTATTTCTAGTAGTTTTTTAGTTGAATCTCTAGTGTCCTATAAATGTATCATCATGTTATCTGCCATGATGGTATTGTTTCCTTACTGTCTATATTTGTTATTTAAATTGTTTTTTTGTGTTATTACTATTGCTGTCATTTCTAGTATAATATTAGATAATGACATTGTTGATAATGGACATTCTTTCTTTACCTGTGATCTTATTGGAAAGACTTCTAATTTATCCTCATTCAGATAATGCTTGTTTTTGATTTTAGGTAGATAGTTATTATTTTTAAGGAAGGCACACTTTATTCTTATGCTTTCTTTTATTTATTTTTTAAAATAGGAATGGTTGTTGTACTTTGTCAAAAACTTTTTTCTGCTTCTATTGATATTAATTTTATTGTTTTTGTTATTGATATGATATCAATCAAGATGATAGTTTTCCTAATATAGATCCAACCCTGCATTTATGGCATAAATATCATCTGATAATAGTGTATCATCTTTGTGATATAGTGCTATAACCTTCTTGCTAGTATTTTATTAAACATTTTTAAAATATTCATTAGGGAAATTGATCTATAGCTCTTTTTTTTTGCTCTCCTTGGTTTTCATATAAAACTACACTTATATAATAAAAGGAATTTCACAGAATCCCTTCTTTGCCTATTTAAAAAATAGTTTATATGATATTGGAATTAATTTTTCTTTGAATGTTTGGTAGGATTAAATCCATCAAAATATTTAAAAAATGGTCTCTAGATTACATCCCCCTTTCTAAGCCAAAAATCATTTAACTATGCTACTACCTCATGGTGAGACACTGAACAATTCATTTTCCTTCTCTATTTTCTTGTCTTTAAAATGAATGTGTTGCACTAATGATTTCTAATGCTCCCATTACCTCTAAAGTCATCTGAGTTCATCATTTTAGTGTGAATTTTACTCATGACGATGATGAGAAGCAAGGATCTATGCATTTCCTTATATCATAACCCCTCACCCCCACTTGTATGATTCCTTCTGTGATCACTTTTTATATGAAGTTATTTCATCTTATAAGGTCTAGTACATTTCCTCACCTCTATGTTCCAACTCATCTGGGACCTTTATTGGTAACTCATTTCAGAAAGGCAAGGAATAAATCCAGGTCTGTGGCTACTTTCTTCTCCTCCTCCCCATTGTTTCATAAATGCCTTTTGGACTTTCATGCCATACTAAATTATAGTGATGTCTCAGAATATTTGATAAAGACATTAGTTCTTTTTGTTATCCATAGGTCAGGAGGTTGGGAATAGGTGCTTGGGAAATAAGTCCTCTTTCTCAAATGCAGATGTCTCTCAGCAAGCAAACCACACATCTTCAGGAAGAAACCATGGTAGGCTTCATCTTCCATCCCCAAGACTTACATAACTGTCAATTTGGATCCCAAATAAGGCTCCTCTGTGTACTTGTTATAAATCATCTGGATTTTATTATAGAAGGATTAAGAATTTTAACAAGGTAAAACTTTCAGGCGATGCAGCTGTTTGCCTCAGTCTTAAGTAAATAATGCTATGGAAATTGGTTCTGTGAGATGGCATCTTGGCAGGATTAAGAGTCTTGGAATGTTGGAAGTCATGCTGTTCTCCTATGATAATAAACTATCCAAGGAATTTATAACACTTTACCTCTTTTTCCTGACCCTCAATCTGATTTTGCATTCACCCATGCTCCTGTATCTGACCTGTGACACTGACCTAAACTGAAAGTTGCCCAGTGCCCACTGGTGTGTGTGTGTGTGTGTGTGTGTGTGTGTGTGTGTGTGTGTGTGTGTGTGTGTGTGAAATCTACACCAGTGAAGAAATTATGATTTTTTTTGTCCAGTCAAAGACTGATAAATATCTATAGAAACTAAATTTTATTAAAGACACTTAAGATGAAAATGTCTTTTAGAATATCCTAGTTTTCACAGTGGAAGGATTTTTGAAGAGGATGACTCTGGAATTTTAGTTTACTATATTTTCCATAAAAGAAGAGTACATTATATATCTTCTTATTCTACTGTACAACTATAAGAGTCCTGTCAGTATATTTTGGAATTGGGCTGGAACAAGTAAGGGTATGGTATACTTTTCTGTCCAACAGATTGTTTACTTCCCAGACATGCCCCTTTTGTTCTAGGACCTCCTCTTTATATCCAACCTCTTCTTTGAACCCTCTCTCTATCATCTAGAAGCTTCTTTTTTCAGTCTATATCCTTCAAATTTCCTGGAGAGAGGATGGATTAGAAAAGAGAATGCAACAATATGTTATTTACAAGAAACAGACACACACACACAGTTAAAAATAAGGGACTGTATCAGAATCTATTATGATAAAGCCAAAGTTACAAAGACAGAGATAACAATTATGACCTCATAGAAAACAAAAAAAAGCCTAGTTAAAAGAGATAAGCAGGGAAACTGAACTTGATAAAAGGCACCATGGACAATGAAGTTATGTAAATACTACACAGATATGTACCAAATAGCATAGCATCTACATTCTTAAAGAAAAACTTAAATTAATTATAAGAGGAAATAAACATCAAAATCCTATTAGTGGGAGACGTCAATTTCCCCCCTCCTAGAGCTAGATAACTGTAAAATACATAAGAAAGAAGTCAAGGAGATAAATAGAATCACAGAAAAGTTATATATGGTAGAACTCAGGTAAACATTTAATGGTAGTAGAAAGGAATATACCTTTTGTCAAATGCATATAGTTCCTTCACTACAACTGGCCCTTTATTAGGGCATTAAGATTTCACAACCAAATGCAGAAAAGCAGAAATTTTGAATGCGTTCTCTTCAGACCATAATGCAATCAGTGTTACATTTAATACAGGAAGCAGAGATTTAATAAAATTAATTAAAACTAAAAACACTGGTGATAAAGAATTAGTAGGTAAAACATAAACCATAGAAAAATTTACTAAAGCATATATCAGTAAGCACTTTAACATGCACAGGGGGCCCTCTTATCACAGGTTCTTTGATATGCTTCTCTAAAAGGAGAGGCAACTTGTGAAGGGTCAACAGTCACTTTATCAAGCACATGTATCATTCACTTAGTTCAGGGGAAAATGTCAGCATCCTGACCATCAGAGAAAATACAGAGAGATCAAAATCAACTGACATTCTTCCAATTATCTAACATAAGCAATATATACATCATAGATCAACAGAGAGATCCAACTGTCTGACCATTACGTACATACATAGTTATTAGAGAAGGAGGCACCAACATCTGGGTTTTTAAATCAAGGAGCTGCTTAGTAGCTTCCCAGAGTCTCATCTGGCACACAAATCTTCTTCCAAAACTAAGCCCCAAAAGTAAAACCGCATCTCAGAGTCTTTATACACTTTTTAGAGCCAGAGGTCATCACAACCCTTCAGAACAAATACCTCTTTAACAAAAGATGTGGGCCTTCCTACAAATCTTCCCAGGCCCATTAATGGGCAAGGAAGATCTTCTTTAATACCATTAATATAATTAACAATATAAATACATATACAGTTCCTAGTTAAAGAAACTCTTGTTTCTGTACTTTACTCCTAATAAAGATTCTTGGTTGATAAAGGCAAGATTCAGTCAGGGGCATTTGATTATACTAAAACAAAAACAGCAAAAGATCCTACTTTACTTGCCATCACACAGCAATGAGACAACAGCAGAATTTGTAAGATATATTTAAAACTTAGAGGAAAATTTATATAGAACAAGGGAGAGAAAAAGTAGGATAAACTGGGGAAGCATAGGATGGAGGGAAATACACAATAATTATAACTGTGAAAAATGTCAAGTTTCTCTTATAAATGCCTAATTTCTCAAACACATAGAGAAATATGTCAAATCTATGAAAAAAAAACCCCAATTGATAAATGCTCAAAGATTGGAAGAGGCAATTTTCAGATGAGATATTCAAAGTTTTCTATAGCAATTTTTAAAAAAAATGCTTTGTCATTACTCATTAGAAAAATTCAAATTAAAATAACCTGTCAGATTCACTAATGACAGAAAAGGAAAACAATAAATATTGGAGGGGATGTGGGAAAATTGAGACACTAATGCATTGTTTGCGGAGTTGTGAACTGATTCAGGTATTCTGGAAAGTACTTTCAAAGTATGTCCAAAGGGCTGTAAAAGTGTGCATACCCTCTGAGCCAACAATACCATGATGGAGGTCTGTATCCCAAAGAGATTAAAAAAAAGGTAAATGGAACTATATATACAAATATCCTTACAGCAGATCTTTTTGTGCTGGCAAAGAATTGGGAATTGAGCGGACCACTTATTGAGGCTGATTTAGTTTGGTTTATGATTGTGATGGAATACTATTGTACTACAAAAACATGAGAAGCAGGATGCCCTTAGAAACACCTGGAAAGTCTTACATGAACTGATAAAATGAGCAAAACTAGAAGAATATTGTACAAAAATTCACTGAGAATGAGTTTTTTCCATCAGTACTCTGATCCAAGACATTTATGAAGGACTTATGATGAAAAATGTTACCAATCTCCAGAAAAAGAACTGATGGAATATCAGTGCAGATTGAAGTATACTTTTTTTAACCATTTTTCTGGTGTTTTTATTATTGGTCTATGTTTTCTTTCACTACATGAATAATATGAAAATATGTTTTACATTATTGCATATTTATAGCATATATAAAATCTTGCCTTCTCAATGAAGGGGGGAATTAAGGAGAGAATTTTGAACTAAAATAAAATAATTTCTTACAGGTAAATTGGAAAAAATACATTATTAACTATAAAATATTGGAGTCCCCAATTTTTTCCCATGTACCTCTCACCCACTCCTTGAGAAGGCAAAACATGTAAAATATTTCCATATTATCCATGTCTTACACACACAGAAAACCCCCCCAAAAAATAAAGAAAGGAAAAATGTATGCTTCAGTCTGCTCTCAGAGTTCATCATTTCTTGCTCTGAAGGTGGACAGCCTTTTTAATCATGGCTCCTTTGAAACTGTCTTGCATCATTGTCTTGATCAGAGAAGCTAAGTCTTTGACAGTTTATTGTCTCTACAATATTGCTTTTACTGTGTACAATATTCAGTTTCTGCTCACTTTCCTTTGCATCAGTTTAAATAAATCTTCCCAGGGTTTTCTGAAATTATCCTACTTATTATTTTTTTTATGGAATATCAGTATTCCAACACAATCACATAACACAACTTATTCAGTCATTCTCCAATTGATAGGCATCCCTTCAATATCTAATTTTTTGCCACCACAAAAAAAGATCCTACAAATACATTTGTACATAGAGGTCCTTTTCCCTCTTCTCTGGTTTTTTTGGGTCATAAAACTTGTAGTGGTATTGTGGGGTCAAAGAGTATGCATTGTTTTATTGCTCTTTGGACATAGTTCCAAATTGTTCTCCAGAATAGTTGGACTGGTTTACAACTCCCCCAACAATGCATTGAAATCTCACTTTTTTTCCATATCCTCAGCATTTGTCACTTTCTATTTTATGTTAGCCAATTTGATACGTGTGAGGTGGTATCTCAGAATTATTTCTATTAGAATTTCTCTAATCAATAGTGATCTAGAGCATTATTTCATGTGAGTATCGATAATTTTGATTGCTTCTTCTGAAATCTCTTTCAAATTTAATCTTTATTTTGAATATTAATCATTTTAATTTGGAATTTTGATAGTTCTATAGAAGAGAAATAAAAAGAATATGTTAGTGAAAAATCCTATTATCTGATGTTGTATCACTGAAGACTTGAAAAAGCACTTTTTCTCTCCCCTATTTGTTTCCCTAATGAAAGCCTTTTCTTCTCATGTTGGTTACAACTGTACTCTCATTCATGTGTCATAGTTCTATCTAACTCTATTCTACATATGTTCTCCTTGGATCACAAAATGTCCTTAGACTCATGAAACAGACTGTGAAGAATATTAGAAATAACAAGGATCTCAAAGATCATCTAGTCCCATTCTTTTATTTTTTTCCCCAGTAAGGCAGATTAAATGATTTAATTAATTTAGGTAGCAAATAGGAGAGTTATAGTGTAGTAAAAGCCTTTTGTGTTCCTAAAGGTAAAACTCTTTTAACTACACCTTGCATGGTTGAGTGAGTTAGTGCTAGGATTCATTAGTAGTAAATGCCACATGATAAAAATAGGTAAGCTAATTTCCTCATCTTAGATTAATAAAGGTTTTCTTATTTTCTATTCTAAAACTATTCTCCAAGATAATGCATCGTTCAATTTTGTTCTCGACAAATAAATGTGCCTTTTGTTCATGGGAAGATTTGTGTTCATATCTATCAGTTTTTCTATCTATCTATCTATCTACCTACCTACCTACCTATCTATCTACCTGTCTATCTGTCTATCTTACTAAAGATAAACTGTAATGTCCATAATTGCCAAGCTAAAAATTATTCTCTATAGCTCAAGTCTCCATCCAAGCATCCAGACACTCTCTGGGGCTGAAGCTTTCACAATAACTTTATCTGTCAAGTAGTTGTAAAGTATTCATCTGTATTCTATCCATCCATTAGGAAAGTTTCATGTAAAGAGATCCGATGTGACTGGAAACCTAGATTATATTTAATTTTATGAGACTCTTGGAACTTGTATGTGAAACATTTTAATGTCATTGTGGGGCATTTCAAATGCAAATCTATTTTTTCTCCTCTGATGTTCATTGTTTTCTCTTTCCTTTTCCATGACTAACATTCACCACTTGTAGATAGGAACTTGATCTATTTCAATTCAATTAAAAATATAGATTATTTACCATATGCAAGGCCCTTTTAGATGCTAAAGCATAAAAAAAATCAATAAAACATGATGCCTGTCTTTTAGAAGCTTACAGTTTGAGAGGAATGGCAAAAGGGATAAATAGATAAAAAGTAGTAGCAAATGAGCAACATAAGTTGTGCTAGAAAACTGACTGTGGAGTCAGGAAAATTTGGGTTTCAGCCTCATCTTTAACACATTCTGACTGTGCAACCCTCAGTAAGTAACTGTCTTTTAGTATTCCCAGAAAAGTCTAAGAATCGAAGTTTCTTCATTGCTGATTTGCATTGATAGAGGGTATTATTTCCCCTGGGAGCTCTCTTCACTGATGAAATCACAAATCTAATAAAACAAAAAGAAAGAAATTAAGTAGATTATGAAAGTGTTGAAAGGAGATATAAAGGGCAATGGGAATTCCGAGGATGAAGCCATCATTTCTGTTAGAGATTATTAGGTAAGGTTTTATTTGAGAAAATTTCATTTGATTTAGACTTTGTAGGATTGGTGGGATTTGAACAGGCATCTATAGTATAAAGAGTGCTGGATTTGGAAAAAATAAACCTGAATTAAAATCCCAGTTCAGCTACTTATTTTTTCTCTGATTTTGTGCTAGTCACTTAACCTCTCTGTGCCTCAGCTTCCTCATTGGTAAAATAACTAGATGTCCTCTGAGGTCCTTTCCATTTGCAGGTCTATGTTCCTAGGACCTTGTGTTCAAGCATCAAAATTTAATGTGTTGAGAGAGAGGAAGCCATTCTAACATCAAGGAACTTCATAAACAAAAAATGGAGATGGAAACATATTCTCACTCCAGGACTGTGAAGGTTCCTATCAATTACAGAGGGCTTCTTTTCTCCTTAGTTTGATTGGTGGAGAACCAAAAAGAGGCTTGAAAAAGCTTTATCATCTCCCTGGTCTAGAATCCTACTAGATCTAAGTGGGAAGATTGAGCTTTGTGGCTAATTAACCCCCTGATATCAGCATCTATCATGTCTTTATTTTAAAAGAATTGGAAATATGTGACAGTCTTTGAAAATGTGTAAATAAATGAATTAAAAAGTATGTATTAAATACTCACTGTGCAAAGGACTATGCAAAGTACTGGGGAAACATGAAAAAGGTAAGACCTTCCTTGCTCTCAAGGAGCTTGTATTTTAATGAGGAAAAGAACACAGAGGAGGGAACAATACACGTAGAAAGAGAGACAATGCAACCAAAGCGTGATCCTGGGATTTATGAATAAAATTAAAAGATGTGAAAACATTCCTTTTGTTTTTCATTTTTTTCTGTCTTGAGTTTTATCTGTAATTGGCACAGGAATGTAGAGCAACATTACTGTATTTCTCCTCCCCCAAAAGAACTTATAAAAAATGATACCAATTTTCCAAAGTGGAAATTTCAAAGAATAAAACCCTCAAGACTGAAGATCTCTCCCTCCTGGGGATAATCAGAACAATTTATGACAGAAGTAAATACAAAAGGCAGCTCATTAAGCCCCAAGAATTGAGATATTGGCAGTAGGATGTACTTAGTAGAGTGTGAGGAGAGAGACTTGGTGTAATAACATTATTCTGATCAAAGCTACAGGTGGCAATAGCTGAAGAGGTAGAAATGATTTTATGAAAATGAAACTAACAATGATTATACTTTTGAGAGGTAGCTGGATCAGATCATTCAAGAGAATGGCTAGCTTGGACTCCTCACAGCAGCCCCAGGAGTTGGAGTAAGCTTCCCATTAGTATAGCTGTAGGGTAGGGCTGTTAGATCAGACAATCAGTCCAGCTTCTTTCCCTTCTATGTCACTTAATAGATTGTTGTTCAAATTTTCAATGTCAAAATCAAATAGAAATAGGGCCACTGTGTGTATGTGTATACACATATGCTTGTACATTTGTACACATAAACATGTACACACATGCATGTGTGTGTGAAACCACATATTGACATTATCTCTCTTCCTAATTAACATTACCTACCAGGATCTGTTAGGTGATTTGTGCCACAGATGGAATTAGAAGCTACAGTTCAATGTCATTTACTCAACAATATTCCTCACCATGTGTCTTACCCTCCTTTCCACCCAGTACCTTGGCTTCTATGATGTATTAGGCATCTTTCATCTGAGTGAACCAATCAACAAGCATTTAGTAATTGCCTACTAAGCTTTAGTCACTGTGCTACGTCCTGAGGATGTCAATTGACAGAGAGAATAATCAGTGTATAGAACAGGGAGTGTGAATAACAAATCAGAGAAGCTGGAATCTTGACTAGGTTAATATAAATTTGGGGAAAAGTGAATGTGCCTGCAATCTTTCCAGGTGCAGCTTGATTCTAATTTATCTTTCTTCCCCTTAGGTTAATAAAGTCACAAGAAAAAAGGAGAGATCTGATTCCCTTTTCTCCTTCTGGACTTGAACCCATGTACTTGCCTTCATAATTAATTAACCCTTTATACATTTAGCTTTCCCAGGCTTACCATGAATCTTCTCTAGCGGTGGCTGATTTTTTCCAAGAACTGAGTGAACACATTTATGACACAAAGTAGGGAGTGAGGTAGGGGTGAAGGTGATGAGATGGGAGAAAGATAATGGTTAAGGAGAAGACCTTCACAAAAGTCCCCCAAGAGGACAAGATCTACTTATATACTATAATGAGGCTGACTGGTACATTGTTTGTAATTCACATCGGAGTCTCAGGTGTTAGATTAGAAATTAATATCTGCTTTTTCTCTGGTGTGAAAGCAGGATTCAGGAGACTTTTTGTATTTCAGTGTGACTTTTTAAAAAAAATTATAGTATGCATTTTATCATTAAAATTTTTTTTATGTTTACCTAGAACCATCACATTTAACCTTATGATGACATAATACAAATGTAATTACTGCCATTTCACAACTGAGGAAACTGAAAAGTAGAAAGGTGAAATGATTTCCCTGAAGTCATGCAATTAATAAAGAGTAAAGTCAAGCCTGGCTTTCTGACTTAGGGCAGTTAGAAGGGGGATATACAAGCAGAGGGACAAAGTATGAATTGAAGATGGAGGGAAGATATCTATAAAAAAGTACAACATACTTTTCACTATACACAGCCTATACTGTTTTTCAATGATTGCGTTCAATTTGGACCATAGATTTGGAACTGGAAGAAATTCAGAGATTCTCCGTTTGAACTCCATTCTATAGATGGGACTATTTTGAGACAAAGATACTAAGCAGCATGTCCTGGTTTTTAGAATGAATGGAAAACTGAATGAAAATATATTATTAAGCGCTCATTGTGTGTGGTAAGAAGTGAAGGTAGGATTAGTTTTCTTATCTTCTGACTACAAATTCGGTGTCCTTTCTACTCTTTTGTGTCAGATTTTTATTATCTAGTTTCTTCTTTGTCAGTTGCATATCTGCACAATGTGTCAGTTATTTAGGAAAAATGTTCAAAAGTTCTGAAAAACTTTAAATGCTATATAAGTGTTTGAAGTTACTTATTAGTAGCTAGATGGAGAGATATATAGAGATAGCTAGAAAGATAGATTATAGATAGATGATAGATACAGATATAGGATAGACTTGAGAAAAATACTTCTACAAATATAGATCAGCATTTTCTCTTCAATTTATAGTTTTTTATTTTTAAAAATTTATTATTTTATTTTCCCCAGTTACATGTGAAATAAATTTTAACATTCATTTTTAAAATTTAGAATTTCAAATTCTCTCCTTTCATCCCTCCCCACCTCCCTCATTGAAAAGGCAAGGAATTCTATGTAGGCTATACATATTATGTAAAACATATTTCCATATTAGTTATGTTGTGAAAGAAAACATAGACCTTCCCTGCAAAAAAACCTCAAGAAAAATAAAGAAAGTAAAAAAAGTATGCTTCATTCTGTATTCAGGCACCATCAATTTTTCTCTGGGGATGGATAGCATTTTTCATCTTGAGTCCCTCAAAATTGTCTTGGATTTTTGTTTTGCTGATAATAGCTAAGTCATTCACAGCTGATTATTTTACAATATTGCTGTTACTTTGCACACATTACATTTTTTTGCATCAATTCATGTAAGCTTTTCCAGGGTTTTTTTTTTTGAGAGCATTCTGCTCATCATTTCTTACAGCACAATAATATTCCATCACAATCACATAGTCATTGGCCAACTGATGGGCATCCCCTCAATTTTTAATTATTTATCCCCAGAAAAGAGCTGCTATATATTTTTGTACATATAAGTTCTTTTCCTTTTTGTTTTTTGTCTCTTTCTGGGTGCAGACCGAGTAGGATATCACTAGGTCGAAGTGTATACATGACTTTTATAGCTCTTTGAGCATAGTTCCAAATTGCTCTACAGAATAGTTGAATCAGTTCAGAACTCCACCAACAATACTTTAGTGTTCCAATTTATGCACATCACCCCCAATATTTGTCATTTACCTTTACTGTTCTCTTAGACAATCTTATAGGTATGAAATAGTATCTTAGAATTGTTTCAATTTGTATTTCTACAATCAACAGTGAATTAGAGCAGTTTTTTTTAAAAAATGCCTGTAGAGAGTTTTGATTACTTCATTTGAAAACTATTCACATCTTTTGATCCATTATCAATTGGGGAATGGATCTTAGTTTTATAAATTTGATTCCATTCTCATTTGTGAATTCTCATTTCTCAGAGAAACTTGCTTCAGATATTTTTTTTGTTGTTAAATTTGCTAAATGTATTTTCCTCCATCCTATTCCACATCTCATTTATGTATATATTCTCTTTTTCATTTCACCTTGTCCCTCCTCAAAAGAATTTTGCTTCTGATTATCCTTCTTTCAATCTGCCCTACCTTCTATCACCACTTCCCTTCTCTTATTCCCTTCCCCTCTTACTTTCCTGTAGGTTACTGAGTGTGCATGTTATTTCATCTTCAAACCACTTTTGATTAAAGATCACTACCCCCTACTTCTGTCATCTACCACTCCACTGTGAAAGCTTTTCCCTGTCTCTTTTATATTTCTCTCGGTGCACTCCTCTTTTTCATCCCTTAATTTTGTATTTTTAGATATCATCCTTTCATATTCAACTCACACTTGTCCCCTCTGTCTATATATACTCCATCTAACTGCACAAATAATCAGAAAGTTCTTATGAGTTACAAGTATCCCTTGTAGGAATGGAAAAAATTTAACCATATTAAATCCTTATGATTTCCCTTTCCTATTTACCTTTTTACTCTTCTTTTGAATTATGTTTTTGAAAGTCAATTTTCTATTTATCTTTGCTCTTTTTATCAAGAATATTTGAAAATCCTCTATTTCATTGAATATCCATTTTTGACCCTAGAAAAGTATACTTAGTTTTGCTGGCTAGGTGATTTTTTTGGTTGTAATTCTAGCTCCTTTGCCTTCTAGAATATCATATTCCAAGATCTCTGAATTTTTAATGTACCAGTTGCTAAATCTTGTATTATTTTGACTGTAGCTTCATAAATTGTTTCTTTTTGACTGCTTCCAATATTTTGTCCTTGACCTAGGAGCTCTAGAGTTTGGTGATAATATTCCTGAGAGTTTTCATTTTGAGATCTCTTACAGGAATGGTTTGTAGATTCTTTCAATTTCTATTTTACTCTTTGGGAAAATAGTAAAGTAGGACACAGAATTCCAAGCTCTCCAGATTTTCCCCATAAGCAAGACAAAGTAGGAGCTCAGAGCAAACAAAAAGTGGTAAAAATAAAGAATAATAGGGACCCTTAGTTCCTCTTGGAACAACTGGAGAAGATACACAGAATATTGCAGGACTGAGGTTTGGTCTCTGTGACACCTCCAGGTTAGTTCAATTAAGCACAAGGCCTTGGGTTAACTGGGTTTGGAGATAGTGTTAGCTCTAGCTATAGGAAATTTCATCTTCTGGACAGTTTGGGGAGTCAGACATCTGAGTAGGGAAGATTGAGGGAACATCTGCTAATAGGGGACCTTAGGACCATCTGTATAACATAGACACAGCCCTGGGTGAGAAGGAACCAGCACATACCTTGTGAGTGCAGAAGCAGTGGGACCGGGTTGCCACTGGCTGTGGGCACTTACAGGAGGGTGGAGTTCTTGGTTTTAGCTACAGGCCAGAGAGAAGAACTCAAGGTAGATCTGAGAGGCACCATTATTCCCTATCCCCCATCACTGCAAGTGATTATAATAAGCTGCTACAAATAAAACACACAAAAAAGAGAAGGCAAAAGAGAAAGGGTCCAACTATAAAAAGACATGAGTTCATCTTCAGAGGAGAATATTGAAACAAAAACAGTCTCTGTTACTCCAAGAGTTACATGAAATGGTCACCTGCCTGAAAAGAATTTATAGAAGAATTCAAAAAAAAGATTTAAAAATAAAACAAGATGGATTAAGGGAAAATTTTTAAAAAATAAGAAAAAGCAAAACAAGGACATTATGAAAAGAAAGTCAATCAACTGGAAAAAGTGATTCAAAATCTTGAGAAAGAAATTCCTTGAAAATTAGGACTGGTCAAGGGGAAGCCAGTGAAGTCATATCAGATCAAGATATAAAAAATCAAAATGCAAAGAATGAAAAATATATAAGATAATGTGAAACATCTCATAAGAAAAACTGATGTGGATAACAATTCACAAAGAGAAAAATAAGAATAATCAGAGCACATGCAAACTATAATAAAAAAGACTATCTTGATACAATAACACAAGAAATAAATCAATAAAATTGTCCTGAAGCATTAGAACAAGAGGAGAAAGTGGAAACAGAAAAAAAAAATCCTCCAATCAACAGCTGAAAGAGATCCTATGAGGAAAACCTACAGGAATATCATAGTCAAATTGCAAAAACCCAGCTCAAGGAGGAAATATTATGGGCAGCAAGAAAAAGAAACCAAACCAAATATGGTGAAGTCACAATAAGCATGACACAAGATGTAGCAGCAGTGGCACTAAAAGACCACAGGTCTTGGAGCACTACATATTGAAGAACAAAAGAACTAGGGTTGCAGCTGAGAATATCAGACCCACAAAGTTAGGTATAATCCTGAATAAAAAGAAAAGATATTCTATGAGTCACTAGACTTTCAGAATTTAAACTTAACAGAAAATTTGACATCAAAGATTCAAGAGAAATATAATGTATACTTCAAAGAATAATTATAAGGGACTCATTCAGGACAGGATCTTTACTTTTTTATATGGGGAAATGTAAAACATGTCTAAAATTGTTATTAGTAATTGAATAGTTCAAAAGAAAGATTGGAATAGACATGAGTGTGATTTGATTCAGGAAAGTAAAACTGTCTAGGAAAGGACAAAATGAGTAACTATATTATATAAATGAAGTGTGAGAGGAAGAACTGACAAAGAGAAACTAGATGGAGGAGGAGTGATATTTCTGGAAACCTACTCTCATCAGACATGGGTTAAAAAGGGAAAAATATATACATACACATATACATACATATATAGAAGTTCAGAAATTTTGAATTCAGAAAGAAATAAAAGGCTAAAGAAATAGGGAAGGGGAAAACATAAAAGAGGGATTTTTAGAGAGAACTCTATTCGCATCATATCTTGGTTAAAGAGAAAAAACTATATACATGTAGAAGGGAATAAATCTTCTAATTTACAAAGAAATGGAAATGAGGGAATAGAATGGGGGGGTGGGGAGGTATAGAAGGTTGACTAGATTAACAGGAATGAACTAAAGAGGGAAGGTCATATATATTTGGAAGACTATAAAAGTCTTCAAAATTCAAATAGAAAGAAGGTAAGGGGAAATGGTGAAATAGAGGATAAGGAGGGGTGTATGTTAAGTAATAGGAGAGCAAGTTAGTGGGTTGAAGTAAAGTAGAGGAGTCGGGAGGGATTGGAAATGTGATATACTCAAACATAAAATAAAGATCAGGAATAGAATTTGGTAGAGAAAAAAAAGCAGGAGAAGTGATCATGATCTCAGACACAGTTAAAACTAAAACAGATTTATTCAAAAGAGAAAAAATAGGGGAAATATGCTTTATGTCAGCCATATTAATCGATACTGTTTTAGTCTATTTTAGATTCTTGACAGTATTAAGTTGGCATATTGCTGTGGTGCAGGAAATGATGACTTAGAAAAATATGGAAAGACTTGGAGTTATGAAGGAAGATGTTATCCACCCTGAGATAACAGGCAGACAAATACAGTATGGTTTTACATAGATGCGTATGAATGTATATGTCTATATATGACTATGATTATAGATATCTAAGTATATATGTATATGTAAGTATATATGTATGTATATGTTTATGTGTGTGTTTATATGTATAGATATATGTATGTGTATATAGAATATGTATATGTGCATATATATATACACCTATATATAAAATTATGTATATATATCATCTATCTATCTATCTATCTATCTATCTCTATGCTTAATTATGGCCTTCTTGGGGGAGAGAAGGAGGAAGGGGAAAAAAGAACAAAGTAAAAAGTGCACAGAAGAGAACAAAAGAAAACTTGGAAAAAAGGAAACAAAGAAAAGATGAACAGCTCTAAACACAATGTGTGTTGTTTATTCCATAGACTTTCTTGACATGGAAATTTATTCCTACATATTTTGAATCCTCGCATGTTCTGCTGTGCACATGGCAATAATTTTTTCTTTTCTTATTTTGTATTTAAATTTTAGTATTTAAGCTTGTAATATTTGTTTTTCTTTTTTTACTGTGTATTTGAGTTTTAGTATTTAAGTTTAAAATAAATTAATAAAAAAATAGGAAATGAAAAGAGATATACCATAGTATTGCTCATTATAAAAATGATATTCATGGGAAGAAGTCTGGGAACCAAAGCAGGAAGAATGGTAGAGAACATTTCAGTGAAAGTCAAAGAAAAAAGAAAAAAAGTGATTTTGTCATTGGAATGCATGACAATAAATGGAAATTAGATGGGGAATTTGGGAAACAGAAAACAAAGCTGTCAAAAAGACTGATATATTAGTAGTGGGAGACAATAACAACAAAAGCAACAGCACCATCACAACAAAAACAACTCACAATCTGTTGTGCTAGAATTTTCTCTCTACCAAAGGCAGAGCAATTTCTTTTTCCCTTAGGGGTAATTGATTCTTAAAAGGATGGAGGAATACCCACTTGATTCTTCTCATAAACAGGGACAACCTTGCTGATGTGGAACTGATAAGAATTTATGAGGGGTAAGTGATTATATATATGAAAGAGAAGAGGAGGAAAATTGGACACAGTAGTACATGAACCCTAAATTTTGAGAAAGTAGATTAGAAAGGGTTCAAAGGAAAGCTAGGTAATATCCCATGGACTAAAATGCTTTGGGGAAATCTAGCCAAGAGGAGATGGGGAGATAGTTAAGCATAAAATTCTCATGACATTATGGGATGAATTCCAATGAGGAGGAAAAATGAGATTTGTCTTAAGAGACACATAGATAAACCGTGACTTCCCAATCAACTTAGATTTTTTAAAAAAAAAATTGTTTAGCAATTGGAAGTAAGGTCAGGTCGATGTAGGGGTGTGGTACATTATTATAAAAACAATTACAGGAATGCTAACATCCATAGTGAGCTGAAACTGGTAAGGAAAACAAAGGCACAAAAAATAATTTTTAGAAATAGTGAAGGAATAAAGCAGGGATAAAGCCTTGTTTGGGGGGTGGTGTATGATTGATGATGATAACTGATGCCAGAAAGAATGTAGGGCTGTTCAATTTTTTGTTTCTGCTTTCTCTGTGAGGGAGAATGACTTTTGAACTGGAAAAAAAATAATTAACAGGCAGTTGATTCCCAGAATAAGTAAGAAAAAAGGAAAAGAATGTTAGGCTGCCCTGAATGAAATAGAATCACCTTACTCAGATGCACAATATCTTTGGGTCCTGAAAGGTTGACAGGTGTGATTACTGAGTCACCATCAGTAATATTTGAAAAATCATTTTGAAAGATCATGGAAAACAAGAAAGATGTACATAGTTGAATCAGGACAAATGTTCATTTTTTAAAAGAATGAGAACAAAATCTTCAAAATAAAAGTCAGTTATCTTGACTTTTATTCTTGTGAACATTTTTAAATTAATCATTAAAGAAATGGTTGATTAATGAGAAAAAAGAAACAGTGTTAAAGAACCATTATGGTTTCATCAAAAACAGTTCATGCCAAAGTAACCTCATCTTTTTTTTTTGACAATGTTACTAAACTATTGGATAATAGTTCTATGGTTCTAGTTTCCCTAATAAGTTTTTGATAAGATATTTCATATTATTATGTTGAAAAAATGGCAAAGTATAGAGTTGATTGTAATATAATCAGATAGATTCAAAATTGGTTGAATTTCCAGGCTCAAAGAGTACTGTGATTGTTAATGATTTAATATCAACTTGACTGATATGCAGTCTTCAACGCAACTTCAGTGCGTTATCCAGGGATTTCTGTTTGGCCTTGTGCTATTTACTATTTTTATAAGTGACTTGGATAAAGGCTGGGATTGACACATGCTTATTCCTGCTACAGGTGGATCTTTTGAGCGCAGAAATTCTGAGCTACAATAGGGCTAAAACCAATCATGGTTCCATATTAATTCCAGCACAAATCTGATGAACATCCAGTACTAGAGGCCTATCATATGGCCTGAAAAGGGGCAAACTAGTCCAGTTTGGAAACAGAGCAAGTCAAAGCTTCTGTGATGATCAATGGAGAGGTTGGACATGCTAGTGGATACTATACTTCTAGCCTCAGTAAAATAAGGATACTCAGTCTCAAAAATAACAATAGAAATAAAATCAAAATATTCTGGTAGATTCATTAAATATCTGGGTGACACAATCATTAGTGACACTAGATGACAGATTTAGGATCCAAAAGGATTTTTCCAGGCTTGCATATTGGACTAAATCTAGTAAAATGAAATTCAGTAGTGATAAATGTCAAAATTTACACTTAAAAGCAAGCAAACAAGCAAACAAAAACCCTTCACAAGGATCAGATGGGGAAAATATGTTTAGAAGTTTTGAAAATGATCTTGGGGTTTTAGTAGATTGCAAACTCAATATGAGTTAAAAGTCTGATGCAAAAGACAAAAACAGTGTTAATTTGATCTCTTATTGAGAGGCATAGCTTCCAAGAATATCAGGGAGATAATCTCACTGTACTCTGTTCTCATCATATCTTATCAGGAGTACTGTTTAGTTTTAGCATAGTGTTTTAAGACACATATTGATAAACTGGATAATGTCTCAAGGAGATCAACTGGGATGGTAAAGAGCCTTAAATCCATCATATTTGAACCTAGCTTGAAAAAACTGGGGAGGTTGGAGAGCAGAGACAAGATGGTGGAGTAGAAGGACAGATCTCCTATAGCTCTCCTCATAAAATACCTATAAAAATGACTCCAAACAAATTCTGGAGCAGAAGAAGTCATAAAATGATAGAGAGAAACAGATTTCCAGTTCAAGACAGTGTGGAAGATGGACAAGAAAGGTCTATTGCACTGGGTTTAGAGCAGAGCACAGTCCAGAGTTGGCCATGCAGCATGGAAGGGACAGGACAGGATTGGAGCAGGATTTGGGGAGTGGACACAGCTTCAGTTCCCAGATTTCTCAATCCTTAAATGTGAAAGACAGCTTCAAAGGTCAGTAAGACCTCTTTCATCTGTGGGAGAGGGGAGTGGCCCCATCCCTAGTCCCAGGGCTACTGCAGCCACTGCAGCAGCATTTTTCACTTTGGAGCCCTTGGTATAAAGACCCTGGGAGAATCGAGAAGCTGATTTAGGTCTCAGTCCTCAGTGGTGGTCCTGGGATGAGTAAGAGCATTGGCATGGTGAAGCTGGAGGCAGTTGTGGAGAGGGAACCATACTCACAGTTCCAGGGCAGAAAAAGAATGCTTTTGGATTCTCACAGACCAGAGCACAGGACAGAAGAGGATTAAACTCCTCTCCCTTGATTGTGTCACCTTGGAGGAACTAAGAACTTAGAGGTCCCTAGAGATATCTCAACAAATAGCTGCACAAAACCTCTGAAGCCTAGAATAGTATACCCTCCACTTGACAAAGGACTCAAGAGTCAAGTAACTGGCTGGGAAAATGCCCCAAAAGGGGAAAAATAAGACTATAGAAGGTTACTTTCTTGGCAAAAAGGTATTTTCTCCCATCCTTTCAGATGAGGAAGAACAAAGCATACCATCAGAGGAAGACATAATGTAAAGACTTCTGCATCCAAAGCCTCTAAAAAAAAAAAACACAATTGTCTCAGGCCATGGATCCAAAAAGATTTTGAGAATCATGTAAGACAGGTAGAGGAAAAATTAGGAAGAGGCATGAGATTGATGCCAGAAAATCATGCAAAGCAAGTTAACAGGTTGCTAAAGGAGACACCAAAAAATGCTGAAGAAAATAACACCATTAAAAATAGACTAACCCGGGGGGGGGGGGGGCGGAGCGGAGTAGATAGACTCACATTTGCTAGCTCCGAATCCACAGCCCATAGATTTCCTGTAAAAAGAACTCCTGACAAATTCTGGAATAGTGGAAGCTGCGCAGCAACACAGTGAAGGAGATTTCCGTTGCAGAGAGCCCTGAAAAACTGACCGCAAAGGTACCCCGGACGGGACTGGAGCCCTGGCCTGCGGAGCCCTCCCCTTCCCCGCCCTGGCCACACAGCACTGAGAGGAGCGAGCAGAGCCCAGCAGGCTTCAGGGATCTGAATCTCCCGTGGCCTCGAAGGTCCCTCCACCCACAGAAGCACAGGTCAGTGAGAGAGACGGGCTGAGAGGGGAGCGGGGTATCTCCGGGACTCAGACGCCCTGGGAGGCAGTGGCCGGGGCCGCTTGGCCAGAGGCCCACAGAGCAGGCAGGAGCTCCACTCCAGCTCCATTACAAAAGATCTCTGCATAAACCCCCTCAGGGAACTGAGCCTGAGAGGCGGCCCTGCCCCCACCTGAGAACCAGCAGATAAGCTCCCATTGAAGAGCAGTCAGGCCTGGTGCCAAAAGCCCTGAGGCTGGGGAGCACCATTTGAATCTCAGACCCCAAGCACTAGCTCTAGGCCAGGGGGTGTAGAGGACTCTCAGAAGTCAAATAACTGGCTGGGAGCATTTGAATCTCAGACCCCAAGCACTAGCTGAGCAGATCTAGGCCAGGGAGTGGAGAGCACTCTCAGAAGTCAAG
>CM053772.1:216502924-216556416 GCA_028658325.1 Potorous gilbertii
CAGAGCCAGAGGGCAAAAGAAATACTGAAAGAATCCAATGATCACTTCCTGAAAGTGATTCAAAAAGAGAAACTCCTAGGAACATTGTAGTCAAATTCCAGAGTTACCAGGTCAAGGAGAAAATATTGCAAGCAGCTAGAAAGAAGCAATTCAAACATTGTGGAAGTACAATCAGGATAACACAAGATCTAGTATCTTCTACATTAAGGGATCAAAACACATGGAATATGATATTCTTTAAGTCAAAGGAACTAGGATTAAAACCAAGAATCCCCTAACCAGCAAAACAGAGGATAATACTACAGGGGGGAAAATGGTCTTTCAATGAAATAGAGGACTTTCAATCATTCTTGATGAAAAGACTGGAGCTGAAAAGAAAATTTGACTTTCAAACACAAGAATCAAGAGAAGCATGAAAAGATAAACAAGAAAGAGAAATCATAAGGGACTTACTAAAGTTGAACTGTCTACATTCCAACATGGAAAGATAATATTTGTAACTCTTGAAAATATTCTCAGTATCTGGGTAGTTGGTAGGATTATACAGAGAGAGAGAGAGAGAGAGAGAGAGAGAGAGAGAGGGAGAGAGAGAGAACAGGGTGAGTTGAATAGGAAGGGACCATAGCTAAAAAAGTAAAATTAAGGAGTGAGAGAGGAATATATTGGGACAAGAAAGGGAGAAATTGAATGGGGAAAATTATCTCTCATAAAAGATGCAAAAAAAAGCCTTTTCAATGGAGGGAACAAGGAGGGATGAGAGAGGGGAAAAGTGAAGCTTACTCTCATCACATTTGGCTCAAGGAAGGAATAACGTACACTCAACCTGGTATGAAAATCTATCTTACAATACAGAAAAGTAAGAAAGAAGAAGATAGGAAGATAAGCAGGGTGGGGGGGTGATGGAAGGGAGGGCAAATGAGAGGAGGGAATATTTAGAAGTAAACACTCTTGGGGAGGGACAAGGACAAAAGAGAGAAGAGAAGAAATAGGGGCAGGATAGGATGGAGGGAAATATAGATACAACATGACTATTATGGAAGTCAATTGTAAAACTACACATATATAGCCCATATTGAATTGCTTGCCTTCTCAGTGGGGATGGTTGGGGAGGGGAAAGGAAGAGAAGTTGGAACTCAAAGTTTTAGGAACAAATGTTGAATATTGTTCCTACATACAACTGAGAAATGAGAAATACAGGTAATGGGGTATAGAAATTTATCTTGCCCTACAGGACTAAAGAAAAGATGGGGATGAGGGAAGGGAGGGAATGTTAGAAGGGAGGGCAGATTGGTGGAAAGGGTAATTAGAATGTTTAGCATTTTTGGGGTAGGGAAGGGGAGAGATGGGGAGAAAATTTGGAACTCAAAATTTGGTGGAAAGGAATGTTGAAAACTTAAAATAAATTAATAATTAAAAAAAAGAAAAATATTTTCCCCTAAGTACTGCTTTAGCTATATCCCACAAATTTTGGAGTATTGTCTCATTTTATCATTCTTTTAATTAAATTATTGATTGTTTTTTAACCCACTTATTCTTTAGGATTAGATTATTTGATTTCTAAGTAGCCTTTAATCTATGCTTCCAGGGCCCTTTATTAAATGTAATTTTTATCACAAAAATGAAAATATGACTACTACGGAAATATGTTTGCATGACTTCATATGTTTAATCAATGTGATATTGCTCGCCTTGTCAAGTAGTCTGGTGAGTGAGAAGAATGAAGAAAATTTGAATTTTACAATTTAATAGATGAATGTTAAAAATTTTTAAATATAATTAGAAAATATTTGTTGAAATAAAACATTTTGAAAAGAAAATCTGAATTCATTTTATATATTTTAATCATTGGTATTATTATTGAAATTTTCATTGGAATCACTGTTAGCATCCTTGAATCCAGATCAGCTCTTACGCCAACCAACTTTGAATTTACCTCAGCTCACATATGTTCTCTCTGCAAAAGTGAGATGAAAATAACAGGATATTAAATTCAGAGCTGGAAAGGTTGCTGAAGGTTTACAAATGCAAACCCCTGATTTTACCATTGAAGAAACTGAGGCCTCTAGCAGTGAAATTAGTTGTCCCAGTCACACAGATAGCAAGAATCACAACTGATTTCACAAGTTAAGAAAGGACCTCAAAGACCATGAAATTCAGTTCTTGATAAATGCCCAGTCTATATGGCTGAGATGTAATAAAGGGCAAATGACTTCATTTATACTTTGACAAAGATGAAGCACTTTTCAAGACACCGTCATTCTATCAAAACAATTGGGGAAAAATATACCATGGTTCAGGATGCAGCAAGGAAGCTTTTATTTCAGGCATATTTTCAGGCAGTGATAGGAACCAAGATAATTTCCTAAGTCTAATCCAAGGCAGTTATCAAAAGTTTGGAAAGACTCTAGCTCTTTGAAAGGTTTGGCAAACGTTCTTTAATACTGGATCATGTTCCAACAGTGTTATCCAGAAGAGACTGTCATCAAGATTATAGCAGATGAAACTTGTACAAATAAGAATTTCATTTATTTAAACCAATCAGTGTGATTATATCAGAAAAGTCTTACCTTTTCAAGTGACAAATCCAAAAGTAATCTTCTAAAGGCTATTATAACCTCGCAGCTGGGTAGTAGCTCAACAAACTGTGGATCATCAACATGATGGAATATTTTTTTTTGTTCCAAATGACAAATACGATGAAAATAAAGAAATAGGGGGAAACTTCTGTAACCTTTGGGGAGGAGGTCCCTCTTAGCAATCAATTAATCATTTAATAAGCGTTTATTAATTTCAGGATTGCGTGCTTGCCTGGGTTCTGGTTAATGGATGTTCATCTCATGCATTTTCCAGACACCAGTGGACTGAAACCAAGCTGTGTGCTTACTCCCATGCTTTTTAGCATGATTTTTGCAATCATGTTGTCAAATGCCTTCAGTGTAGATAAATATGGCATCAAAGTCAGCTACCACACTGATGGTAAATTCTTCAACTTGAAAAGGCTACAAGTCAAAACCAAAATGGAGGAAGTGTCAGTGTCAGTGTTTGTCTTTTTCATTGGTTTATTTGCAGATGATTGTGCACTCAATGAAGCCTCTAAAGCTGAGATGAAACAAAGTATGGATCAGTTCTCTGCTTCTTGTGCTAATTTTGGACTAACAATTAACACCAAGAAAACACAGATGCTCCATCAGTCAGCACCATACCACCTGTATGTGAAGTCATCAATTACAGCAATTGGAGAAGTTTTGAATGCTGTGGATTAGTTCACCAACCTTGGCAATACTTTCCAGAGATGTACATATTTATAATGAGGTTGACACACACATTGCCAGAGCTAGCTCAGTGTTTGGAAGGTTCTAAAGGAAAGTGTGGGACAGAAGAGATATTAGAATGAATACCAAATTGAAGGTTTACAGAACCATTGTGCTAACCTTATTGCTGCATGTCTGTGGAAGCTAGACAGTCTATCAGCACCACGCCAGGAAACTGAATCACTTCCATTTAATTGTTTTAGGAAGATCCTGAAGATCACTTGGCAAGATAAGATAACTGACACCGAGTTCCTTACTTGAACTAAACTGCCAAGCATCTGCTTCAGAAACTGTGACTCCAATGGGCTGGCCATGTTGTTCAAATGCAAAACATAAACTTGCCAAAAAGATTGTTTTATGGAGAATTCACACAGGGCAAGCATTCACATGGTGGTCAGAAGAAGAGATACAAGGATACTTTCAAGGTCTCTCCAAAGAACTTTGTAATTGATTGTGTGACACGGGAGATACTGGCACAGGACCCCTGAGCATGGCTTTCCTACATCAGAGAAGGTGTCACATTTTATGAGCAAAGCAGAATTAAAATAGCTCAAAAGAAACATGAGCTGCACAAATTTAGAGAATCTACCCCAAATGCTCACATGAACTATTTGTGGTAGAGCATTCTGAACTCCTTTTGGTCTGACTGGCCGCAGTTGAATACACTTTAACTTGACTAAGATAGTGATGTCATTTTGGTACTCTTCAGGAACAAAGCACAATAACCATTAATTCCTTGCTATGTACCATCCTCTGTCGTAAGTGCTAGGGATACAAAGAAAACACAAAGATAGAAACAATCCCAGCCTTCAATGAACTTACTTTCTAATGAGGGTAAGCAACTTATAAATCATAGCATACAATATTCAAACAGAAGAAATGAAAGGTAACTTTATAGCACATGATACTAGAGGGACCAGGAAAGGCCTTTAAGAGGAGGTGGCTTCTGAGCTGAGTCTTAAAGGATGCCAGTGTTTCTAAGAGTTACAACTTAGTATGTAAGAATGGAATGAAGACTGAAGTAAACTTTGAGTTTTACATCTTTTATTCATTTCACCTCACATATATAATGTGGAAAGTATTTACCTAACGCAACCTTTCATGTGGCCACCAGCTTCTTTTACAAGTACCCAGTTCACAAAGCTGAAAGAATGAACAATTTCATTTATAAGCCAAAGAAAAATGACATGCCTTACCTTGGAACTCAAAGAAATATTTGTCAGTGAAAAGTCCCATCACAACAGCTCAATATAAATACAGAAATATTTATGGCACACAATAGGTAGTGCTCACTACAACTTTCCCATGTGGCATCTTGCTATATATGTCCTATTAAGTCACTCTTAGTGGTGCTTTATAACATCCACACTTCCTGCAATTCTTTTAAGCTTTAAGAAAAAAATTGCTGTTGCCTTTTTCTAGCAAATCTCTTATGGTACTCTTCCAATAAATAGCTTCTTAGCTTTATTGTTTCAAACACATAGCCCAAAACATGACCTACTTATACAAATTCAAATGTTTTTGTCTAGGACAAAGACATGAAGACATCCCTTCCTATTAGCATCCAACTCTGACACTACGTCTATAAAATCTCAAATTGGGTTATAGTCTTACTCAAACTCAACCAGCTTCTCATTTCTGGTAAGGAGCAGGGGATAGGGAGGAGTCTAACCTTTAAAAGCACTATAAACATGCACTAGATAAATCATAAATATATATGTGATGGCTCTTTTGATGTGTTTGATTAGATATAGTTAAAATAGACTAGCTGTACTTTTCCATAAGGACAGTAAGTCATGGCTTGAAATTTCTTAATTTCAAGCACATCTACTGCCCTCTTAAATAAATTACTCTTGAAAGTTTAACCCCACTTAGAAGGAACAGTGGAAGCTATTTTCATACTACTTTATTCATAAGCTAAATTGTCTAACTTTCCACTGGTAATATCAGATAAAGTTGTCCATTATCACTAAGGTGTTGTTCATTTTCTTCTGATCCCCAAAGCCAAGAAGTAGATAAGCATAAGCTCTAAAGGCTTGCAAGTGTTTAAATTCACCAACTTATTAGCTGAAGTTGTCATTATTTTCCTTTGAATACTTGGCATAAGTATTTAATTCCACTTACATGCATCAAGTACCATGCAGGGACAATAGAATCTGTTCTATTCTATATCTGGACATTTCACTGAGTCAAAATGCCCAAAATGATAAAGGAGGGAGAGGAAAGTTTTCATAGGTTTTGGATAATTCTAATTTCCACATGATATTTTGAAAGGGATCATATCCAATATAATTCAATACTTCATTATTTGGTTCCCACTTAAGCCATTTTCATAACATTAGGTTGGCATCAAGTGAACTAGGCACAGTCTGGGAATCATATCCTTTCTTCTTACAAGTAATCCCTGTTCAACTTGACTGTAGAGGGTTGGCTTAGGGATCTGTTAGGTATATCTACTGATAGCACATACCACGAAGGACATCCAAAACTATCTGCTCTACTTTTATGAGGAGGTGTTCTAGCTGCCCAGGACTCATCAGCCACTTTTACTTCCTCTGCAAGAACACCATGGTCAGCATTTGCATACACATTGCTTGTGTGGATTCATAACTGATCCAGCTTACCCCTCTCTGGCTGGTGATATCCAATCTTTCTTTGTCAAATTATAGGTCAGTAATTGATCATCCACAATAACAATAAAAAGACCAAAAAGTGAGTTCTGTGTGTATAGTCCCAGAACTTTTCAGTCACAACCCGCTTCCAGGCCAAGTGTTTCAACATACAGATGGAAAAACAGGTCTCATCGTCAGTGAATACTGACACGGCAATTCAAAAGGTAGTCATCGTATTATTTTCACAGTGCAAGATTGCCACCTTGACTGTTATCAGTTCATAAGATAAATGCTTTAGTTGTAGCAATGTGGTTCAGCACCAACATTAGTACTTAAAAATGGCTTTGAATGTTGAGTGGCACATTAGACGTCTGGGCTTGGCATCAGAAAGAACTCGAGTGCAAATCCAGGTTCAGATACTTATTAACTGTGTTATCCTGGGTGTATCACTTAATTTGTTTGCCTCAGTTCCCTCATCTGTAAAATGGGGATAATAAGATTTACTTTCCAGGGTGTTTGCGAGGATCAAATAGAATTATAATTATACAGTGTTGCATGACAGTACTTGGCATATAGTTAAGCGACATATAAATATTAGTTGCTACTATTATTGCTATCCTAGGCATCTCCAAGGAATATCAGGGGAGTAAATCTAAATTTCTTATTCTGATTGAGACTGTATGTGCATATTTCACCTTTGCTTGTGATTCCTCCCCACATGACACCCAGATGTTTCTGACTCCAAAGCCAGCACACCATCCACTCCACTGGGGTGCTTCTTCTATTCCTTGGGTACTAGTGAGTCTCCAAAATCAAACTTCTTTTTAAATGTTTTTAATTCAAATTACCCCCATCTCTCTAGCTCCTCACCCACACATGGAGAAAGTAAGCAACATGACAGTCATTATATATGTGAAGTCATGCAAAACATATTTTCATATCAGCCATGTGGCAAAAAGGCAAGAAGAATAGGGAAAGTGAAAATATATGTTTCAATCTGCCCTCAAAGTTCATCAGTTCTCTCTCTGGGGGGGATGACATTTCTGATCATGAGATCTTTGGAGTTGTCATGGATCATTGCCTTGGTTAGAAGAGCTAAGTCTTCCACAGTTGACTGTTACCCTATCATGTTAGTACATACAGTGTTCTCTTGGCTTTACTCATGTCAGTTCAGTTCACATTTACCTCAACAGGTTTTTCTGAAGCCATCCCCTTCCTAATTGCTTACAGTACAATAGTATTCTATCACAATCATATGCTACAATTTGTTCAGTATTGATAAGGGTTCCCTCTTTCCAATTCTTTGCCACCACCAAAAGGGCCGCTGTAAATACGTGTTTTTCCCCTTTTTTCATCTCTTTGGGATAGAGACATAGTACTGGTTATTAATGCTGGATCAAAGGGTATGCACCACTTAATAGCTCTTTGGATATAAATCAAAACTCTTCACCAGAATAGCTGGACCAGCTCACAAGCCCGCCAGCAATGTATTAATGTACTTATTTCTTCATATTCCCTCCAGAATTTTCCAATTTTCTTTTGACATGCTAACCAATCTGATATGGAGCAGGTGGTACCTTAAAGTTGTTTTAATTTACATTTTCAAATTATTAGTGACTTACAGCATTTTTATATGACTATTATAAAATCAAACTTCTAAAGATTTATTTATTTGGCTGAGAATTTATAGAATAACCTGGAAGCCCTAGTTGCAATGATCTTCATAAATCTTTTCAACATTTCCTTTATGTTCCTACAAGCTTTTGAACCTCAAATGCAGAAGATTACTTGCTGCCAAAAGTCCTCCATGAAAAGCGGCAATCATCATTTACTAAGCACATACTAAATGCCAGGCCCTGTGCTAAGTATTTTACAAATACTATCACATTTGATACTCACAATAACTCTGTGAGATAAGTATTAAAATTATCCCCATTTTACATCTAATAAAACTGAAGCAGGCAGGTTTAAGTGACTTGCCCAAGGTCAAGGTAGGTGTCTGAGAGTGGAATAGAAATCTGGTCTTCCTAAATTCAGGTCCGATTCTCCATCCACCAATAAACTGCCTGTATTAAGAAATTAGAGAATGCCCCAATGAAATAAAAGATCTAGAAGGATTATTTGGATGTGGTCAAAACCTTAATGGAGAAGAAACATTTTCAGAGGCCTTAGTTGACATTTTTCCCTATAAAATCATCTGTGGGCTTCTACCTGTTCTCTCTCTGATTCCTTTGAATTTTGCTAAATTTAGGGTCCTGGTCAGACCACTTCTACATTTTCATTCTTCTTTCACAAACTTTACCAATCTGTAGTAACCAAATTTGAGTGATGATGTATCCTGGGAGGCTCCAGAATTATCCAGAGTGGGCAGGAGGAGCTTTGGGTACAAGTGGGAGCATTGAATAAAAATGAGGGGACACTGGAAGCACAAGGGAAAAAGAGAAGAAAAACTTGAAATCCATTTCATCTGTTGTGTAACAGAGTTAAAGTCATAAGGATTACATTATTTCCAAATAAATATGCAAAATGCAAGTTGTAATCAATCAGTGGCCAAGTCCACTGACAGGCAAATGTTGGCAGGAGAGTATGTCGCATAATGTTAGAAAGTGCATTGTGGACTGGCAGGAATGACTTGTTTACAACATGAAATGATATGGATACATGATACAATACTGTGTCATCAAAATTTCAATGCAGGGAAATGAATCACAAATTTATAGTAAATTATTGAATTTAAGATGCATTATTTTTTATTTATATTTTTAAATCATGTAAATGTAAAAAAAAATAAAGGTTTAAAGATTTCCAGGGGAGACACTGAGTAATTTTTAAAAGGGGGTGATGGGCCCAATAAGATTGGGCATCTCTGCTCTAAACAGTGTGGTCACCTTGCCAAAAAAATGTTTCCATCATTTCTATACTGGCAGCTAGTAAGTCCTTGTGAATGATCTAGAGTAGAAATACCCTTCATTAATTCTTCTACCTTTTGAAGAATGAAATTGTCATAAAACCACATTAAGAAAAAATTATATGTTCTATTTTTGGAGTTAAAAGGAAAAGGAGGATGGACACACATACACACACAGATAGACAGGGGCAAAGGACAAAGACAGAGGGAGGGAAACAGGTGAACACATACAAACCATACAATTGAATGCCTATTGAAGTTAAAGTTGATGAACACCACTGAATTCTGTTTTCCCATCTCTAGTCTGTTCTAAGTATGTAATATGTTTCCTAACCTTATCTGTTTCTTCTTTCTGTCTGGGTAGCATAAACCTGTTCTAATGACAATATCATTTTTTTCTGCCCCTATGATTATCCAAGTGTTCCTGATCATACTTCTCCCTTCTGGTACCTGATTTTTATATTAGCATATCTAATTAATGTAAAACTAATCTGCTATTAATATTTTGCATATTATGTTCTTTTAGAATTAGATTTGCTATTCCAGAATCATTTTGCAATCATTGCACCCATCACATCAAACCTCAGTGATATCTGGGAAGTCAAATTTGATCTCTTTCTTCTACCCTTTACACTTAATGTCCTCCAAGCTACTCTCCCTGCAGCTGTCAGCTTCAAGGAGAAGGTGTGCCTTTCTCTGATAAGAGGGAGTTACCAGTTTACTATTAACTGATTACCAAAGAACTTCTGGGTTCTCTAACATCTCTCATTTCATTACTGTCTCAGTACACTTACACCTCAGATCATCCAAGAAGGAATATTCCTATTATTTCTTTTTCCAAAATTGTGCTCTCAGAGTCTCCCAATTTCATTTCTCCACAGTTCTAACCTCACAGTAAACCCATCCTTAACTTCTGCTCTACTGACTTTTCTCTCACTGGAGTATCAGGAGAGAAATGAACCCAGACTTCAGAAGACTTCTGTTAAGATCTGTATTTCTTTCTAATTGTGTTTTGGACCCATAGTTCCTTCCTTAATAATTGTGTGGCCCCTTCCTGCTCTCCCTCTCTTATCTTCTTACCTCTATCACCTCTGATACCTTGGTTAGAATACAATGAAATTACATAGTCCCCTGAAGCTTTTCATGATCCCACAAAACTGGGAGTAAATGGATTGATGGGAAAAAAATAAGCTGTTTCTCACATGCCGAGAACCTGTTATGCTGATTTCAAGGGATATAGAATGAAGAAAGGAAAACAATTTCTGCAGGGACTACAGCAACTTAAAAAGCAGTTAACAACCATAACAGGAACAAATAAAATCTAGAAAATACATGCAGAAGAGTTCAGGAAAGGACTGACTTATTTACTTATGTTAAACTCAAATTAATAGCTCACCATTTTATATTTTTTTATTTTTGTGTATGTATTTTGGCATTTGTCTCTTTTTCGTTACTAAGTATAGAATATATTATATTTTGTTTCTGTATCCTTTCAACCACTGTTGGGTTTTTTTTTACTGTTGCCTTTTGTTTTAACAACAAAATTGTTGACAAATTTATTCTCCCCACCCACCAAATTGAGCCTTCTCCTGTGACAAAGAAAAATAAAAACAGGCAACAGCAATGAATACAACAACTAAGTCTGACAGTGTATACCACATTATGCATCCCTGGCACCCCATGTCTCCAAGGAAATGAAGGAGAGCAATCCTTATTCCAGGTGTGAAATATCAGTCATCGCAATTACATTAGGGTACAAAGAAAAGAAAGGCTAAAGCCATAATTTGCTTTCTTTGAACAGTTTAAATACCATTCCCTGGCACGGGAGGTTATTGCACTAGGGAGTTAAGGATGAAAAGTTCTTTGCATGAATTGCAGTTAAGAGAATGTATCTTTCCTCATTCCTGGAACACACAAACAAAAGTGAAATCAAAGAGGTCCACTTATATTTAAATGTGAAAAGCCCTCAGACATCCAAAGCCCATGTATTTCATTTTTTCTGCCATTGTCTCCCTGGTGAGAGAATGGACGCTGAATGAATCACAAGTTTGCCAGCACTAATTATGCTCTTCCAGTGGTCGTATCTTAGTCTATGACATTCTACCAGGAGTGGGACATGAGGACAAATGAACCATGTGAATGTAGTATTGAAAATGAGAATCCCCAACCTTGTCATTATTCTGGGGACAATAGCAAAAGCTCCTTGGAATTAACCATCCAAACCACAGAGAGCTCTGAAGTTAATTACAAGAATTTGGGCTTTGTGGGGTGAACTTATCGCTTTGCACAGCGGATTCTCTTTTTTTGTTGTTGTGTAATGTACCATTAATCACCATTCCAAATGTTCACTGTAATGTGATTTATCATCCCCACCCCCTTCACCACCACCACCACCAAACAGATTCCATTCTCAATAACCGGAGATCACAGCCTTTAATTTAAAATGCCAGTGGCCAGCTAGATCATCACAGTGGCTTTTCTTGAATGCAGAGCATAGACTGCAACAGAGTGAGCTCTGAGAGTCTGAGTCGACTAAAGGAATGCCTCCTGATTAAATTTAGGGTATCAGAGATGGGGATCAAGTATAGGAATTGCAGCAGGAGCTCTTCCAATGGAGCTGAAGAGACAGTAAGGGCCTGTTACTCTGGGAATGCTTTTCCCACTCATGCATTATGAAAAGATGAAGGAATGAAGCAAATAGAGAAGTATGGAATAAATATACATGTAAATAAAGGACAAAATCAGGAGATAGGCAACTCAGGTCTGAGTCCAGTTTGGAGCTCTGACTGATTTGGGGCATGTTATAATCATTCTCAGTACAATCATGGGCATGTTGTAAATTCTCTGGGTGTTGGTTTCCTCATCTGCAAAATGAAAACATTGGATTCTTAATCGTTTTGTTTTTATGTCATAGACCCCTTTGTCAATCCGATGAAAACTTTACAGAATAAAATTTTCAAATGCATAACATAAAATTCATAGGATTACAAATGAAAACTATTATATTGAAATAATAAACATTATTATTTTTAAGTTCATGGATATAAGGTTAAGAAAACCTGGTAGATAATTAGCAAGTTACCTTCCAACTCTACATTTGTCATTCTATTCTTCTATGAATTAACATAATAATAACTCTTATTGATTAAAACACAACATAAGTACAATATAAATCAGCGTGAATTGATTTTAGGGAATAGAAATTGCTCATTTGGGGATATAAGGAGGTAACTTTGTTTCCTTGATATATGGACCCTTAGGACAGGACTTAAAGTGATGAGCAATTTCATATTTTGGGTTTCTGGCAGAAGATGTTAGGAGGAAGCAGTATTTGTATTCATTTCTTGGCAGTGACTATTTCAGACTTTGCCAAAGAGAGATAAACTCCATCTTCACTTTGTGGCTAATAATTTTTTGTAATACTGAAATTTCAGAAAAGGAAAAGATGTTTATATTCCCCTTGAGTATATCTGTGTCTTATCTCTCTACCAGAAAAGTAGTCTCTTGAAGGCAGAGATCGGGCTTTGTGGTTTAAACTATCTCCCAATGTGCCTAGCCCACTACTTTGGAAGTGTTAATTCCTTGATAAAATCAAGCTGATGGAGATATAGTATTACAACAGATATAGCAATAGGCCTGAGATATCAGGAGGTATCTGGAATAGAATCCCAGTTCCAGTAAGTACTAATCATGGAAGGCTGAGAGAATTCTTTTACCTTTCTAGCTTTGGTTTCCCCATTTGTAAAACACAACATTGCTTTCCCTAGAGGATATACAGGAAAGGTCTTTTCATCAAATAAAAAGTTCCTCTATACCACCCCACCTAAGCAGTTTTAACAGAAAATTTTAATTTACATAGGTTTATTTATTACTTAGGTTATATTTTAAAGTAAAGGCAACATTCTTCTGTTACTTCATAGAATTATAGAATAGTAAAATACTGGGGTCCATGGCTAAACAGCACAATATATCCTCATAGTACCTAGCACAGTTCTTTCTGAGTCTCTACAATCTATTCCAGGGAGGGAGGTAGTGAAGTCAGGAAGACCTGTGTTCAAATCTGGCCTCAGACACAGCTGTGTGACCTTGGACAGATTACTTAACCCAATTTGCCTCAGTTTCCTCATCTGTGAAATGAGTTGGAGAAGGAAATGGCAAATCACTCCAGTATCTTTGCAAGATAAACCCCAAGTGGGGTCATAAAGGGTCTGACACAAGTGAAACAACTTAACAACAGTAACAATATACCCTATTCCACAGTTGCTCTTACAAATTCATTTCTCTCAAGCCTTGCCACATCCTCCCTCATGCTTAATTAATTACATGTCACCTGACATGAGCCCCCTAAGTTTCCACCATCCCTCCTTCAAATGTTCTGATGTCCCCACAGTCCCCACCACTTTCCCTTTAGTCTTTCAGGATAAAATGGGTCTCTTCCTTGCCCTAATCGACTCTTCCTGAATCTCAGCTCTCTAGGACCTTCATAAACCATCTCTTTCATGCATCTCCAACATTTTCCTTTCCAATTACTCCTTTTGTTCCATCTTCAAACAAGTCTTTTTCATACTCCTGTTGTTCATTCAAGCTATTATTCCATCTCCCACTTCCCTTTTCTTGTCAAATTTTAATTCAATTCAATAAAAATTAATCATGTCCAAAATACTGTATTAGGCACTGAAGATATGAAGACAAAAAAAAGTCAGCCACAAATAGCCCTACCCCTTAAAAGTTTACATGCTCCTGGGAGCTACAACATCTACACAGTTAAGTAAATGCAATATTATCTATGAAAGAAAAGAGCTAGGCATGCTAGGGATGCTGTAAAAGGAAGATCCAGTAAATATTCATTCCACACATGAAGGACATGTGTGAAGACACAGAGATAGGAAATTTCAGGTGAAGTCATATGGACCCTTCTGGCTGGAACATAGATGGAGTACATGAATGGAAGCAACTGATATAAATATGGAAAAGAATTGGGAACAAAATGTGGAGGACTTTGAATGCCAGGTTAGCTATGAGCAGGCACTAAACTCCTTTAGAATAAAGATAGAATGACATAGAGGCTGGCATACCAAGGGAAAGGACTTCTGGGGAGATGATGTTACAGAATGATGGTGGCAAAGGGACTATCTAGAAGTGGCACATAATAAGAACTGAGGAGTCTGTATATATTTTCTCCTATTCCTAATTAAGAAAAGTATAAACTAGAATCCAGTATCTTAAAGAGGGAACCAGGTTTTAATTAGCAGCAGAAGATAGAAAAAATATGAGGTGATAAGATCTACAGTGAAGTTTGTTCATAATATACTGTAGTTGTGGGTGAAGAGATCATTGTGGAAAGGGAGAACAGAAGAATTGTAATAGAACTGGAATGAGAGGTAAAAGGAGGCAGGAACATTCACCTATGCAGATGGTGGTCAGAGGAACAGAAGCTGGAAATTTGCCAATTGTGTGAGGATACTACACTATAGTCCCCAGTGATAACTGAGCACAGAGTTAGTTTTGGGGTGATGATGCTCATTTCAATGGTTGGTTACTCAAATTGTAAGGAAGCTGAGCATAGAGCTAACAGGGAGTTCCTCAAAGCATCTGGCTCAGTGGATAACTAGAGTTTATTTCTCTATAAGTAAACTAAATTTTCACCAAGTGCTATCTCTGTAGATTCTAGAATGATGCACATGTAGAAACTGAGACCTGGGAACTACCCAAGGCCAATGTCTCCCACTGCATCTGAAGCCATCTCCAGTCATCATGATTTATATCATGCCATTGGACTCAGAGGGCTCCAGAAGAGAGAATGAGTCTGGTAACTTTGTGTGGTCATCCCTCATTTAAAT
Organism: Potorous gilbertii; assembly: GCA_028658325.1. Lineage (NCBI taxonomy): Eukaryota > Metazoa > Chordata > Mammalia > Diprotodontia > Potoroidae > Potorous > Potorous gilbertii. The sequence continues at coordinate 216,517,596 of CM053772.1, forward strand.
CCAATTCACTTGCAAGTCATGGCATGATCTTCCTGATATCATGCCACTCTTAGAGAATGAAGGACAAACAACAATCTGTGGGTAGTAAGAGATGTCCCACTGGGGACTCAATTGGACCATTCCCATTGAACAATGGAATTCCTTCCTTCCTTCCTTCCTTCTTTCCTTCCTTCCTTCCTTCTTCCCTCCCTCCCTCCCTGCCTTTCTTTGATAGAGGAAGGAATCTTAGACCCAAATAAGAGAAAATAACAACAGTGTTCCCTGGGTGTTGTACCAAACTCATTCTTGCATCTACTCTGTATCCTCATCCTATGATAATGGGGAATGAGGCCTTCCTAGAAGACGAATCCTAGAAGTGAGATCAATGAAAACTCATTCTTTAAGTCTGTACTTTGTGATGGGAATACAAATACAAAAGAAAACCAATCCCTGTTTCACAAATACAAAAGAAAAACAATTTCCATCCCTAAAAGCTTATATTCTGTTGGGGAAGACAACACCCATAAAGGAGCAATGGCCAGGGAAGAGTAAAGTCACAAGAATGGTGAATAGAGCCATACAGCAGTTTATTGAGGCATACTTTTCCAGTAAAAGTAGTCTTTATCTAACAATTGAGGGGACTGGTTTGAGTACTAAAGCCAGAAGTGAAAAGAAGAGATGGGAGGGAGAGAATTTCAGTGAAACGGCATAAAGATCCCTCATGCTGTGGATGGGGCCTTTCAAATGTGGTAAGCTCTTAATTAGAACAGCCAAAGGGTGGAAACTAGAGAGGGGGCCAATTGGGAAGGCATACTGGAGAAATGGTAATGCTGATAAGAGCGAAAAAATGCCAAGAAGCATGATGAGATATCAGTCGTGAGCTTTCAAGAATGGGATTAGAATGAAGCCAGCCTAAAAATGTATATGATTACTGTGATTAGTCTTCTATGGTCTAGGAGCTTCCTTAAGCACAGCACTTTAAACCAATATTGAGCTGGATATTCTGTGAGTTCAATAAAAGTTAGACAGAAACAAGCCTGTGTAGACAAGAAAACAAATAATATTGAAATTCAGAATTGAAAGACTATACAATTCACACTTCAATATAAGTAGTACTATTGTCAAAAAGAAAGGAATATGCAGAAAGTACTAGATATAGTGAGCAACATGACAAAAACAAGATTTACTCTATCTTAACAGACTGCTTACTAATGTAGGAGCTGTTTCATGTCAGCTTTCTTTCTTCCCCCAACCATCAAGTCGTTAGAACAATGATGAAAATCATTAACTACTTAGAAGAATAAAGATAAGACACTGTTTTTAGTCAGAGATGTGCTAACTCCACCTACTTAAACAAGGAGTTGACTGGGAGAGTAGCAGGAAGAGGAATGGGGGAAAAAGTAAGATATCAATCTTAATTGTAACTATTTCTAAGTGAAATTCAATCTACAACAAATGGATGGCTAATACCAGAAAAAGACAAAAGAAGCTAGATGTGCCCAACATAACACAGTTAATAAGTGTTAGACCTGAGATCTAACCACCCCATGACTCTAAATCCAATGTTTTTTCCTCTCCCCAGAAGTGTCAAATTCCTAAAGGTGGCATGTGACCTCTCAAATGATAGACTGTCTGTTCATGCAGGAACCAGATTAAAATGTAATTGTGAAATGGTGAGCAAACTAAGTAAAAAACAATTCAATATATATATATATATAATGTTAATTTGTGGCTTTCCAAGTCAATATGTGGCCTGCAAGGATCTTGAGTTTGATACCACTGCTATATTCCACATTTTTTGTGACATATACATAAAAATTAGATGTATGCATATGTATGTAATGTATATGCTTTCAAATAATATAATAACACAAAGTAATATACATTTTAACTTCAAAACAAGCATGCCTAAACTATGGAGGTTCATAGGAAAGAATAATCAGTTTGGGCTAGGGTGGGAATCACATGAAATAAACAATCCTGTGTAGTATTTGGGAAGGCACACAAATGGTTTCCGCCATATTCAGTAGAAGAACTGTAAATGATAAGGAAAAGAATGATTTAAAGTTATTCTCCCTACTTTTTCCGACTGTCCTTTGTAACACTGCTCGAATGAAATGCCTATCTATCTTTTCTCTAACTTCCAGATTTTGGAAGAGAAAAATAGTTATCTTTTTCTTCTTTCCTTTGATTTACTCTTTTGGTGTCTCTTGCTTCTTGCCTTTCCTCTCTTTATTTTTTAGTTCTAGCACACAGAAGAGGAAAGAAAAGAAAAGAAGCAAAAGTGTTTCCTACCTCCTAAGATAATTAACTTAAAAAGAACACTCAGAAAAAATCATTTCTGCAGGTTACAGTTGAGCCAATCTTACCTATGGTTTCTAGGATCCAGTGGGTAACCCTCTGGGTACCTGTTTGGAAGAAGGGAAAAGTGTAAACTCTACACTAAGGATCTTTTTTTCGAGTTTTGTTCTGTTTTAGTTAAATCTAGCTTTCTCTTATATTAAAGAAAGGATTCATATGCTGACCTTGAGTAGTTTTACATATAAAATATTATAGACAGTTATTCTACACAAACCAAACAATTGTAATTGATATATCATATATGAGGAAAATTGATAAAGGAATCAAAGAATCTGAAGAGGGAAGCAGACAATGAAAATTTACATGAAAGTCACAGGAGAGGAGACCTCCTGTGGCCCAACCACCCCTGTCACACACTTAATGCATCTACCTCCAGGGTAACTACAAGGAAACCCAAAAAGACTCCAGCTGGCCTCTGCTTTGCTGCATGAGCCAGCTCAGTACCAAGTAAGCTGCAGCATTTTAGCTTCAAGGTGAAGGAACCAGAGGCCACAACACACGAAGTCTCAAGTTCTAGGCACAAGAACTGTGGGACAGAGTCCCTGTGCCCCAGAAGCAGAGATCTACTTTAAAAGCCAGGAAAAGGGTGATCATCATGAAAAGGAAGCAAAGTAGAAAAGAAAAGACCATAGAATCTATGTGCACTAGGACCTAAACAAGAATACCAAAGAGCTCAGCATTGAGACTGTACTCCCATCTGAAACTTTCAAAGGAAATATGAACTGGTCTTATGTCCAAAGAGTACTCTTGGAAGAGCTTAGGAAGGATTTTAAAAGTCAAATTAGAGAGGTAGAAGAAAAACTGACCAATGATTTTTAAAATATGAAAAAAAAATCACAGAAGATTATAAAAGTAAAACTGAACAAATGGAAAAGGAAGTATAAAACATAACTGGAGAAAATAATTCCCTAAAAGGAACAACTGGACAGATGGAAAAGGAGATGCAAAAGTTAAATGAAGAAAACAACTTGATAAAAATTAGAATTGGGCACATAGAAACTTATGAATCTATGAAATATCAAGATTCAGTCAAACGGAATCTAAAGAATGAAAAAGACAAAAATGTAAAATATCTCATTGGAAAAACAACTGACCTGGAACATAGATCCAGGAGAGAAAAATCTAAGTATTATTGGTCTATCACAAAGACAAGATGAAAAAAAGAGCTAGGAAAATATCTTCCAAGAAATGACCAAGGAAAACTGCCCAGAAGTTCTAGATCCAGAGGACAAAATAGTCATAGAAAGAAGCCACCATTCACCTCCTGAAAGGGATCCCAAACTAAAAACATCAAGGAATATCATTGTCAAATTCCAGAACTCTCAAGTGAAGGAGAAAATACTGCAGGCAGTTAGAAAGAAACAATTCCAATATCACGGGGATACAGTCATGATGACACAGGACCTTGCAGCTTCTACTTTAAAAGGTCAAAGGGAATGAAATATGATATTCCCTAAGGGAAAGAGTTGGGACTAAAACCAACAATCAATTACTCCATAAAGTTAAGTATAAGATTTCACACAAGGAGATGGACATTCAATGAATTAAGAGATTTCCAGACCCTCCTGATGAAAAGGGCAGAGCTCAATAGAAAATTCAATCTTCAAATATAGACCACAAGAGAGGCAAAAAAAAGGTAAATGGGAAAAAACCATGTTATTCAATATAAGCAAACTGTTTACATCCCTATAAGGGAATATGATAGTTGTCAATCTTGAGAATTGTAGATTTATTATGATATATAAAAGGGATATATATAAATAGAGGGAACTGGTATAAAGTAAATGGTATCATGACAAAATGTGATTTAAGGGTGCAAAGGGATTGTAATGGGAGATGAGAAAAGGAAGAGGGAGAAAAATGTAAACTACTTCACAGGAAGAGGCACAAAAATATATTATAGTAGAGGGAAAGAGGGAAGGAAGATGAACATTGGCTGAGAGTTACTCTCATCTGATTTGGTTCAAGGAGGGAACAATAAACTCAGTTAAGTATAAAAATATAATTAGCTCTATAGGCTGGGGGAGGGGAAGAGGAAAGAAAAGGAAGGGGAGGCTAAAAGGGAGGGAAGACGTAGTAAGGGGAAAATGGAGTAAAAGGGAGCAGGGTTGAAAGAAGGGAGGGAAGACTGAGGGAAGTGGTGTTCAAAAATTAAAACTCTATTGTGCAGGGGAAGGGAAAAGGTAGAACTAAAATCAAAAATGGGTGGAAAGGCAATACATAGAAAGACACAGATAGCAATCACAAGTGTGATTGTGAATGGAATGAATTCTCCCATAAAACAGAGATGGATAGCAGAGTGGATTAAAAACAACAATCTAACAATATGTTGTTTACAAGAAACACATTTGAAATGTGAGTATATACACAGGGTAAAGTTTAAAAGTTGGAGCAGAATATATTGTGCTTCAACTGACGGAAAAAACAAAAACTGGAGTATCAACCATATTCTCAGACAAAGCAAAAGCAAAACTACATCTACTCAAAAGAGATAAGGAAGGAATTTATGTCCTGCTAAAAGGCACCATAGACAACAAAGAAATTTCATTACTAAACACATATGCTCCAAGTGGTATAGCATACATATTCGAAGAAGAGAAGTTAAGGGAATTACAGGAAGAAACAGACCAAAACTATACTAATGGGGGACTTCAGCCTCCCCCTCTTTGAATTTAATACATCTAACCTCAAAGGAAAGAAGTTAAGGAGATGAATAAAACTCTGGATAAGACAGATATGATAGATCTCTGGATAAAATTGAATGACGATAAAAACAAACATACCACTTTCTCAGTGATACATGGCACATATACAAAAATTGACCATGTGCTAAGCCATAAAAACCTCAAAATTCAGTGCAGAAGGGCTGAGATAGTTAATGCATCCTTTTCAGATGATAATGCAATAAAAAGAATATGTAATCAAAGGCCCTGGAAGGATAAACCAAAAATTAATTGGAAATTAAATAATCTAATCCTAAAGGAAGAGTGGGTTAAACAACAAATCATAGAAACAATCAACAATCAACAATTTCATTCAAGTCAATGACAATAATGAGACAACCTACCAAATCCTATGGGATAGAGCAAAAGCAGTTCTTAGGGAAAGTTTTATATCTTTGAATGTCTACATGAATAAAATAGAGAAAGAGGAGATCAATGACTTGGGCATGCAGCTGAAAAAGCTAGAAAAAGAACAAATTGAAAATCCCCAAGTAAATACCAAAAGAAGTACTGAAAACCAAAGAATAGATTAATAAAATTGAAATTAAGAAAACTATTGTACTAAATAAAACTAAGTGTTGGCTTTATGAAAAAAACAATAAAATTGATAAACATTTGGTCAATTTGATTAAAAGAAAGAAAGAAGAAAAACAAATTACCAATATCAGCAATGAAAAGGGTGAACTAACCTCAAAAGAGGAGGAAATTAAAAGAATAATTAGAAACTTTGCTCAACTGTATGACTATAAATTTGACAATCTAAATGTGATGAATGATTATTTTAAAAAAATATAAATTGCTCCGATTAACAGAAAAGGAAGTTGAATATTTAAATAACTCCATCTAAGAAAACGAAATTGAACAAGCCATCATTGTACTCCTTAGGGAAAAAACCTCCAGGGCCAGATGGATTTACAGATAAATTCTATCAAACATTTAAAGAACAGTTAATTCCAATGCTATATAGACTATTTGGTAGAAATAGTAGAAGAAGGAGTCCTACCAAATTCACTTTATGATACAAATATGGTTCTCATACCTAAACCAGGAATAGCCAAAACAGAGAAAGAAAATTATAGAACAATTTCTCTAATGAATATAGATGCAAAAATTTTAAATAAATATTAGCAAAAAAAATACAGCAACTTATCATGACAATCATGCATTATGATCAGGTAGAATTTACACCAGGAATGCAGGGCTGGTTCAATATTAGGGAAACTAATACCATTCTTGATCATATCAACAAGAAAATTAACAGAAACCACATAATTATCTCAATAGATGCAGAAAAAACTTTTAACAAAATAAAATACCCATTCCTATTGAAAACACTGGAGAGTGTAGGAATAAATGGAACTTTCCATAAAATAATAATAAGAATCTGCCTAAAACCATCAGCAAGCATTACCTGCATTGGAGATGAGCTAGATGCGTTTCCCATTAGACCAGGGGTGAAATAAGGATGTCCATTATCACCAGTTTTTCAATATGGTGTTAGAAATGCTAGCTATAGCAATAAGAGAAGAAATAAAAATTGAAAGAATTATAATAGGCAAAGAAGAAACTAAGTTATCACTCTTTGCAGATAATATGATGATATACTTAGAGAATCCAGATAATTAAATAAAAAAACACTTGAAATAATAAACAATTTTGGCAAACCTTCAGGTTACAAAATAAACCCAGATAAATCATCTGCATTTCTGTATATTAGTAACAAAGCCCAACAGCAAGAGATAGAAAGAGAAATCCCATTAAAAGCTATGATAGACATTATAAAATATCGGGATTCTACCTGCCAAAACAAACCCAGGGATTATATGAACACAAATATAAAACATTCTTTGCACAAACACAGTGAGATTTAAATAAATGGAAAAACATCAGTTGCTTGTGGGTAGGTTGAGTTAATATAATAAAAATGACAATTCTACCTAAATTAATTTACTTACTCAGTGTTATGCCAATCAAGCTACCAGAAAATTATTTTCCAGAGCAAGAAAAATAATATCAAAATTCATCTGGTAGAATAAAAGTCCAGAATATCAAGGGAACTAATGAAAAGAAATGTTTGGGAATGATTGTATTATAAAGCAGCAATCATCAAAATCACTTGGTACTGGCTAAGAAACAGAGCGGTAAACCAGTGGAATATGTTAGGTACTCAAGACACAGTAGCCAATGAATATAACAATCTACTCTTTCATAAATAAAAGGACCCCAGCTTCTGGAATAAGAACTCATTGTTTGACAAAAATTGCTGGGAAAACTAGATAGCAATGTGGTGGAGACTGGGCATAGGCCAATGCCTAACTCGGTACAGAAGAATAAATTCCAAATGAATACATGATCTAGGTATAAAGATTAATACTATAAATAAATTAAAGGAGCAAGAAATAGTGTGTGTCAGATATATGGAAAATGGAGAAATTATTGACCAAACAAGAGATAGAGGACATAATGAAGTGCAATACAGACAATTTTGATTACATTAAATTGAAGTGGTCTTGCACAAACAAACCCAAGGCCACCAAGATTAGGAGGGAAGCAGAACACTGGGAAAGAATTTTTGCAACTAGTGTCTATGATAAAAGCCTCATTTCTAAAATATATAGAGAACTGAGTTAAAAGTACAAGAATACAAATCATTCCCCGATTGATAAATTATCAAAGGATATGAACAGGCAGTTTTCAGAGAAGAAATTAAAGATATCTATAGTCATATGAAAAAATGCTCTAAATCACTATTGATTAGAGAAAATGTATTTAATAGGAATATATGTGTGGAACCTAAAAAAATAAGATAAAATGCATTGGCTTTGAGTTATTAAAGGAAGAAAAGGCATTACAAACATCTCCCTCATTCTCCAAATCACTCAATTGCCAATACTTACCTCCTCCAAAATGCTTGTTGTGTTGCTTATCTTCTCTGTGTTCCATTAATCGCCATTAATTGAATCATTGTAGTAACCTAATTGGGCACCCTGCTTCACATTCTGGTACTTGATGCAGATAGCTAAAAACATAGGTCTGACCATTTTTACTCCACTATTTGAGAAACTCCCTTTCATCTGTGACCAAATACAGACTCATATATTTGATATTGAATGCCCTTCACAATCTAGCAACTATAGTCTACATTTCCAGGCTTATTACATATCCCTGTCTTTTATGTGGACTGTCAGGCAAGCTGAAATTCTTGTTTCTTAGACCTGATACCATTTCCTTTCTTGTAGTTTTGTATAGGCTCTCCTTCATACCTGGAATCCATTATATCTTCACCTTTACCTCTTAAAATCCCCATCTTCACCACTTCTAAGTGTGTAATTCCAAAGATATGAAAGAAGCATGAGAAGGACCTACATGTACAAAGATATTCATATCTTTGTGGTGGCAAAGAAATGGTGGGGAATGGTTTAACAAGATGTGGTATGTGATTGTGATGGAATACTATCATGCTATAAGAAAGGATGAGCAGGATAGTCTTAGAAACCCTTGAAAGATTTATATGAACTGATGCAGAGTGAAGCGAAGAGAACCAGGTCATTGGCACACATTGTACACAGTAACAGGAATATTGTAATGAATCAACTATGAATGAGTTTTAGTCAGTCTGATCAATACAATGAACCAAGGTAATTCTAAAGGATTCGTGATGGAAAATGCCATCTATCTCCCGAGAGGGGGAGAGAGAGAAAAAGAGAGAGTTTATGAATTCAGTCTAAATTGAACTATAATTTGCTCACTTTCTTTATTGTCTTGCTTTTTTGTACCATTGCTAATATGGAAATGTGTTTTGCATGATTTCCTATGTATAATTGATATATTGTTTGTGTTTTCAGTGGGGTGGGGGAGGTGTTGGAAAAGGGATGGAGAGAATTTGAAATAAACTTTTTTTAAATGCTAAATAAAAAAATATAAAAAAGAAAAATAGAAATCCAGAAGGGTGCACAACAGGATGAGCCTTTTACTACCATGTTAAAAATTCATATACATTAAAAAGAAACTAATGAGTTCACACATAACCCTTTTTTTCTCCTTGTACATTAAAATATTCATATTGGATAATTATGTGTATAATTAAAAATATTTACAGAGAACAAACAAAATTCTGTTACTCTGAATCACTCTCCTATTGCCCACATTTGTACTTGGTGTCTGAAAAAGGAATAATAACACTGCTAGCCACCCACCTCTTAGGGTTATTGAGAGCAAAGTGCTTTGTGTGCACTAAAGCATTATAGACATTTGCCTTGATTCCCATTAGAATCAGGAGAAAGGAAAAGAAGGGAATGCCAAATCAATCAGTTCCAGTTTTTCTAGTAAAAAATTTGGTGATATGGAATAAATGAAATCTGTTGACTATGAGGAAATTTTGGAATTCCCAAAAGACTTTGCTAATGTGTTCACTATATTTGGAAGTTATGGAATACTGTTGCCTTGTTCAGCATTTATTTAACATTTTATGCCATTGAAATGCACATTAATTGCTTTTAATTCTTCTCTCCAGGAACTTTGTTAGTCTATCCAGTGTGGGATACTGACTCCTACAGATAATTTCTTGGCTTCAAACTATGTGTAAATATATCAGGACAATTATTTTTAAATATTATGCTCTCTCTAACTCTAGTCCTTTGTTTATCCTATCTACAATTACCCTATTCTTTAAGCAATCTTTTTTTTTTAAAGTAAAACAACTCAGCTCTTGGGATAGGCTGTTTCTTCATCTGTAAAAGGTTATGAGAATAAAGAGAGTTGTGTTTGTAAGGAGTTCTTCAAATTTTGAATGCTAGCTCTTATTGTTGTTGTTATAAGCAAAATTGCAATATCATCAAAACTCAGGAGGTTATCCTTAGGTCGAAATATGATTTTCGACCTAAAATATTGCAAGGGTAATTATGAGAGTTAAAGATCTTCCCCATCCATTAATGAGCCTGTCTATTAAGGGAAGTTTGATTAAGGGAGATTTGTTTTGCAGCAAGGCCCACACATTTTGTTCATTTCTAATGAGGCACTGGTTCTCAAGAGTTGTGATGGCCTCTGGCACTGAAGAATGTATAAATACTCTGAGGTAAGGCTTTGCTTTAGGGCTCACTCATTTTAAGTATATGTTTGGCCAGATAAGACTCTGGGAAGCCAGTATGGAGCCCCCCTGGATTTGAAAATCCAGATGTTGGTGCTTCTCTCTCTGGTACCTATGTATGTATGTAATGGTCAGACAGTTGAATCTGTTTATCTGTGATGTCTGTATTGCTTATGGTCAGACAGTCAGAAGCCCTGTCTGTTTGTCTTTATTTCTCTGTTTGTATTTTCTCTGCAGCTCAGGGTGCTGCCTTTTCTGCTTGAACTAAGTGAATAATATATGTGCTTGATTAAAGTAGATTGCTGACCCCTCAAAAATTTCTTTCCTTTTAGAAAAGCAGATCTAAGAACCTGCATAGCAGGCCCTCCTATATATGCCAGGGTCTTTGTTGTTACAAACATACAAATAATTTACATGGTTATCCTTAGAATTCTCCTACTTTTTGAATCAATCAGCAAAGTGGTTGGTTGTTTTTTCTAAGAAAATAAATTTCAATCTTAAAAAAAAATAGAAGACTGTCCATGTTCCTTCAAAGTCCAGCAGGTACTGCCTCATACATGAGGCCTTTTTCTCCCAGCTAGGAAAACTATATTCCCAATATTTCCTTGTTTTTTTCTTTCTGCATATTTTGCTTATGTTTATATGTGTAAATGTTATTTTCCCTAATAGACAATAACCTCCTAAGAAAATAATTTCTTTGCCATTGTAACCCCAAAGCCACCTAGCACAATGCTTGCCACATTAGAAATATATAATAAATGAATGATGACTGGTTTATTAAATGTGCGTAGCACTAATACAGTATTCACTGTGCCTATAGCAGGCATGGATATGCTGGTACAATTCTGAATTACAAAACACAACATGGCAGACAGAAGCAAAACATCTATTCAGACACCAGAAAGTCAAATCCCAACACCAGAAAGCCAAATCTATCACAGTAACCAAGAAATCTATCACAATAACAATGTAGAGAACAACACCATCCCCAAGCCTCCACACCACTAGATTTCCCACAAACTAGCTCCCTTAAACAAATCACAAACAGGCTCTCTAACTCATGCTAGCCAGCTGCCTTTATGACCTCTGACTGCTCTCTGACTAATTTCTCAGTTCTGCTCCAGCCTTGCCTCTTTCCATTCCTGCTCTACCCCTTCATCTTCCATGTGACTTGACTCATGTGACTCAGGTTTCCATGTGACTTAAGCAGGCCACATGGGCCTATTAATGGATGGGAAAGATCTTCCCATTAAGAAGCAAAATTACATTAACAATGAGTGGTAATGCATTATTAATGCCATGTGTCTAGGATGGACATTGGACAACGTGATCAATATATCCTAACATAAGGAGGTACATTCAACTTCACAGGAATGACTGAGGTTTTATAGAATGAGTCTTAGATCAAGAATATGGTAAAGAAGTGTCTTGTCCTGAGTTTTGATTTCCTCATATGCTAAATAATGGGATTGACTAGAGGGTCTCAAAGATTCCTTCTAGCTCTAGATTTATGATCCTAAAAATAAGTAAGAAGAGAACAATAGGTATAATGCAATATCATTGTGTATAGTAGAACCATATACATGTGTGAAAAATGCAAGAAAACTTAAGCAGGAATAATGGTGGTAGACATTTGTGTCAGGAACAATGTATGGGGGAATAAAAGCAATACAGTCATAGGAATGTTATATAATACCAAGTCTAGACAGAAAAAAATAGTTTGGCAAACATATCAGAGAGAATTCTCTCTCTCTCTCTCTCTCTCTGTCTCTGTCTCTCTCTGTCTCTCTCTCCCTCCCTCTCTAAGAAGAGTCTGATTAATTATTGGTTCATCTTAATGATAATATTCTTGAGAATTTGGAGGAAATGATAAGTGATTAGGAAAGCTATTGCCATTATATGCAAATAAAATTCAAATACTTGGTGAAGTAGAAATGATGAGATTGTTGTAAAGAACTGGAAATTCCATGGTGAATTTTGTTCTAGAGGAAAGAAATAATTAAATTCACTGGGTCAGATAAAGATTTTTCAGTTAAAAGCCTAGCTGGGTACTTCAAGTGACTAGGGTTGATCCACTGAAAAGCTGTGAACCAAGTGACCTTGGTCTTTATTAATCTGCTCTCTCCTTTCTAAATAATAGACTCATGTGGTAAACAGAGCAAAACCTATTATTCCAGTTTATAGATAAGTAAGCAGACAGATAATGGCCAGGAACCATGGGACACTGGCTACTACTAAGAAAGCCAAACTTTGTGTTCAAGCTGACAGGTCTAAGTTGAGGCCTTAGGTGAGCCTGGCCTCCAAAGAGGGGGAACCAGGTTTTTTTCTTTATCTCTGTGTTTTTTTTTATACCTCATACCTAGAATGTTGGGAGGAAACCCATTTCAAGGAAGCCTTGACTTGTTTCGAAGCTTGAGTTTTACCAAAAAGAGATCTGAAGGGCACTTAATGATATAGGTGAGTTATAGGGTAGATATTTATTTCCTCCATCTAAAGAAAGTGTTTAAAACACAAAACACTAAAAGCATTTATTGCTAAAGATTTAAAAGATGACACCATAATTTAATGTCTCTTATTATATGAATTATATATTATATTATATAATATATATAATATAGTATATATTATATGAAACATGAGACATTTAGTATGACTATTTAATAGGCATTTCACTTTCAACTTTACTCTGCGCTGTCCAAAAAAATTTCCTCAAGTTCTTATGGCAATCTAAGTCTGACCTTGACCTCCTGTCAGGGATCATCTTCTATGCATTAGTCACATTGTATACCTTCCACAATGTAGCCAGGACTTATGGAGGCACTCAGGAATTCCTGACACCTTGAACTATGGAAGTTGCCTACCAGGTTGGAAATGTCCATTTTGGGACTGCTGTTTGCTAATTAATGCTCAGGAAAAGATATAAAGTAAAAGAGGCATCCAGGATCTTGTGATCCTAATTCATGCTCACTGAGATGAAAACTTACTTTAACTAGCATACGTAAGCAACTGATGTTGGTGATATAGGGAATATCCCTCTTCTTCTTCCCTTTATGAAAAGTCTCAGACAAAGAGTTCCATGCCACACATTCTGGAGATAGGATGAAGAAAGTGAGAACATAAGCTGACTCCTAGCTAAGTGTATTGATTCAGTTGTTCATCCTGACTCAATAGCCAGTCCTTATTGACTGAAGCATCCCATGACACAGCCATAAGATCAAAGGATCATTAAGGGGAATGATTCATCAAAAATAATGAGTCCTTTGATTCTGAGCCATAGAAGTGTTCAGGGGACTTAATTTAGTTCCACATTTATTGCAATGGGGTATCCTGTACTCAGAACAAGGAAGTTGGGGTTCTAAATTATCGAAGTCAAGATAGGAAAATAGGTTGTTATAAGTAAATCAATTTGTAAAATATAAAGCACAATTATAAAGGTGATATTTTGTTTTAACTTTTATCACTTCAAGTCAAATTAACTTAAGTGCAATCTAAAAGATTGCTAACTATACAATATTGTACTCTCCTACCCCAAAGACTCCTGTACAACTACAAAAGTGTCAGTGAAGCTTAGAGAAGAAACTAAATGTATGCTGAGAATAATTTGACCACTAAGAAATTCTTTATCTGTGCTATTGGCTTTCTTAATAATTAAGGAACCGAAATTTCATTAGACAGTCTTAACACATAATCTGTGTAAAGAAAAGAAAAAAAACATATTAAACTATTTACATTTTATTTAGTAATATATTGCAAGAATATGATTGACATATAAGCATTTTCACATGGACTATATATGTATATATATAAAATATGTGTATATGTACCATTTATATATATAACTTTCATCATAATTTGTTTTCTTATTTCTACAGAGACATGAATGGTATTTTATTTTAATTTGGATGACTCATTCAAACTGTGTCCCAGTTAATAGTCATCTTTGAATAATCTTTTTTGAGACTTTCAATATGGGCACCCTGCCCATGTCAAGGCACTTATAAAAGTTTCATGTAGCTTCCACACTTTGCAAAGAAATAACCCATTAAAGACTTTATTACTCACACCTTAAGAAATGCCACTCAATGAATAACTAACTAATCCTCAGGGAGTGAAGAGTCAGTGAAAGACTAGAAACTCATTGTCGATGATAGTCACAGACTTTGGATTAGATCACCTGCATTGACCATTTATGGCATTCTACCAGTAAGAAGGGAAAAAACCCATTGATTTTGTGAGAAATAGCTATAGAAGTTAATGCTGAGAAAATATTTTGCACAAGAATCAGCCTAGGAACTGCAGAGGGATTTTGATCAACTTACTTAAAGCTCCTTTAGGATTTTGAGAAAAGCCCATTATATGATCTAATAAGACCATTTGTAGCTTTGGATAGAATAGTTTCGAAAGTACCAAACTGCAAAGGATTATCAAAAAAAAAAAAAATAAAAAATGAAGAGGGGAAAAAACTAGAATCGTGCTTGAGATTATCTCTGTAAACCAAATTAATTGACCTTACACAAAAGAATATGAAGACATAATTTAGAGTTATAGGTTGTTGAAAAAAATGTGTTTTTTTTTAAGTTTTAATGATATAGTTAGGTGGTAATGTAGGAAATTTGTCCAGATGGATTAGGAATAGAAGGTAAAATACAGATAAATAGAATCCTATTATTTTTAAGAGAGAAATGTTATATATATGCCATTAATAAAACATTAAACAACAAATATTCCAAATTGCTAGAAGGAAGTCTTTTAGATATCTAACCCATATCCCATAAGATCTGTCTTCAATCATGAGAAATGAAAGGAAATATTGGAAGAGGCTATTCTAAAAATAAAATAAAATAAATGTGCACCCCAAAATAAAATATTATGTAAATGAAAGTTTATCCATCAAAGAAAGACATGAATTAACAGCAACATGAAGGAGTTTGAGTTGGTCTTTATCAGTAGATCTTAGGAGAGCAAGTCATCTGATTTGCAATTGCCACAAACAGAAGAAAATGAACAATAAACAATCCTATATATTAAGAAATGACTAAGTGGTTAAATCAATGTCCATATATTTCCAAGTCTAGGAAAGTGTGTGTGTGTGTGTGTGTGTGTGTGTGTGTGTGTGTGTGTGTGTGTGTGTCTCTTATTTGGGATCTATTGACAGGACAAAGATTTTATTTATATTCGAAAAGGTAGCAAACAAAATAAGGATTCTAAAAGAATAGAATATTTTTTAGATTAGGACCCATGATTCCCCCATATGTGAATTTACATTTCTGGGTAAGAATTACTCACGTGAAATCTTTTCATTTAGAGATATTGGGAGGTGAGAGACAAAGAAAAACTGGACATATGACTCTGGAAGACACAGGAAAGAAAGAAAAGGGAATACTTTCTTTTGGACCCTTCATTCTGTCTCAAAGTCACTGGAAGAGCAAGGAGACAGCATTAGACAAAATATTGGGAAAGAATAAAAATTAAGTTCTGTCTTTTGAAATTAATTGTCCTGGGAGAATTTCAGAGTGTTCTCTCCGAGGTAAAGAGCAATTCCAGGACCTTGCAATATTCAAGGCAGGGGCAACTTTGACAGATTCTTAACTCTACTCTGGACGTAAGTATCTTTGGACCATATCCAACCCTAGGAGAGAGAAGAATTTTATTTCTCTTGGAGCTCTTACAAGAAAGGCCAGATACATGGGAAGGGGACAGAACGCTCAGAGAATTTTATGAATTATATAGCTGGCCTTAGCTGGTGCTACAGGGAAGGGTGTAAATTTGCTGCAAAACTTTTGATCCTGGATAGCAAGTTTATACCATCTCAGTACATCATCTCTTTCATGAATTACTTGTTCTGTGACTAAAACATTTGAGAAGATTAAATACAATGATGGGGAAATGAAAGAGTAGTAAAAAACATGATCACATGTTTAGGTTGTGCAAGGCTTTTCTCTGTCAGTGGTACTATCTTACATAAGACTTAAAGAACAAATAAAGGAAAAAAATATATGTACAAATATGGGATATTAGACTCTAGAGTATGCTCTAAGAGAAAAGGACTAAATAAAGAGGCTCTATTAAATTCACCTTACTTTTAAAGGGGTACCACAGATGACTGTCCCTAAAATACAGAGATTGGATGATAAGACACTGGGGAATAAGGATAAAACTGCTCTGGGGGAGAGCAAAGAGAGACAGACACAGAGAGAGACACAGAGACAACGGAGACAGAGAGCTTTTGCTTGTAGTGGGAGGGGGATATTCCTCACCTGTGAGAAAGGAAAAAAATGTCTTTTCAGAAGAAAATTGGCAACAAGATAATAGGAACCTAATGTTGGTTTAAAGGGAGAAATGAAGTAATATAATAGATCTTAATGCAAAAAGGACTAAAATTACCAATTATATTCTTGAATGTAAAAAGATGTTTCCCATAAAAATGGACAAGAAGTGAAAAATATTAATGTACTGCATTATAATAAGAGTATTTAAAACAAAGAGACATGGGGTCAAAATAAGGACTAAGAGCTTCAGGTAGTTCTGGAAAAGTTGTATTTGCAGTTGGAATGTCAGTTAATTGCCTTGTGCTTAATGTCACAAAGGGTAAACTTAAATATGCCACTGCTAGACATGTCTGATGGGGTTAGAGAGCAGAGAGAACACACTCCTTTTCCTTCTCCAAGATAAGCTTTCTCCATGTCTGGATGGCAGTTATCTTTGTCTGGGTTTCCATTCTCCAAGATCCCCCTGTCTTTTCATAGTCCTTTTTCCCAACTCAATGTGTGTTCTATATAACTGATTCCCTCTAGTCCGACTCACTTTACGTCTGTTTCCTGAATTCAGTGAACTAATTTTTATAGGTTGCCCAGAGACATGGCATGGGAGTCTTGCTATGCAATTGCTCCCTTTATGATACAACTTAAGCAATTAACTCACACCTCATAAAGGGATCACTTAATGTGGTTGTATTATCTGGCCCCTTTTTCTGTGAGCAGGCCTGTGAAAAACAAGTAGCATCCATACTGAAACAATAAGGAAAAAAAGGAATGAAGTATATCTAGCATCAACATATCTCAAATTATATTATAAAGAAAAAATTACCCAAATTATTTTGTGGTAGTTCAAAAACAAAGTAGATCAATGGAAAAAAATATTGATAAACAGAACCTAGAAGCAAACATAGCAGCTCTCTGTTGGAGACTCTTCAGAATACAAAATTTTAGAAGCTTTGGATGGCCCTTCATTCAATAAAAGCCCTAGAAAAAGTGGAAAGCAATTTAGCAGGACAAAAAAATGTTTATAATGACATTTAAGTTATTCAATAGGTTTAAAACAAATACATATTCTGCTGATTCTTGTATAACTACAATTGTGGGAAAATTCATAACTAGATAAAATGTAAAAAAATTGCAAAACAGTTTATTTTAATTTTACACATAGTATCTTCTCTGAAGCCACTTCTACAAATCACATTCACATTCACATTGAATAATCAGAAGATAATGAAAACCATTCTCTTTGGGTACCTAAGGGTTTCTAGTGTGCTGGTCTATTAGCCTCCATCCAGTGTAATTTTTATTATTCATAAACTAATAAAACTATATTAACCTTTAGAAAAGGAATTTACTGAGGAAGTATAGTGAGAACTAACACAGTCCTCCCCATCCCTATACAAACTGGAAATATACTGTCCTCTTTCACATACAAAGTCCCTGGGGATAGTAGACTCAAAGGCACACATTTAGAGAACTCAAGTGATAAGAGGATGACTTCCATTTCCTGGCCTTCAAGTCCTTTTCTTCCTTCGTGGAATATTAGTGAGGTTGCCCTTGGTTTTAACTATCTCTTGGGCTCAGAGGATCAGTGTTTGTCTGGAGTTGATAGCCAACATTCCTCTTTGTCATGGCATGTCCCAATCACTGAAGTTGCTGCTATCCCCCATAGGAGTCTTTCCATGTATGCCTGCTTGTGATCCCTCTGTCATTGGCCACTACTTCTTTCTATACTCTACTACTGACTCTGGGCATCTGGTATTTCTGATTGATCTCCCTCCTGGCCACTTATTTTCTCAAAATATTCATTTGCATAAGATAAGGAAAAAATAATCACAAAAGAAGTAGAGGTATTATGTGCTTACAAAGACATGGCAAGTGGCTGGGAAGAGGGCAGCTGCCCTATCATCCACCAGACAAGCCACAGCAGTTCTTCATTCACAACCAAGAAAGACAAGAAAATGGAGGTTGGGTAGGTAGTGATGACTGACGAAGGGGCAGATCATTCCTTCTGAATACACATTCAGTTCTGGCTCAGCAGCTCATGAGGTACCAGTGCCTCCCAGATCTTCAGACAAGTGGAAGATCCTTCATCATCATACTAGACCAGTTTCTTATTCACTCATGGTCAGATATAGGCTTACCAAGCCTTTAGGACCAATATAAGGGTGTATTCTAAATACTGGGCCCTCACTGGCCAGTCACCACATATTAATAAAAGATAATATAAAAATATATCAATATATTATATAATATGTAATTATACTATGTTATATAATAATAGATTATATAAGCATGAATATATAAGAACTTATGTATACCTACAATTTAACAGTACTTATACAAAGAAAAGCAATGCTGCTACAGTAAGAAGAGAATCTATTTGTTGGGAAAAACATCTTTGTAACACATTACCCCAAGGGGGCACTGCAAATTTTAGTGGAATCATTAATTACTAACCATTAATCCAAACATCCTGGAAAACTGCTTGCAATTATGTAAGAGTTACTTATTGACTCACCATTGTTCACAAAGAATTAAATGCTAAATAATTAAATATTTATAAATTAAAACACCAAAAAGAAATTATTAAGCACTTAATACATGCCAAGCATTATGCTAAGAACTAGGAATAAAAGAATGACAAAAACAAACTCCAGTCCCTGTTTTCAAGGTGCTTGCTCTCCTAGAGTTGTTTGTTTTGTTTGCAGGAAAAAAGCTGAAAACAAAGTAAATCCCCATGGTTGGAGAAGAGCTGAATAAATTTGATAGTTGTTTTTGTTATTTTCAAAGAGGACCCAAAAACATCATGGAAGATGTCTTGATTTGCACGTGAACTGAATTTAAGTGAGGCAGGGTTGCACAAAATCATCAGCCTCTCTCTTTCTGGGTCATCAAAGTCAAGTGGCAAGACAAAAGTCAATCTAACTGGTGATGACTGGGGATGAAGTGAGAGATTTTGGCATCTTCAGTCCTGACCGAACCCTAAGGGCTCCACAGCAACTGCTTCCACCACATTCATGGCTGCTGGAACAGTTGTTTTCATGTGCTCATTCTACTGGGGAAGTCTTCACATGCTTGGGGTAGACATCCCTCTAATTCATCAACAGTTGAATTGACAGCATGAATTAATAGAAAACAATTGTGCCATAAAAAGTGATAAATATGGAGAAGTCAGATAAATGTGGAAATACTTGTTTGAATGAGAATTTGAAAGAGGAAATTGTAAAAGCATATCTATCTATCTATAAGAATTTGTAATTCTGACTCTCTGACAACAAATTATAAATTATAAATAGAAAATGTAGTGTACTACCGGTCACAAAAGTACATTGTCAAACAGCTTTGTTGACATACAGGAGGAGCTATTGGGAAGTGAATAATGAATCAAAACTCATATATAATATTTCATTTGGTCTTCACAAATTCATGAAGAAATTACTTAGATATTATCATACCACTTTATAGATGAGGAAATTAAGACTCAGAAAGGTTGATATTCTACCCATAGTCACACAGATAATGGTCAGATACAAAACTTGAACCCAGATCTACTTACCTGTAAATCCAATATTCTATACATTATAAAATGCTAGATTATATCTAAATTCTTTCCCCATAATTCATAATTCTCTAATAGTTAGTTCTAACAAGAACACCTATGGGAGACTCCTCCAGGAGTAGTATTCACAGATAAAATCATATCATTTGTTGAACTTAAAACTGCTGAATGACCAGCAAATTAAACAGCAATTTAAGGAAGCCACCAAAGCACACAGTGAACTCTACAGCAACCCCCAATTACAAAGAGAAAGCCCTATCCTTGAACAGTATACATCAATCATGTTTAGCCAGAGATTTTGTTTGGAGGCATCATGGCAGGGTTTAAGGAAAAATGGGCTACAAACCTGGGAAACTGAGTTCTAGTGCCAGCTTTGACACTGCTGTGTCCTAGTTGTATCCCGAAGAGTACCAGTTTAGACAAGTCATATTATCTCTCTCAGGATTAGACTACATTATTTCTATTAGCCCCTCCATTTCTAACATTCTACCCCTCTAAATTCTGTGTCCCTCAATGGTCATTGACACCAATAGATGCAGAAAATTCAAAGCATGCCACATACATTATTTTATTTTTCTCAACACTCTGACTCTTCTCTTTATCCTAGGGATTTCAAGGGGAGGTCTACTGTTATCCATCAAAGGATAAAATCAAGGGACAGATAATTGTTTCTGAATTTAGTGTCACTAGGGAGTCAAGATAAAATTTAGATTGCAGCTGACAGATTTGAAATCATCCTTAATTTAGAATTTTTTTTTTACATCATGAGATTCATTTGTCAAGTAGATAGCAAAGTAGTCTCCCAGGTATGTCATTTGCATGTGAGAAAATCTACCTTGTCTATCAAGATCCATGCTACTATGGTTTATAATAATTTATAATAGATGTGACTTTCTAGTGGAATAGCTAATCCATGGGCATGAAGGGGAAAGTAGAGTGGCAGATGCTGGGTAAGAGCTTTGGCTTGATCATAGGGCTGCTTGGGAGAAGAGGGAAGTCCATCTTTCATTCATGTCTTTACACAGGCTACAACCATTGCTTGAATGCTCATCTTGCTCACCTTTGTCTTCAGTACCCCTAACTAGCTCCAAAACTCAAGTGCTACCTCCCAGTTGGTAATGTTTTCCCCCAGAATTACTTAGTATTAGCTGTGTATATATTATATTTTTGCATGTGTGTGTACATGTTGACTTTTCATTAGAATGTAAGTTCCTTAAAGACAAATGTTTTTATACATACATATATACATATATGTATACACACATATACATATATATACATATATTCACACCTACGCATACATAAATGTGTATGTGTATATCCCTAGTGCCTAGCATGGCATTTGGCATATAGTTGGTTGCTTAATAAATCTTTTTCATTTGATTGATTGATCTTGATCCTCCAAGCCCTGAAAGTTATCAAATAATTGTAAAATATACAGAGAAATCAATACATGAGTCTTCAGGTTTTGGAGAAGATAGGACTCCATGTATTTTGTTATAATTTAGATATTGATATATTTATATGATTGGGAGAGTTGACCAGGATACTCCTGCTTAATTAGTTTTCCCTCAGCTCATCTTGTATAATTACAGAATGTAAAAGGGCAGAAGAGATTAGATGTTAAATGTCTAGGAGTTCAAAGAAGTGCCAGGACTTTCCTACCCCTTTACAAGGTTTGAAGCTCTCTCACAGAGCTTAATGGACTTAGAGTGGATAGCAATTGACTGGTTGAAGAATCAGCCACTACTGGCATTTCTTTTAATTGAGACATCACCTCTTGGGAGAGGGTAAAAGCAAGAGATATACATCAGGACCATGAGCTTTGGCAGTCACACAGTTCCACAGAATTGCAGAATTGGAGGGAAATTTAGAGGTTATTTAATTCAATCTATCAAAAAAAAGAAAAGAAATTCTTACTCAGTGTAATGTACCCATCTAGCCTCTGCTTGATGACCTTTAAGGAGGAAACACCACCACAGGAAGCAACACCTTCCGATTGTAGGCATCTCAAATTGTTAAAAAAAACTTTCTGTGTGTGTGTTTTTTTCCTGACATTAAGCCTAAATTGATCTCTGTAACAGGTACCTATTTTCTTTGTTCTTTCTTTTGGGGCCAAAGAGAATAAATCTAATCTCTTCTTCATATGACGTTCTTCAAATACTTTCCCCCACTCCCAGTCTCCTCTTCTCCAGCTAAGCATGTCCAATCCCCTTCAGTGGAACTCCATATGATATCTGCTCCAGCCCTTTCATTGTCCTATTGCCATACTCTGGGCGTGTTCCAGTTTTTAAATACCTTTCTTAAAATTAGGCTTTAAAAACTGAAAAAAAACCCAATCCTATGAAGTCTGACAAGGGCAGGGAGATTATCACCAATCCTAAGAGCTACTCTCCTCTTAATGAAACCCCATATAAAATTCTCTTTTTGTTGGCTGCCATATATATCACAAGGTATACTCAAATAATGTTTCAGCCTGCTAAAAGTACTAGATCCCTATTTTCTTTCATAGATGTTATCTATCCATGAATCCCCATTTTATACTTGGGAAATTGATTTTTGTAACCAAATAGGACTACCTTGCCCTCCTCCATCCTGTCTGACTGCTTTTCAGTCTCTTTTGCTGTCTCTTCATCTTGGTTTCACATCATCTAAATATAAGGATCTGCCCTGGGTTTCTTTTCTTCATTCAGTACTTACTCATTTGGTAATCTCATTAACTCCCATAGATTCAATTATTATTTGTGTACATACAGTCCTCAGATCTATTTGTCCTCACAAACTCTCAGATCTGGGAGTATGTGGAGCATATATATGTTTGCACACATCTTTGTCATGTAGTGTGTGTAATCATAGCTTCTCAGTCTCCCTCTCATTGATTTCCTTCCTTCTTTCCTTTTTTCCTCCCTCTCTCCCTTTTTTCCTTCCTCCTTTCCTTCTTTGTTCCCTCTCTTCCTTTCTCCATTCCTTATTCCTTCCTACCTTTCTTCCTCTCTCTCTTCCTCCCTTCCTCTTTTCCTTCTCTTTCCTTCCCTCCTTCCTTTCCTCCCTTTGTCCAGGCTAATCTAACTTCACTCTATAACCAACAGAATGCCCGAGGCTGTTTCTTAATGCTCTTAAATTGGCTTGGGGAACTGCAGGCAGTTCCATGCCTCCACAGGCTCAGGTGCACAGTTGTTCCTCCTGTTTCAAATGGTCTCATGGCATCCTTAACAGCTGGCTCAGTTTGCTTTTGCATGCCAGCTGTGGATATGGAGACTAACAATAGTATACTCAAATACAGAAGGAATTACTAAAAATGAAAACAGAGATAATATATATAGGTAAAAAAAATTTCATCAAAATAATAGAATGGGTAGAATTATAAAGAAGTAAAAGATCACCTCATCTATTCTCCTATCCAATACAAGAATACCCTCTGGTATCCTAGTCAGGTGATCATTAAATTGCTTCTTCAACATGTGATACTTTTTATTCGAAAGAATTTACCACTAATCATGGCATTCCTTCAATTTTTAGCTAGCTGATTGTTCAGAAATTATTTTTATTTTGAGCTGTATAATATAAAACTGCTCCACCTCTGACACATACTGAGGATATATCATGGCCAAGTCCTCTAACTTCTCAGTAACTCAGACACTGAGTTAGAAAAGATATGAACCTGCACTGATACAGAGAATTTTCTCCTCTTGGGTATCTCCTGTATCAGGACATCGTGAGCTCAGTCCTCACCCTATTGAGACAAAATCTGCTTTCCTATAACTCCCACTAAATGATCGTAGTTCTTCTCTCTCAAATCACATAAAGAAGACTAATTCTTCTTCCACTTGAAAAACTTAAAATCTTTGAAAAAACTTTAAAAATCATGTCCATCCTAAGGCATCTTTTCTCCTGTCTTTCAACCATGATGTCTCCAACATATGACCACAGGCAAAAAGTTGCCTATCTGATTCTGAGCTGTGCTCTAAAGGAAAGAAGGCCTAACCACTTCAAATTTCCAGTGCTATAGGCAGACTCTTTTGGTATAGTTAGTTCTGGAAAAATAACTTCAATTTCATCCAAAAAGCAATACAAACTCAGAAAAAGAATTATGATACTCCCTGACAAGACTTTTGGTAGTTATCTAGAATAGTTGTCTGTCTAGCATGTTTCCCCTTGATAGGAACAAGATTCCTTTGTGCCAATGCCTCCCCAAACCAATAACTTTGTGGTCTCTAAACAATAAGGTTCATACAGCTACTTTTTTTGGACTGCCTTTTTATTACTGCTAAAAAAAATGTCGCATTTCTGAATTTTTGAATTTTAAAAAATTATAATTTGGTATAATTATCCATGAAAATTTAATGATAAAAAAATACCTAAGTGTTTCTGACTGTGTGGCCTTCTATTTTTTAAAGTATGCCCTTAATATCACCTATATGTGTCATGGTTATGAGCTCCTTGCCTTTCTTAATAAGATGGTACTCTTAAATTGAAATGGGCAATGTCTATTTTCAATTGCTATCTCCTCTCATCCAAATCTTTCCTGTAAAGATATGTCTTACCTATATTTACGACACTTCCTTTTCCTTAAAGAATTCAGTGCCCTCACAGATCCCTCTTGATGCTAAGGGATCCCCAAATTCATTGTGCTTTCCAAGCTTTGCTACTCAGTGAGGTTAAGGGACATCAATCAATATCATGCAATACCTTTAAGCTCAGACCAGAGTTAAAGACGCTGACTCCTAATTAAGTGCTCCTTTTGCCTACCATTCTGCCTCATGAGTATCACGTGCCCCTGTCTTTTTGTTGTTTCCTCTACCAATTAATACATTTTATATTTGTTTTCATTTTAACAGAGGTATTCTGGAGAAAATACCAAGGCATTTTCATTCTCAAGGGAGAGAAGATATAGATATATAGAGATATATTGATGCACACATATACATACATATATACATATAGATATGTATATGTATCTATATCTATTTATGTATCTAAAGTTTTCCAGTGGGGGAGGAGAGTGAAAATATTAGGAATTGTGGTATGTCAGTGAGTGAGGTATTTGGGGGAAATAGGCCTTTGAGCACATCGCCAACTATATTCTTCCACTCCACCTAGAAAGTTTAGAGGTGGCTTGATTGATAAGGAAAATTATGCACAGGAATCACTGGTCTCCTACAGGCACAGAGGATTATGGGATCAATGAGCAGCACATTTTAATGCTGCCCCCAACTTGCTCATCTACAATATGGAAGAACTGACTACATATTAAATTCAGGATGATTCCAAAATCATGAATAGGTGGACACAAATTACCAAGGACTTCCTTCATGTTCTGGAAGTCAGGCTGTGATAGCCATTAATTAACTGTGGGACTTTAGACATGTAACTTCCCTTCTCTGACCCTTACTTTTCTCACCTACAAAATAAGGCAATTATACCAGATGATTTTTCATGCTTTCCGCAGCACTAATATTCTATGGTCTGTGTTATGAGATATTGTCCAGCCCTGAAATTCTATAATTTATTTTTCGAAGATTCCTTCCAGCTCCATGAATCAATGGAATGGACACCTGCTAGCACCACCTAAGTGAACAGCTGCGTCTTTTGAAGATGCCTCCCCCACAACCATGATTCATAGACTAAGGGAAAAGGTGTGAAGAGGAAAAACCTATTTCAGGTGCTGAAAACACGTCAGATTTCCAATGATAGTACTAACAAGCCTACCTGAAAGGCAGCATAGCATTTTAGATAAGGCAGTGAACTCGGAATGGAAAGGACCTGAATGCAAATCCTAACTCGGACACTCAGCAGTTGTATGACCTTGGGCAAGTCTCCTATGTGCTGTGGAGACATCATCTAAAAAGGGGGAAGGGATGGATTTGATGGTCTCTAAATTCCCTTTCAGCTCTGAATCTATGACTTTGACAATTTCATCTTCTTTTCTTTCCAGTGAACTTCAACCTCCCTAATCTAGTCAACTTCCTATTTCACACAATTCTTACTCTAAACCTTTGCTCATAATATTCTACATTTCTGGACTATCTCCCTATTCCTGACCAACTATCCAAAACCTAACCAGTTATGGAGGAGAAAGGCCCACAGATGTGAGCTTAAAAATAGAAGGTATTCCTAACTAGCTTGAAGTGGAAGGGAAAAAGGAAATTCTACCTCATGTTGTGCTATGAAGGAGGTTGCCTATCAATGGATAAAATCATAGTCACTTGATGATTTCATAATCTCTCATGGGATTTAGACTTGGAAGGGTCTTAGAGGTAATCAAGTCAAATGATTTTTACAAATGAGAACATTTCAAAGAGGATTCATTAAGAAGGAGTTGCATTGAATGACCTCTGTGAGTACAGAGTGGTGCTTTCTCCAACTTTATGGGCTATTATTTCACTCATCCTACAACAAGACCGAGCTTGGGTCTTCCATGCTCCTTGAAGCTATTGTCAATGATGCTCTCCCTCAGTGATCCTCCTTTCATTGAATTCATGGATCACTGACTTTTTGCCAGTCAATTAGATCCGTAATCATAGTCTGCCTTATGTTACTGTTGAACTATTTCAATGGCTATATTTTATCTCCTGGAAGATACTGAGATTCCTGCAAGTTTGGGCATTGTGTTTATATTATTCCTCACATGCTCCACCAAGCTACACACAAAGTAGGCATATGATGAATATTATTTTGATTTTGATTAATATCTATAGGGGTTTATATTGTCTTCAAGTCTTCATTATTCAGGAACATATCTAAAACTTAGTACAATATAAAACAACTCCTGGATGCATAGATCAGTTTGTCTACTTAGTGGCCATGGAAACTTAAAGCAGTAATATTTCCTCTCAGGACTTTTGTTTCCACATCTGTAAAATAAAGAGATGAATTAGAGGATCCCAGAGATTTCTTCCAGATCCAGGTAAAATGTCTTCATATGGAATTTTATCAATATTAGTGCTCTATTTATTACAATGTGTATGAGTTTACATTAGAATACTATTAAACATCAAAAGAAGACAGAAGAAAGGAAAGAAGGAAGGATAAAAGGAAAAAAAGGAAGGATGGAGAGATTTATTAAGTGTCTACTATGTGACAAGGACCATACTAAGCCTTTAGCAATATTATCTAATTTGATCCTCACTCTGTCTACTTGGAAGTAGATTCTTTTATTAGTATTTCCATTTTACAGTTGAGGAAAATAAGGCAAACAGAGGTTAAATGATTTGTCCAAGGTCACAGGAATTCAGGTCTTCCTGACCTACTACTCTACACACTGTACCACTAGGTGCCTGGAAAAGAAAAAAATAAGAGCATAGAGGAAAGAATGCTAGAACCAAAATCAGGAAATATGAGGCTTTGAATTCTAGATCTGACCAACACTAACTGTGAACTTGGCTATCATTTCTTCTTTATGACCTTCATTGTTCTCATCTATAAAATAAAATATCAAACTAGTTCCTTCTAAGGTTATAGTCAAATTTATATCTAAGATAATTAAATGACTTTAATCCAATCCATTAGGAAATATTCAATATTGATGTTGAGAGGCATCACTCCTTACAAAAACAGTAAGCTGGACAGTGTGGATACTAAGTCCATTTTACAACAAAGACAGTAGATGAGCAGAGGGGTGAAATTACTTGCTATAAAATTATACCACCTGCAAGAGCAAGGTTTATGCCAAACCTCTTTCTAATCCCTGAAAACGCATTTTGGTATTTTGCATATGAATCAAAGAATTAGATTCCAATCCTCTACTTTTACAAGGGAAGAAAAGTGAGGCTAGTTAGAGAATGATTTTTCAAGGTCACAATTACTCACAGAATTTGGGGTGTAACCAGCTTTCATAGTTCCCTAACTATTTTTCTCTTCTCTCCAGGACCTTCTATATATGTGCCTTTGCATATGTCCAATTCATCTTTAACCAACGCTGGAGTAAAGCGAGGAGTATTGCTATGCAAAGCAAAATACAGCACTTAAAAATCCCATTTTGGCAACGTAAGCAGTAAAGCTCTTTAAATTTTAAACTGACTTTTAATTTTGAAGTTAAGCCAGTTTTTGGAGAATGAAAAGGCTCTAGAAAAGATAGCTAACTTTGAGAATATTTCATTATGTGTTTCTAATTATCTCTTGAAGTCATTTAGCTTAAGGAATCATAAACTATATTGACAATCTTCTTAAAAGAATATACTGTGGTTACTATGTGAGATGAGAGAATTCCCTATGATATTGTGAAAACACATTTTATTATTGTAAAGGTGATCTTCAAACAATAAAAGTTTGCATTTTTTTTAATTTTCTTGCAATAACTATATATTCAAATGTCACATCTTTATCTGAAATGCAATCTGCAAAGGATGAAAGGGAATAAAAAAAATCTGAAATGCTTTAACAATATATTTCGGTCTTTCTCATTTATTTTCCTTCTTTATAACTTCCCCATCTTTTTCCCTCACATTTTTGTCTTTAACTCTTTTTCTCCCTCCTTTCCCCCTCTCTATATTCATCTCTCCGTTTCTGTCTTTTTTGTGTGTAAATCTTTCTTTTTCACTTTCTGTCTCTTTACTTTCATCCATTTCCTCTCTAATTCTTTGTGATGACCTTCTCTCTTTCCACTTCTTTTCTATCACCCTACCCCCTCTGTCTTTGTCTCTTTTTGTCTCTCTTTTTCTGTCTTTCTTTTTCTCTTTCTCACGTAAACACAGAGAGAGAGAGAGGGAGAGTGAGAGAGAGAGAGAGAGAGAGAGAGAGAGAAGGGGAGAATAGGAGAAGGGAGAACAATTATTAGTGTTGTCCCTCGGGTCCTAAGTGATTTATGATAATAATATAAAACAACACAAAAAAGAAAAAATTAAAGAATTATCAATCATATGTATCTGAGAGTGAATGAAGTCTCTGAGAACAACATTTGAAGTAGAAGGGAAATAGCTTGAGGGCATTGGATCCCTTCAGGTTAGGGTGGAGGAATTGGAATCAAAGTAATGAAATGACATCCTGAAAAATCTTACTTATTGTAATACTCATCCTATATGTGTATGTTTCCATGTGTGCTACTAGGAAGGTAGTATGGGGCAGTGTAAGAATATAAATGTAATACTTTGAATCAGAGAGATGGATTGGATTTGACCTCTGATACATACCTATGTATCCTATCTTGGGTATCTCTTCAAGTTCCCTTATTTGTAAAATGAGAGAGTTGGACATTATGACATCTCTGGTCCCTTCCAGTTCTAAAGTCTATGAATCATTCATGGATTTTGTACAGTATATATAGATATATACACATATATATTCAAATGCATATGTGTTTATACATACACATATATGTACATATGTGTGTTTGTATCTGATTCTAATAAGCAGTATGCTTCAGTATACACACTTTGATTGAATTAGAATGTATATGTTCTAACATGGAATCACACATATGCATAGAAAATTATATATAAATATCTATTTATAGACACAAGGAACTTTCAGAAATATCTCATTTGATATTTTGTGGTAGGTAGTAAAAGTATGATTATTCTTATTTTACAGAAGAGGAAACTCAATCTCAGGTTAAATGACCTTCTCAGTGCCACAAGTGGTAGAATTCTAATGTAGCACCAATACTGCTAATTCAAAAGCCAATACCTTTTTTACTACAGAGATGAAGAAGAATCACATGACTCCAAGATGAAAAGAACCTAAAAAATCATTTAATACAGTTCTCTCATTCAATAGACAGGGAAACTGAGGAACAAAGAAGGCCAATTATTTGATTAAGTTTAAAAAGATAATAAGAAGCAGAGTCAGACAACAAGCACTCTTCTCACTATATGTCTCTTGATGTAATGAAATAAATTCATGAATGAGGAACAAAGAAGAAAAAAGAAATCTGAGTGGAAGAATTATATGCAGAGAAAAATCTTGAATATTTACATCCAAGTGACAGATGTGAGGCTCTTTCTACAGATAGCAGAGTTGGACCATATCAGGAGAAGGCAATTTTTTGTGCTTCAAGAAATGGTGATGTAGACCCACAATTGTTTCTAGGTAAAAGGTTATTGAGT
The DNA here is from genome assembly GCA_028658325.1 of Potorous gilbertii. NCBI lineage: Eukaryota > Metazoa > Chordata > Mammalia > Diprotodontia > Potoroidae > Potorous > Potorous gilbertii. Next base: position 216,547,607 of record CM053772.1, read on the forward strand.
CATGCTCCCAGAAAGTAGCACACATTGGTGATTCAAAATTCTGAAAGAACATTACAGTGTCTATTTTTTAAACTGATATAAATAATAGTGAAATTTTAAGTTTCCTATGTATTTCTATTAAGAATATAAAGACAGAACCTTGATGTTCATGTGCAATCTAACAACCAGCCCTCTCCTGATGGTATATATAGGAACAAATGATCTCAGCAGAAGGAATATAAAGTCCGGATAAGTATTATAAAGTCATGGGCACAAAATGGAAGATTTTTATGGGCACAGGTGGTGTTTTCATCACTGTTAGTTACTGGAAGCAGGGACTGAAGCAGAAAAAGGCAGATTTGAGAATTTAATAGCTCACTAAGAAAACAGTATCTCAGAATGGGATTTGGATTCATAGGTGACAGCTTAAAATTTAAGTGAGGGGCATGATTTGGAGTATATCAAACAAGAATCAAGAAAACATATTTAACCAGAGTCTTGTAAATCTAATCAAGAAGGTTTTCTCTAAACTACAAAGATAATGAAAGAATACTACCAACTCTCCCCACCCCACACTCCATGGTTCAGTGAGAGAATTGAGAGGATCTGAGCTCTACTTACTACTTTTGTGATCCTTGGCAGAGTACTTAACCTCTCTTAACTCAGTCTCATCAACTAAAAGATGAGGAGGTTGCATTATATGACCTCTAAATCTAGGATCTTAGGATACTATAACTCTTCTAATTCTGGTGGCAGAGAGAGGAGTAATTATGACAAAAGAAACAGAATAACCAAGACAGTTATTAGTTCACTGAGAAAAATATATAAAGTAAATAAACATCAATAAAGACTGTGGCCTTAGACATTTATATATAAAAAAGGGAAGTTCAGGTAGTAAAGAGGGTGAGCTAGAGACTTTATTATAAGGAAGAAAATTTCAGCTCAGAGTTGACCGTAAGATTTTTGGTACATGACTGTGGATGTATATAGTAAAAACACTGAGTTCTTCGTGATGTAATAGTGACCATTTCATCCTATGAATGATGATTAAGCAATATGGAAAAATGTTCTGGTTCTGATTTTGATCAACAAATAAGTCTTTGCTGATGAAGTAAAAGTGAAGAGCACTCCCAACATAGAACTAGTGTTTGAGAGCAAAGCTAGGTCTAGTCTAACATGCACACTGGACATTTGAAGAATAGATTGCACATGTTTCAGGAAAAGGATAGGTAGGATTCAATGATCTAACATTCTGTAGGGGAAATTAATACACAAATAATAGATATTTCCTCAAAATAATACAAAAAGGAAGAAAATGGAGAGTTGTCAACACAAGTCATTTAAAAATGACATAATAGGGGTGGGGTAAAGATGGTGGAGTAGAAGGACAATCTGTAGGAACTCTCCCCCCACAGCCCATAAAATACTTGTAAAAATGACTGGAAACATATTCTAGAGCAGAAGAAGCCACAATAGACAGAGTGAAAAAGATTTCTAGCACAAGATATTCTGGAAGGGTGACAGGAAAGGTCTATCACACCAGGCTTAGAGCAGAATGCAGTCAAGCCTTGAATGTGCTGCATGGCAGAGAAAGGACCAGAGCAGGCTTCAGGGCATGACTGGCAGCAGCTGCAGTTCACAGATCCCTCAACCCACAAAAGTAAGAGAGAGCTTCAAAGGTCAATGAGAAAGCTCTTTCACCTGAGTGAAAAGGGAGCAGGGTCCTCCCCTAGTCCTGGGCCCAGGGTGGAGGCAGCAGCAGCAGCTTGCATTTTTGAAGCCTTTGTTCTAAAGACCCTGGGAGAATCGAGCTGCTAATCTGGGTCTCATTCCCTGAGTGACGATCCAGGTATGAGGTGGAGCACTAATGGGGTAGAGCCAGTGGGGGCTCTAGAGAGGAAATTCTATTTGCAGATCTTAGGCAGAGAAGTTTGCAACCAGAATGCAGGCCAGGAGAGGAGTAAATTCCTCTCCCTTGATTGTGTCACCTAGGAGGACCTGAGAACTTAGAAGTCCCAAGTGTATACCTTTCTCTTGACAAAGGACTTTAAAGTCAAGAAACTAGCTGGGAAAATGGGGGAAAAAAAGGAAAAAAATAAGACTGTAGAAGGTTACTTACTTAGTGAACAGGTATTTTCTTCCATCCTTTTGGATGAGGAAGGATAACGCATACCATCAGAGGAAGATATCAAAGTCAAGGCTCCTGTATCCCAAACCTCCAAAATAAATATTCAATGGTCTCAGACCATGAAAGAGTTCAAAAAGAATTTTGAAAATCAAGTAAGAAACGTGGAGAAAAAAATGGGAAGAGAAATGAGTGTAATGCAAGAAAATTATGAAAAGCAAATCAACAGCTTGCTAAAGAAGACCCAAAAAAATGATGAAGAAAATAACACCTTCTAATAGATTTAGTACTTCATTACAATGCAAGGACTTAAAAAACTCCCAATGGTCTCTTAAGGCAAAATGTCTTCCACATAGAGGAAAAACACTGGAATTCGATCACAGAATGAATCAGATCATTTTCCTTTGTATTATGTTTTGGTTTGTTTTATTATTTCTCCCATTCATTTTAATTATTCTATGCAACATGACTAAGGTGAAAATGTATTTAATAGGAATGTATGTGTGGAACCTATATAAAACTATATGTCATCGCAGGGAGGGAGTGGAGAGGTAGAAGGGAATGGAAGGAAGAGGGGAAAATTTTTAAGATATATGGAAGTGATTGTAGAACACTGAAAACGAATAAAATTATAATAAAAAATAACACCTTTAAAAACAGACTGACTCAAACGCAAAAGAGACCCAAAAACCCAATGAGGAGAAGAATACTTTAAAAAGCAGAATTAGCCAAATGGAAAAGGAGGTTCAAAAGCTCACTGAAGAAAATAGTTTCTTAAAAATCAGAATGGAGCAGAAAGAAGCTAATGACTTTATGAGAAACTAAGGAATTACAAAATAAAACCAAAAGAATGAAAGAATTGAAGACTGTGAAATATCTCATTGAAAAGTAACTGACCTAGAAAATAGATACAGGATAGATAATTTAAAAATTACAAGGCTATTTGAAAGCCATGATCCAAATAAGAGCCTAGACATCATCTGTCATGAAATTATCAAGGAAAACTGCCCTGATATTCTAGAAGCAGAAGGTAAAATAAATGTTGAAACAATCCACTGATCACCTCCTGAAGGAGATCCTAAAATATCCTACGAATATTGTAACAAAATTTCAGAGTTCCCAGGTTAAGGAGAAAATATTGCAAGCAGCTAGAAAGAAACAATTCGAGTATTGTGAAAATACAATCATGATAACTCAAGCTCTAGCAGCTTCTACATTAAAGGATCAAAGTGCTTAGAATACGATATTCCAGAAATCAATGGAACTAGATTGAAACCAAGAATCACATACCCAGCAAAACCCAGCAAAATAATACTTCAGGGGAAAAAAATGATCATTCAGTGAAATAGAGGACTTTCAAGTATTCTTGATGAATAGAAAATTTACTTTCAAACACAAGAATCAAGAGAAGTATGAAAAGGTAAACAAGAAAGAGAAATCATAAGGCACTTACTAAAATTGATCTGTTTACATTCCCACGTGGAAAGATAATATTTGTAATTCTTGAAACTTTTCTCAGTATTTGGGTTGTTGGAGGAAATTACACACACGTGCACATAGGCACTTAGACACACAAACACATACATATATAAGCAGAAGGCACAGTGTGAGTTGAATAGGAAGGGATGATATCTAAAAAATAAAATTAAGGGATAAGAGAGGAATATATTGAAAGGAGAAAGGGAGAAATGGAGTGGGGCAAATTTTCTCTCATAAAAGAGGCAAGAGAGAGGCAGAGCCAAGATGGTGGAGTAGAAAGAAGCATATACTCTAGCGCTTCCCCCACAGCCCACAAAATACCTGTAAAAAATGACTCTCAACAAAGTCTAGAGCAGCAGAAGCCATAGAACAACAGAGTGAAAGAGGTTTCCAGCCAAAGGTAACCTGGAAGGATGACAGGAAAGGTCTATCTCACTGGACAATGAGTGGAGCAGAGCCCAGACCTGGCTATGTGGCACTGGGAGGAACAGGACTTGAACAGACCTCCAGAGGCAGAGTTCCCAGCAGGGAAGTTCCCAGATACCTCAACCCACAAGTGAGAAAGAAAGCTCCAAAAGTCAGTGTGGGAGGGTTTTCCCACTTGGGCAAGTGAAGGGCTTCTTCCAGCAACAGCCCCAGGAAACAGCAGAAGCAGCAGCAGCAGATAACAGGCAACTACGATGACCAGGAAGCAACCTAGATCCATTTCCCAGGTAGCTCAGCTTAAAGCCTCTGGCAGTAGGGAGCAGCTGATCTAAACCTCAGCCCTGAGTGACAGCTCTGCTCCCACCCAAAGCCAAGGGGAACCAAGCAGCTGAGTCTAATCTCTTGACAAAGGATTCAGAAGTCAAGTAACTGATTGGGAAAATGCCCAAAAAGGTGAAAAATAAGACCATAGAAGGTTACTTTTTTGATGAACATGTGTCTCTTCACATCCTTTTAGATGAGGAAGAACAAGGTTTACTGTCACAGGAAATTAAGACCCCTGCCTCCCAGGCTTCCAAAGTGAGTTTAAAGAGGTTGCAGGAAATGCAAGAGCTTGAAAAGTGAGTTAACAACCTGCTAAAGAAGAACCAAAAAAATGGTGAGGAAAATAACACCTTTAAAAAGAGCCTAACAATTGGAAAAAAGTTCCAAAAAGCCAATGAGGAGAAGGAAGCATTAGAAAGCAGAATTAGCCAAATAGAGGAGAAGGTTTAAAAGCTCACTGAAAAAGTAGCTCTTTGAAAGAGAGAAATTAGTTCATGGAAATGAATGACTGTGAGAAAAGCCAAGCAGTTAAAAAAGAAAACCAAAAGTTTAAAAAAATAGAAGATAATGTGACACATTTCATTAGAAAAACAACTGACCTGGAAAATAGATCTAGGAGAGACAATTTTAAAATTATGGGACTACCTGAAGGCCACAATAAAAAAAAGGGCTAAGACATTATCTTTCATGAAATTACCAAGGAAAACTGTCCTGATGTTCAAAAAGCAGAGGATAAAATAAATGTTGAAAGAATCCACCAATCACTTCCTGAAAGAGACCCATAAAGAGAAACTCCTGGGAATACTGTGGCAAAATTTCAGAGTTCCAAGTTGCAAGCAGTGAGAAAGAAACAATTTGAGTATTGTGGAAATACATCTCATCACATTTGGCTTAAGGAGGGAAAAACATGCACACTCATTTTGGTATGAAAATCTTTCTTACTCTACAGGAAAGTAGGGGAGAAGGGGATAAGTGGGGTGGGGGATGATAGAAGAGAGGGCTAATGGGAGGAGGAAGTAATTAGAAGTCAACACTTTAAAGGAGGGGCAAGGTCCAAAGAGAGAATAGAATAAATAGGAGCAGGATAAGATGGAGGGAAATATAGTTAGTCTTTCACAACATGACTATTATGTAACTCTTTAGGACACATTTAGGGTTAAATATATAGCCTATATTTAACTACTTGCCTCCTCAGTGGGGCTAGGTGGGGAGGGAGGAAGGGAGAGAAGTTGGCACTCAAAGTTTAAGGAATGAATGTTGAGAATTGTTTTTTGCATGCAACTTGGAAATAAGAAATACAAGTAATGGGGTATAGATATCTATCTTTCCCTACAAGAAAAGAGAGAAGATGGGACTAAGGGAAGGGAGGGGTGTGATAGAAGGGAGGGCAGATTGGGGCAAGGGGTAATCAGAATGCGTGGTGTTTTCAGGTGGGGAGGTGAGAGATGGGGAGAAATTTGGAACTCAGAATCTTGTGGAAATGAACATTGAAAACTAAAAGTAAACATGAAATATAAAAAATAAATAAAGAGGCATGTGGCAAAAAAATTAAAAAATTAAAATGACATGTATAAAGACATAGGATTATTTATTTACAGATATAAGGAATCACGAGTTCCCTCATTTTTCACACAAATAATTGAAGCCTGGTTATGGCAGGTAGAGGTAAGAAGAGAAAACCAGGATAAATGTGAAAAAGTAGGAGCCCAGTCATTTCGTGACAGAATTGAGGAGTGAGAAGAAACCTCAGTGGCCAACTAGGCCCACCCATACAGGAAAGAAATGTCTAGCATAATATGCTTAATAAGAGGTTGTCTAGCCTCTGCTTGTGAACTTCAAAGGATGAAGAATTTACCACTTACTGAGCCTGGTTATTTCACCCTAGGAAAGCTCAAATTTAGGAAGGTTTTTATTCCTTTGACATCAGGTTAAGTTAGCTTCTTTGCAATTTGCATTGTTCCTGGTTCTTTTCTTAGATGGAGGCAACTTGATGGCTTAATAGATAGAGCACTGAGCCTGGAACCAGGAAGATAAATCTGACCTCACACACTTACTACCTTTTTAAGTCTGAGCAAATCACTTAACCTCTGTTTGCCTTAATCTACTAAGGAAGAAATGGCAAACCAATTCCGTATCTTTGCCAAGAAAACATGATGGTACTGTAATGCAATGGTCCACAGGATCTTGAAGAGTAAGACATAATTGAACAACTGAACAATAACGACGTTCTATTCTCAGGGGCAAAATAGAATGATAACCTTTCTTTATCTACTGACGTACAAATACTTAGACAGCTTTCATTCCACCCCATCTCCTCCTTGAAGTTTGATTTTCTTCAAATTTAACCTGCCCAGTTTCTTTTTTTTTTTTAAGTCTACCCCATTGATTTATTTATCTTATATATTTATTTATCTATTCATCTATTTATTTATTTATTTTTCAGTTCTCAACATTCACTTCCAGAAGAATTTGAATTCAAAATTTTCTCCCCATCTGTCTCCACTCCCCCACCCCAGGACATCTTACACCCCATCCACTCCTTTCTCCAGTCTATTCTCCCTTTTATTACCCTCCCTTCTATCCCTTACCCTCTGTTTTCATGTAGAGCAAAATAGATTTCTATATCCCATTGCCTGTGTATCTTATTTTCCAGTTAAGTGCTAAAATAATTTTTAACATTCATCATTAAAGCTTTGAGTTCCATATTTTTTCCTTTCCTCCCTTCCCACTTACCCTCATTGAGAAAACAAGCAATTCAATATAGGTCATATATGTGTGACAATGCAAAACACTTCCATAATAGTAGTGTTGCAAATGACTAACCACATTTCCCTCTGTCCTATACTGCTCTTCACTGATTCTCTCTGTTGACCTGTGCTTCCACAATAATGTTTGCTTCTGATTATCTCTTTCACCAAATTGCTGCCCCTTCTGTTATATTCCCTCTCATATCCCTTTCCAACTTGCCTTCCTGCAGATTAAAATAGATTTCTGTATCCAATTGACTGTGAGTTATTCCCTCCTTAAGCCAAATCCCATGAGAGTAAGGTTCACCTATTTTCTTTCATCTCCTCACTCTTCCCCTCCATTGTAAAAGTTCTTTCTTGTCTCTTTTATGTGAGATGATTTGATACATTCTACCTCTCCCTTTCTCTTACTCCTAGTACATTTCACTCAATAGCAAATTTTATTATTTTTAGGTATCCTCCCTTCATCCTCAACTCACCCTGTACCCTCTATCTATGTATATTTATATACATACACACACACCCATGTACACATACAAACCTACATATATGTATACATAAGTATAAACATATAGATATATAATATACATATACTCATACATACCTACATATATAAGTATATGCACATATACATATATACATGTGTTTATATATACACATATGTGTGTATAGATACATATATACATCTTTATACATAGATATATATTTTTCTCAAACTACCCTACTACTGAAAAAAGGTCTGATGAGTTACAAATAACATCTTTCTATGTAAGAAAGCAAACAGTAAAACTTTATTGAGTTCCTTAAGGTTTCTCTTTCCTGTTTATCTTTTCATGTTTTAATTCTTGTATTTGAGAGCTAAATTTTCTATTAAGTTCTGGTCTTTTCAATAAGAGTGCTTAGAAATCTTCTATTTTGTTGAAATTCCATTTTTTCCCGGAAGTATTATATTCAGTTTTGCTGAGTAGGTGATTCTTTATTTTAATCCTATCTCCTTTGACGTCTGGAATATCGTATTCCAAGCCCTCCAATCCCTTAGTGTAGAAGCTACTGAATCTTGTAATATCCTGATTGTATTTCCACAATACTTGAATTGTTTCTTTCTGGCTGCTTGTAATATTTTCTCCTTGACTTGATCACTCTGGAATTTGGCTACAATATTCCTAAGAGTTTTCCTTTGAGGATCTATTTCAGGAGGTCATCAGTGAATTCTTTCCATTTGTATTTTACCCTCTGGTTCTAGAATATCGGGGCAATTTTCCTTGATAATTTCTTGGAAGATGATATCTAGGAACTTTTTTGATCATGGTTTTCAGGCAGGTCAGCAATTTTTAAATTATCTCTCCTGGATCCATTTTCAGGTCAGTTGTTTTTCCAATGAGATATTTCACGTTCTCTTCTATTTTTTAATTCTTTTGGTTTTGTTTTATAATTTCTTGGTTTCTCATAAAGTCATTAGCTTTCATCCGCTGTATTCCAATTTTTAAAGAATTATTTCTTTTCAGTGAACTTTTTTTTTTTTTAATTTTTAAAATAAATTTATTTAACTTTTTACATTCATTTTCACAAGATTTTGGGTTCCAAAATTTTCTCCCCATTTGTCCCCTCCCCCCTCCCCAATACACTGGACATTCTAATTACCCATATCACCAATCTGCCCTCTCTTCTGTCATCCCTCCCTTCCCTTACCCCATCTTCTCTTTTGTCCTGTAGGGCTAGATAACTTTCTA
>CM053772.1:216556916-216573666 GCA_028658325.1 Potorous gilbertii
GAGTTCTTCAACTAGGGTCTTTTAACTTAACTTACCAGAAGTCCTGAAAATTTCTGTGCAATTTTAAGCTTTGATAACATCACAATTAGAAATGCTACAAACAAGAACCATTTGTAAGATTAACATTTATTTATACTTGCTTAATTTTGTGAATTTTGAACCAAGACTTTTTTTTAAAATTTTAACAAGATGGGAACTTTGTCCTTATGTATTGTGTTACTATAGTTTCTGAATGAAGTATGGATTGGTAGAGGAGTTTGTCTTGCTTGGTTACCTGGTTCACTTAATCTGTCTCCATTAGATTTTTTTCTTTGCGAGATCATATCAAAACTGTCATGTATACATCAAAAAAATTGTGTGTGTGTAGGGAGTGATTGTAAAGCTAGGATCACAAATGGAATCCTTTCAATCTTTAACTAACACTTTATAAAAAGTTTATATAAAATTTGAAAATTGACTAGATTGATATATTTTTAGTGTACAACATTATATTGGTTATATTAAAGTTTAATAACATATCGATTTCAAAGTTCAAGTAATTAGCCTCTCATATATTTTTCCTTGTCAGCTTTTAGCATTTGCATTTTGATATTATTAAACCTTAAAGCTGCACTAAGACTTTTGGGATACAGTTTAGTAAATTGGTGTTGTAATTTTATGGAATTTATTTTATGGATTTGAAAACATTCTTCTTGTAAGATATTTATAGGCTTCACCAGAATGATAAACGAGTCAATGATGCACAAAAAACCAATTAAGAACTATTTTTCTGGTCTATTAATAACCTTATTAACAGAGATAAGGAAACTGAGGCCCAGGGAGGTTAAATCATGTGTTCAATGTCACTCAGGCAATAAGTTTCAGAAGTGGGATTAGAACCTGCATCTTCTGACCCTGCAGTCAATAATCTTTCCATGATAATCTTACTGGGTAACATAATAAAAATACAAAAGAGGAGCTAAACAGTACGTAATTAGAATGAGCAGTCTTGGTCCTGGAAAGCAGCTTCCTCCGCTGTAGAAAAGTTATGTCTGAAATATTGCATGTTGCTGTATAAGTTGCTTTTGCTTAACTCTTTCTTTGTAAGGAATGAGGAGGTTTAACAGGGGAGATGGTATCTCAGAAATTCCTGCAATGAAGAAACAAAAGGGGCAATGAAATTTCTTAAAATTAAAAAAAAAACACTTATCTGTAAAAAAGTAATTTATACTGTAAGCTATTTTGTTTGTTGATAAGCACATCTCGATTACTAAAAACAACTCAAATGACATCCTCAGTCTCCCCTACTTCCCTTCCGTTCCATTCCCTTCCCTTCCCTTCCCCCTTCCTCTCTCTTCTCCTCCCCTTTTCTCCCCTCCCATCTCCACATTTCTTTCTCCTTCCCCTTCTCCCCTCCCCTCCTTGTTACTCAGCATGTGATATACATGGCCTTCTCTTATTAAAAATGAATCTATTACCAATAAACCACTTCCTCATGCAGCCCCTGTGCTTCAGTTTTTGCATTATTAACCAACTGCAGATTGTAAACATGCTAGATGAATTATTAACAAAGTCTATTGAGCAGGAGGGATTTCATATGCAGGTGATCCTAAGATAGATGAATGTTTCAGATAGTGTGGGGGATCACTGTGAAGAGCTTCAGTTTTGAAAATGTACAGTGTGAAGTATCCTTTTATTCCCAGATTAGCATATTGTAAGTTAGTGAATCAACACTTACGAAACATTTAACATGTTTTACTATTGGAAAAGTAAAGGAAGGCAAACCATTCCTTGTCTTCAAAATGCATACATTCTATTAGGGGAGGTATAATGTAAATAATCTGTGTGTATATGTGTGTGTTTCTGTGAGTGTGTGTGTGTGTGTGTGTATGTGTGTGTACAGAGTAGATGTAATGTAATTAAAGAAGACATTCATAGTTACATAAGTAATTACCAACCTTTATACAAAGTATCCTGGGATATGATGGCAAATAAATATTTTACAATTGATTCTACAGGAAAAAATACACACAACACATTTTCAAATTAATCTGCATTATAGACATTTCTGCCATCACGTTTTTCAGTCTGGACAACCAACAAAATAATAAATCAGACCCTCATTTGTAGTACTTGAAAATAAGGTAACAATTGACTCAAGGAGCCAGTTGTCTCCAGCATGGGCTTGATTGTATCCCAAAAGTCTTAGTGAAATTTAAAACTATTTACAAATGCACTAGGACTTTTGGGATGCCTTGTATAGTATTTTAAGGTTTACAAGTATTTTACTGGTATTATCTTACTTGATTCCCACAGCAATCAAGTAAAAAGTAGATGTTACTATGCCATTTTATATATGAGGAAACAGGCAGAAAGAGAGGTTTCTGAGACAAGATTCAAACTCAGGCCTTCTGGATTCCCAGTGAAGCACTCTATGCATTGCATGTCCTAGTGATCTTGTTAAGTGTGGGCGAGGAGTGGTCTGATCACGGGAGATCTCCTCAGCTGAACTGAGGCAAAGGCAAGCTCAGGGGCAGGTGATCCCAGCTGCCCTATTGTCTTTCTGATTCCCCTGGAGTGCTGAGGCACTGACTAGATGCTAATGCATGTTCCCACCCCTCCTGGGGCTCCTCTCCTGGTGCTGAGGCTTGCCTGGGTCCTAGTGTGAGTTTTCTTCGCCCTGGGTCCTCTGTGCTTCCGGTTTGCCTCCACCACAGTAGGAGGAGTCCCCCTTAGCTATTTTCCTAGCCTCAGTTGTAATGAGACTATTATTGGCCCCTTTGCTGTTTCTGATGATCCAGGATTTTTCTGGGGAAGTATTTTATGCTTCTTTCACAGTCATCAAGCAGGGAGGAGAGAGCATTTACGGATCATTCCACCATCCTGGCTCCTGAAAATTCAAGTATGTGACTTACCGAAGTTTAATCTTCAGGCTGAAGGTCTCAGGAGCTGCTGCACTGATATCTGGCCCTCAATGGCTCTCACTGGCTCGGTTCAGCTTGCCTGCCACCTTTGGTGCCGCTCCACCCGTTCTGCCCACTGCTCTCAGGTTTCTTGGGTCCTTTCTGCTCTGCTTCTCTGGCCTGTGGCACTGTGCACTGAGGGCTCACCCCCGTGGAACAGATCTTTCCTGTGGACCTTCCAGTTCAACCTGGGCTCTGAATCCATCACAGTCTGTTTCTCACTGGATTCCACACCTCCAAAATTTGGTCAGATTCTCCTTTCAGAGGTATCCAAAGGAGTTTGTCCAAGGGCTTAGGTGAGTCATTGCTCTCACTCTGCCATCTTGGCTCCACCCTCATGTCCTAGTGATCTTAGCAGTTGAGGGTGAGGGAACTGGGAGAAGCCTTTTTCTGAAGATAGGATTTGTGCTGAGCCTTGAAAGAAAACTAGAATATCAAGCAGCAGATATAATAGGTTAAAGTATTCCAGGAATGGGCAACAGACAAAGTTAGTGCAAAGATGTGGAGGCAGAAGGAGGCAGAAAACATTTGGAAGGGAATAAAGTCTAAGGATACTGGAAAGATTAGAAAAAGAGAATTATGATGGACTTTAAAGGTCAAACAAAAGGCTATATATTTGGTCTTGAGGGAAAATGAAGCCACTACAGTTCATTAAGCAGATAGGTGATCTGCCTAGGTGTATACCTACACCCTGGAAAAGCCACATTGGCAAGTAAATGAAGGGTGGATTTGAGTCATGAGAGACCTAACGTAAGAAGAGTTAGAAGGTTTTTTTAAATAGTCAGATGAGAGCTGATGAGGACCTGAACTTTGCTTATGACTGTGTGAATTGAGAGAAGGATATGTACCTGGGTGATGTTGTGTAGGTCATAATGACAATATTATTCAAAGAGTGGGTTTTGTGACATGAGTGAGAGTGAAGAGTTGAGAATGACACTGGGGGATGTTGACAGTTCTGGGAGATAAGATGGTGGAGTAGTTGGTAATTGCTGTCTCCCTCCCCTCCTTGATCTTGAAGAGTCCAGAGAATTTCTCCCCAGGAAAAATTCTGGAATAGTGGATTCAGGCAAAGGGATAAACAGTCTTGGTCCACGAGGCTAAGAAAATAGCCAAGGAGGGTACATCTTGGTGTAGCTGAAGGGAACCAGTGCAGGACCAAAACTGTCCCAGACAGCTCCACTTCAGCAAACTGGGAGAAGATCCTGAGTCTCAGGGGGTTGAAACCCACAACCACCAACATCAGGACACCAGGCATGCCTCAGCACCCCAGGGGAATCGGGAAGACACTAGAGCAGACAGGATCACCAACTGCTGAGCTTGCCTATGTTGTAGCTCAGCAGAGGAGACCTCCTGTGATCAGAAAACCCCTCGTCCACCCTTAACTCAGCTAACACCAGGGCAACTCCTGGGAAACCTGCCCTCTGCTTTCTAACACCAGTTAGCTCAGCCCCAGGTAAACTGTAGCATTTTAATTTCCAGATGAAAGAACTGGAGACCACAACACACAAAGCCTTAAGTTTTAGGCACAAGAACTGTGGGACAGAGCCCCTGTGCCCCAGAAGCAGAGATCTACTTTAAAATACAGGAAAAGGGTGATCTTCAGGAGTAAGAAGGAAAGTAGAAAAGACCACAGACTCTTTCTATGGGGATAAGGACCAAAACTCAAATACAAAAGAGGTCAGCATTGAGATAGTACTCCCATCTGAAGCTTCAGAAAGGAATATGAACTGGTCTTCTGCATTCCTGAAATGGCACAGGAAGAATCTTAAAAACCAAACAGAAGAAAATTGATCAATTGTTTTAAAAACATGAAAAAAGAAATCATGGAAGAATTTAAAAGAAAAATTGGATAAATGGAAAAGGAAGTACAAAACATAACTGGAGAAAATAACTCCTTACAAACAACAATCGGACAGATAGAAAAGGAGATGCAAAAGTTAACTGAAGAAAACAATTTGATAAAAATTAGAATTAGGCAAGTAGAAACTTATGACTATGAAACATCAAGAATCAGTCCAACAGAATGCATGGTATTTTTAGTTTGAGATTCCTAGGAGGTGAACAGTGGATTCTTTCAATCACTATTTTGTCCTCTGGATCTAGGAATTCTATGCAATTTTCCTTGATGATTTCTTGGAAGATATTGTCCAGGCTCTCTTTTTCATCATGGCTTTCTGGTAGACCAGTAATTCTTAGATTTTCTCTCCTGGTTCTATTTTTCAGATCAGTTGTTTTTCCAATTAAATATTTTACATTTTCTTCTATCTTTTCTTTCTTTAGATTCTGTTTGACTGATTCTTGATGTTTCATAGAGTTGTAATTTTATTTCGGGCTGCCTGTAGTATTTTCTCCTTCACTTGGTAGTTCTGGAATTTGGCAGCAGTACATGGCACATATACAAAAATTGACCATGTTCTAGGGCATAAACACCTCATAATCCAGTGCAGAAAGGCAGAGATAGTCAATGCATCCTTCTCAGATTTTAATGCATTAAGAATTATATGTAATCAAAGGCCATGGAAATATCAACCAAAAATCAATTGAAAACTAAACAATCCAATACTAAAGAATGAGTGGGTTAAATAACAAATTATAGAAACAGTCAACAACTTCATTTAAGAGAATGATAGTAATGTGACAACCTACCAAATTTTATGAGATATTGCAAAAGTTGTTCTTAGGGGAATTTTATATCTTCGAGTGCCTACATGAATAAAATAGAGAAAGAGGAGTCCAATGATTGTGCATGCAGCTGATAAAGCTCGAAAAAAAAAAGAACTGAAAATCCCTAATTAGGAATTACTCTAATACCAAATTAGAAATACAGAAAACTAAAGGAGAGATTAATAAAATTGAAATTAAGAAAACTATTGAACTACTAAATAAAATTAAAAGTTGATTTTATGAAAAAAATAATAAAACTGATAAAGCCCTGGTCAATTTGATTAAAAAAAAGAAAGAAGGAAACCAAATTATCAATATCAAAAATAAAGGGATGAACTAACCTCCAATGAGGAGGAAATTAAAACAATAGTTACAAATTGTTTTGGTCAAATGTATACCCATAAATTCGACAATCTAAATAAGATGGATGATTATTTTAAAAAATATAAATTGCCCAGATTTTCAGGAAACTGAATACTTAAATAACCCTATCTCAGAAAAAGAAATTGAACAAGCCATCAATGAATCCCTTAGGAAAAAGCCTCCAGGGTCAGATGGATTTACAGATGAATTGTATCAAACATTTAAAAAACAATTAATTCCAATACTTTCTTTGAGAAAATTGGGGAAAAAGGAGTCCTACCACATTCTTTTTATGACTCAAATATTTTTCTGATACCTAAACCATGAAAATTCAAAACAGAAGGAAAATGATAGACCAATTTCTCTAATGAATATAGATGCAAAAATTTTAAATAAGATATTAGCAAAAAGAATACAGCAATTTATCATGAGAATAATACATTATGATCAGGTAGGAGACATACCAAGAATTCAAGGCTGGTTCAGTATTAGGAAAACTATTAGCATTATTGATCATATAAAAAACAAAACCAACAGAATCCAAATGATTCTCTCATAGATGCAGAAAAAGCTTTTGACAAAATACAACACCCATTCATAATGAAACCTTGGGAAAACATAGGAATAAATGGAATTTTCCATAAAATAATAAGCAGTATCTACCTAAAGTCACCAGCAAGCATTATATACAATGGGGATAAGCTAGATGCATTTCCAATAAGATCCAAGGTGAAGCAAGAGTGTCCATCATCACCACTGTTGTTCAACATGGTATTAGAAATGTTAGCTGCAGCAATAAGTGAAGAAAAAGAAATTGAAGAAATTAGAATAGGCAAAGAAGAAACTAAGTTATCACTCTGCAGATGATATGATGATATAGTTAGAGAATCCCAGAGAATCAAATAAAACACTATTTGAAATAACAAACAACTTTGACAAAGTTGCAGATTATAAAATAAACCCAGATAAATCATATACATTTCTATATATTACTAGCAAAGCCCAACAACAAGAGGTAGAGAAATCCCATTTAAAACTACGGTAGATGCTATAAAATATCTGGGAGTCTACCTACCGAAACAAACCCAGAGACTATATGAACAAAATTTAAAAAAATACTTTTGGCACAAGTAAAGTCATATTTAAGTAAGTGGAAAAGACATCAGTTTCTCATGGGTCAGCCAATCTGATATAATAAAAATGATAACTTTACCTAAATTAATTTACTTATTCAGTGCCATACCAATCAAACTACCAGATAATTATTTTCTAGAGCTAGAAAAATAATATCAAAATTCATCTGGAAAAATAAAAGTTCTGGAATATCAAGGGAACTAATGAGAAGAAATGCTAGGGAAGGTGATCTAGCTCTACCAGATCTCAAATTGTATGAAGAAACAGAGATCATGAAAACCGCTTCATGCTGGCTAAGAAACAGAGGGGTAGACCAGTGGAATACGTTGGATACTCAAGACACAGTAGTTAATGAATATAGCAATCTACTGTTTGAGGAACCCAAGGACACCAGTTTCTGGGGTAAAAAGTCACTGTTTGACAAAAACTGCTGGGAAAACTGGATAACAGTGTGGCAGAAACTGGTCATGGACCAAAACCTGACAACTAACACAGGAATAAAGTCCAAATGGATACATGATATAGGTATAAAAATTGATACTGTAAACAAATTAGGGAAATAAGGCATAGTATATTTGTCAGATTTATGGAGAATGGAGAAAGTTTTGACCAAAACAAGGTATAGGAAACATTGTGAAGTGCAAAATGCATACTTTTGATTACATCAAATTGAAAAGGTTTTGCACAAATAAATCTGAGGCCACCAAAATTAGAAGGAAAGCAGAAAACTGGGAAAGAATTTTTGCAACTGGTGATAAAGGCCTCATTTCTCAAATATATAAAGAACTGAGTCAAATACAAGAGTACAAGTCATTCCCCAATTGATTAACAGTCAAAGGATATGAACAAGGAGTTTTCAGAAGAAGAAATTAAAACTATGTATAATGATATGAAAAAATGCTCTAAATGTCTATTGATTAGAGAGATGCAAATCAAAATAATTCTTGAGGTACCACATCACACCTGTCAGATTGGTTAATGAAAAAAAAACAGGAAGATGAAAAATATTGGAGAAGATGTGGGAGAGTTGGAACACTAAGTCATTGTTGGTGGAGTTGTGAGCTGATCTAGCCATTCTGGAGAGCAATTTGGAACTGTGCCTAAAAGGCTGCAAAAATGTGCATACCCTTTGATCCAGTAATATCACTTCTGGAACTCTATCCCAAAGAGATAATAGAAATGAGAAAATGTTCCACATGTACAGCTCTCTTTGTTGTCACCAAAAACTGGAAATCAAGGAGATGCCCATCATTTGGGGAATGGCTATACAAGTTATGGTATATGATTGTAATGGTATACTATTTTGCTATGAGAATTGATGAATAGGAAGACTTCAGAAATCCCTGAAAAGACTTGTATGAACTGATGCTGAGTGAAAGGAGCAAAAACAGGGGAACTTTGTTCACAGCAACAACCACTTTGTGCCAGAAATTTTTCTAGTATACTTGATACTTCATTGCAGTGCAAGGACTTAAATAATTTCCAATGGACTCGAGGGAAAATGCCTTCCACATCCAGAGAAATAACTGTGGAGTTGGACCACAGATAGAAGCAGATCATTTTCTTTTGTATTGTGTTTTGTTTTGTTTAATGGTTTCTCCCTTTCATTTTAATGCTTCTATACAACATATATTTAATAGGAATTAATGTGTAAAACCTATAACAGATTGTACACAATCTCGGGGAGGGAGTGGGGCGGAAAGAGGAACTGAGGCAGAGGGAGGGGAAAATATCTAAATACATGGAAGTGATTGTACTAATAAACTAATAAAATAATTCAATTTCAAAAAGAGAATGACACTGGGGTCGTTAGATTATCCTTGGTTATTGGGAAGATGGTAATTCCCTCAAGAGTAAAAGGGAAATTTAGACTTATTGAGTTGAAGATGCTTAAAAGACATCCATTACAAGATATAAAAGTGGAAGTTGATAATGGGAAACCATAGCTCAGGCAAGAGACTTGGGTAGCATATATAGCTCTGAAAATCATCTATCTAAAGACACAAATTCAACCAAGTGTGCTGGTGACACCACCAAGAGATAGACATAGTATAGAGGGAAAAGAAAATAGAGCCCAGGTGAGAGCTTTGGTGGAAACACACAGTAAAGGCTTTGTTACAATTCGAAGTAAAAATGATAAATTGTATTTATACAGTGCTTCATAATTATGAAGCTCTTTTCATTCCTCATCAGATTTTTAAGACTCTTGTTAGGTAAGTAGTGTAGATCTTACTATTTCTATTTTAGCAATGAAGAAATGGAGATTTAGAAATTGTAGCAAACTAGTAAAGGTAGGATTTGAACCTGGGCCTTCAAAACTCACATCTATTTCTATTTTCATGGTTCCATGCTACTCCAAACTTAGTGTTGACTCACAGGTTGACAAGGTATACTTGAATATTTTAAAATCAAGTTCAGAAAGATTATACAGGAGATGGTAAAAAATGAGATATCAAACCAGAAATAACTCATTTTAGTTTTGGCATCTTACCCTGAGTAACAAGCTAATTTACTGACATTGTCTGTCTCTGGATAATTTCTTTGAAATACATATAACTGCCAATGCTGGTAATAACATTTGAAAGTTTACAAAGTGCTTTCTTCACAAGAATCTGAAAATTTAGGAAGTACATATATCCCAAATCATAGATGAAATAATTGAGACCAAACTGAAATTAGGATTTGCCTAGTGTTACACACTCATCTTCTCAACTCCAAGTTTGCTATTTTCAGTGCACCTGTAATCAAATATATTTTTTCTTCATATTTCTTATAACAATTAGATGGTTACAACATATGTGACTCAATATGAAATTCATCTCTCCAACATCTGTACACCTCTGGAAATCACTTATATTGTTTGAATGGCAGACACTGAATCTGTCAATTTAAATTTTCTTCTTTTTAGCCATATTGCAATAAGTATAATTACATGTAGCATAAGTAACGACAACTGGCAGTCATCACATAGTAGTACAAATTATCACATTTTATCTAGTTTCATAAGCATTTATCACCATCCAAAATGTAGATGCATTTTGTTATATGAAGTGGCCAATTTTCTTTGAGAATCAACTCAAATACCATCTTCTCCTAGGTCCCTTGGGCCATACACAGAATTTTGTAACTTTCCTGCACATGCATCTTATTTTATTTAATATTAGAGTTATTTATACATGTATTTTCTCTCCTCCTAGATGATAATCTTCTTAATGGTAGGAGGAATCCAATTTTCTATTATTAAGTAGAAAACAAAGGATAAATGTTTAAGGGATATACAAAGACTGTCAGGAATCAGAGTAGGCAGAAATCATTTTCAATTTAGTATTTGAGGAAATTCTTCTTGAATAATATCTCCCATTTTTTGTAATTTGTTCGCAATAACCCTGTGGTATAAGATGAACAAGTGTAATAATTCATCTTTTACAGATGATTAAACTAAGGATCTGAGAGATTATATGGTTTGCCTAGGAGTTGTTAGCTAATAAGGATCTAGGATGGGATTAGAACTCTGATCTCCTGATTCCTGGGCCATCATTCTGTCCGCTATGCTATACTATCTCTCATGAAATCAGTGACATTTATCTTGGGCTTTCAGGAATAAGGTATCCATGGGCCTATATGAAAAGACATGCCAGACATAAGGAATAATATGAACAAAAGTGAAGTGAGATATGTTTTAGGGAAGACCAGTGCAATTTGGTTGGGGGTTGGAGTGCAGAAAGGTGAAGGTAGGGAAAAAAATAGATAAAAATGGAAAGTCATTCAGTAGTTATTAGAAGTTCAGGCAAACCCTAGTTCTTCTAATGTCACTAGTGTTGAATTTTTTAGTGATATATAGAAAAAAACTAATAGCAAATAGCTTGCTACACACACTTAGTAGCCAGATAGAGAAACAGAGAGTTAAATGGATAGAATGTTTATTTAGCACTTACCATGTGTCAGGCACTGTGTCTAAGAGTATAAATAAGAAGAAAAAGAGTTCCTGCACTCAAGGAACTTACATTCTAATGGGAGAAGACAACATACAAGAAGAAGCTGTAGAGTAAAAACAGGGGTGAGGGGTGGGTTGGGGAAAGCAGAACAATAGGGGTCTAGATTGAAAAGTACTTCAAGGAGTAATATTCCAAGCCAAGTTTGTAGTGAGCTTGGCTGGTGTGGTACTTTCTCAAATGAAGGTTCTGGGATTGAACACATTAATGGGGGAGTGGGAAGATAAAAAGGCATTGTGAGCATGAGAAGACTGCTAGGGCAGAAGTCAAGAACTAGTCTGGGTTTATTATCTATAAACAACTCTGTTATGTTAAAATGCTATGAAGAATGAAAAAGAAGTCACTTCTGAGAAGCATATAAGCCCAGTCTACAGCTGAAGTCATTCCTCAGGGGTGTTATGGAGTGATGTACCATGGAAAATCTCAAACTCAACTTGTCCAAATAAGAAGTCTCTACCCTTTCCTCTCAAATCTTCCTCTCTTTTAAACAACACTATCACTGCTGAGAATACCATTATCTTCCTAGTCATGCTCACAACCCGTGTCATCCTCAACTGACTCCATACTCTTTCATCTCCCATATCCTTTTGATGTTTCTACCTTCATTATATTATACATTCTCAATGACACAGTGACCCTAGCCTTCGGACTTTTCCTAGAAAACAATATTCTTGACTATATCCATTTCTAAAAATGAATTAGTAGAGCTAGAACAAGATGGTGGAGTAGAAGCAGAGACCTACTGCAGCTTTCCCCCCAACCTCTCAAAAAAAACCTGTAAAAATGACTCCAAATGAACTCTAGAGAAGCAGAAGCCACAAAATGACAGACTGAAGCTAATTTCCAACCCAAGACAATCTGGAAGGTCGACAGAAAGAGTCTATTGCACCAGACAGGGAGCTGAGAACAGTTTGGCATGGGCCATGCCAGCATAGACAGAGTGGGAGCAGGCCTTACTGGACTGAATTGCTGGTGACTGCTGTGGATCCCAGATTTCTCAACACAGAAATGCTAAAAACCACTTCTAAGATCAGTGGGGAGGATCTCACACCTGGCTGAGAAGGGAGCTTGGTCTGGCCCCAGCCCTGGTCCCAGCCCCAGACCTACCCCTAGTGAGGTAGTGGCAGTGGCTTCCACTTAACAAAGCTCAAAACTCAAGTAATTAGACAGGAAAATGAGCAAATGGGAAAAAGAAACCAACTATAGATTCTTACTTTTTCAATAAAGAGATATTTTCTTATGTCATTGGTGATGAGGAAGATCAAAATATACAGTCAAAAGAAGACAACAAAGCCATAGCTCCTTGTAATGGTAACTATGAGAGTTAAAGATATACCCCAACCATTAATGGGCCCATCCAATAAGGGAAATTTTATTAGGAGAAATTTCTTTTGTAGGAATGCCCAAACTTTCGTTAATTTCTCATGAGGCACCAATCATCAAGAGTTATCATGACCTCTGGTTCTGAAAAAATGTACAAATACTCTGAGGTGACGTTTTACTTTTGGTCTTACACATTGGAAGTGTTTATTTGGTAGATACTCCGGGCAGCCACTAAAGTCCTCTCCCCCTGCCCTAGCTTTGAAAACCCAGATGTTGGTGCTTCTCTCCCTGGTAACTAGGTATATATTCCTTGTGGTCAGTCAATTGGAAGACCAATCTGTTGATTTTTATGTAATGGTCAGACAGTTGGATCTGTCTGTTGATCTGTGACATATGTATTGCTTATTATCAGACAGTTGGAAGACCTGTCTGTTGTTCTTTATTTCCCTTTATATTTTCTCTGAAGTTCAGCGTGTTGATTTTTTTCCCTGAACTAAGTGAATGATATGTGTGCTTGATTAAAGGAGATTGTTGATCCCTCAAAATTTACTTTCCTTTAAGAAAAGCAGATCTAAGAACAGACCTTGCTGTGTATATCAGGTTCCTTGCTATTACACCCTGGCATCCAAAAATCTCTAAGAAAAATATGAATTGGTTTCAGGCCATAGAAGAGCTCAAAAAGGATTTTGAAAACCAAGTAAGAGAAGCATAGGAAAAGTGGGAAGAGAAATAAGAGTGATGCAAGAAACTCATGAAAAGTGAGTCAACAACTTGTTAAAGGAAACCCTTAGAAATGCTGAAGGAAATAATACCTTTAAAATTAGACTAACCCAAATGGCGAAAGAGGTCCCAAAAAGCCATTAAGGAGAAGAATGCCTTAAAAAGCTGAATGGGCAAAATGGAAAAAGAGATCCAAAAGCTCACTGAAGAAAATATTTAAAAAATTAGAATGGAGCAAATGGACGCTAATGATTTTATGAGAAATTAAGAAATTAAAAGCAAAATCAAAAGAATGAAAAAAATAGAAGACAATGTGAAATATCTCACTGGAAAAACTATTGACTTGGAAAATGGATCCAGGAGATATAAAAATTAATGGACCCCCTGAAACCCATCATCAAAAGAAGCCTAGATATCATCTTTCAAGAAATTATCAAGGGAAACTTCCCTGATATTCTAGAACCAGAGGGTAAAATAGAAATGGAAATAATTCACTGATCACCTCCTGAAAGAGATCCCAAAAGAAAAATTCCTAGGAATATTGTAGCCAAGCAGACAGAAAGAAACAATTGAAGTACTGGATAAACATAATCAGGATAACAGAAGATTTAGAAGCTTCTACACTAAGAGATTGAAGGACTTGGAATATGATATTCCAGATGTCAAAGGAACTGGGATTAAAACCAAGAATCTATTATCCAGAAAAACTGAGTATAATATGTCAGGGAAAAAAAATGGAACTTCAATGGAATAGAGGACTTCTAAACATACTTGTTGAAAAGACCAGAGCTGAAGAGATAATTTGACTTTCAAATACAAGAATCAAGAGAAACATGAAACGGTAAACAGGAAGGAAAAATCATAAAGGACTTCTAAAAGTTGAACTGTTGACATTGCTATATGGATGGATGATATTTGTAACTCATGAGACCTTTCTCAGTATTAGATTAGTTGGAGAGAATATATATGTATGTATATGTATGTGAGAGAGTATTTGTATGTATGTATACACATACACATGCATATATACATATATACACACATATATACATGTATATACATACATACATACATATACGTATATATACATTTTTCATTAAGTGTTTGGTAGAATTCACTTGTGAATCCATCTGGTCCTGGGGATATATTGTTAGGGAACTTCTGCACAAGATTTCCTCCACATCTCCTCCCCACCACTCAAATTTTCCTGTGAATTTATCTTCCATTTGCACTCTATATATTTTTTGTACTTTCTCTCCTTCTCTCTCTCTCTCTGTCTCTCTCTCTCTCTCTCTTTCTCTCTCTCTCCATTGCAGTCTCCTCAGCATAAGATTTTGAACTCCTTAGACCACTTAACTCTAGCACTTAACAGATTGCCTGGCACATAGTTAGTTCTTAAATGCTTGGTGATTGAGTGATCGTTTCTTTTTAGGAGTCTCCTTTGATTTTACCCCTCTGATGTTGAAGAGAATTTGAGACTGTCCCCCATACATGCAAGCTGGCTCAATCCATGATAGAGTTATACTATGTATTCTTAACAGTGTCAAGGCATGCCTATTACTCTTCCTTAATTGATTCTCTATCTCGAGAGGATTATAGGAAGTAAAATAGTTAATTTTGATTAAAGGAAATTAAAAAGATATGTTACTCTACTTCACCAAGACCCCTTTCCTTACATCCTAGATGTCATATCCT
Organism: Potorous gilbertii; assembly: GCA_028658325.1. Classification (NCBI taxonomy): domain Eukaryota; kingdom Metazoa; phylum Chordata; class Mammalia; order Diprotodontia; family Potoroidae; genus Potorous; species Potorous gilbertii. Next base: position 216,571,750 of record CM053772.1, read on the forward strand.
TGCAGTACAGATGGATCCCACAGCAGATGGATCCCAGCAGATGGTCCCAGTATCACCCCCACTTCAACTCTAATCTTTAATTTCTCTCTGCTTTACTTCCTTGCAACGTTCAATGAGGCCAATGTCTTCCTTATCTTCAGTACCTTATAACTTCCATTAACTATTGTTCTATATCTCTTCTCACTTTATTTGCAATTAATTTCTTTGATTTCAGGTTTCTACAATTACTTCAATAAGTCTTAGATTTTCTCCCTTCCCTACCCTCTCCCTCCCTGAGATATCTTGCAGTCCTATATGGGTTCTACACATACATTCTTATTAATCACATTTTCATGTTATTTGTGGTGCATAGAAGAATCAAAACGAATGGGAAAAACCATGTGAAAAAACAAGCCAAGCAAAACATAACACAAAACAAAATATTCTGCTTTATTCTGCATTCCGATTCCATAGTTCTATCTCTGGATATGGATGACATTTTGCCTCCAGTCTTAGGGATTGTTTTAGGTCCTTGCACTGCTGTGAATTGCTAGTTCTACCAGAAACAGTACTCACACACTTTAACTGATACTGTGTACAATGTTCTCTTGGTTCTGCTCATTTTACTCAACATTGCTTCAAGTCCTTCCAGGCCCCTCTTAAGTCTTCCTGTTCATCATTTCTTTTTTTTTTTTTTCCAGATTCATGAAGTTTATTTTTTTAATATAAATTTATTTATTTAATTTTTTACATTCATTTTCACAAAATTTTGGGTTCCAAATTTTCTCCTCATTTATCCCCTCCCCCACCCCAGTACACTGAGCATTCTAATTTCCCCTATCACCAATCTGCCCTCTCTTCTATCATCCCCCTCTTCTCTTGTCCCCATCTTCTCTTTTGTCCTGTAGGGCCAGATAACTTTCTATTCCCCATTACCTGTATGTCTTATTTCCTAGTAGCAAGAAGAATACTCGACAGTTGTTCCTAAAACTTTGAGTTGCAACTTCTCCTCATTCCTCCCGCCCCACCCATTCCCTTGGGAAGGCAAGCAATTCAATATAGGCCATATCTGTGTAGTTTTGCAAATGACTTCCATACTAGTCATGTTGTGTAAGACTAACTATATTTCCCTCCATCCTATACTAGCCCCCATTTTTACTATTCTCTCTTTTGATCCTGTCCCTCCCCAAGAGTGTTGACTTCAAATTTCTCCCTCCTCCCATTGCCCTCCCTTCCATCATCCCCCCCACCCTGCTTATCTCCTTCTCCCCAACTTTCCTGTATTATAAGATAGGTTTTCATACCAAAATGAGAGTGCATTTTATTCCTTCCTTTATTCCTTCCTTTAGTCGAATGTGATGAGAGTAAACTTCATGTTTTTTTCTCAGCTCTCCTTTTTCCCTCCACCAAGAAGCCTCCTGCTTGCCTCTTCTAGGAGATATAATGTACCCCATTCCATTTCACCCTCTCTCCTCCCACTACATTTCTTTCTCACCATTTACCTTGGTTTTTTTTAAGATATGATCCCATCCTATTCAATTCACTCTGTGCTCTCTGTCTCTGTGCGTGCATGTGGGTATGTGTGTGTGCACAGGCACATGTGTACATGTGTGTGTGTCTGTGTGTGTATGTGTGTGTGTAATCCCACCAACTACCCAGATACTGAAAAATTTCAGGAGTTACAAATATTGTCTTTCCATATAGGAATGTAAACAGTTCAACTTTGGTAAGTCCCTTATGACTTCTCTTTGCTGTTTACTTTTTCATGCTTCTTCTCGTTCTTGTGTTTGAAAGTCAAATTTTCTTTTCAGCTCTGGTCTTTTCATCAAGAATGCTTGAAAGTCCTCTATTTCAATGAAATACCATATTTTCTCCTGAGGTATTATACTCAGTTTTACTGGGTAAGTGATTCTTGGTTTTAGACCTAGTTCCTTTGAC
>CM053772.1:216574166-216618576 GCA_028658325.1 Potorous gilbertii
GAGGAACGTACGACTAGCTAATAGTTTGGGTATGAGAAAATCTTAGAGTTTTAGTAGGCTACATGACCAATATGCCCAACAGTTTTTTGTTTTGTTTTGGTTTTTTGGCCAAAAAATCCAATGTAAACTTAGAATGCATTAAGTAAGGCAAGTTGAAAGAAGGATGGAGGAGGGAGTCCTGACATGCTCTTTCATGATTATTAAGAATTTTGCTTCCACATTTTATGTACCACATTTTAGGAAGAACATTCACAAACTTGATTATTTCAGGAGAAGGATAAATAGGATGATGAGGGGAAATCTTTTTAACCATTAGAATTGTTAAAAATTGTAATGGACTGTCTGTCTTCAATGGAAATGGGCTCTTGCCATGAAAGACCATTTTTGCATGGTAAAATTTGACTAGATGACCTGTTATTCTTTGTAATTGAGATTCTCTAATTCTGTGATCCATATTTTCCTTATTATTTGTGCCTAAAGAAATCTTAAAATATCATTCTATCCCTTTTACCTCCAAGTAGTATTGACCTTTCATGAATTTCAATTCGAAACACTTATTAAATGCCAACAAATATGAAGGTTAGGCACTTGATTGAATGACTAGAGATATGAGATTAAAAAACACACCAACACAGTGATTGTATCAATTAAGACATCTGATGACTAATAACTGAAAGCTAAACACATTATTTATGCAAGAAAGGTTAGGCATTACCTGAATAAGACTTTTTGAATTCAGGGTAACAACTATAATGAAACAATCATTCCTCAGGCATAGACAAGAAAAGTTATAAAATACAAAGTTGATATAATGAAAAAGTATGTTATAGTAGAAGGGACTGACTAGGAGTCAGGAGATGTGTTTCATTCTGTCTCTTGGGCAGATCAAGTAATTGAGAATCATACAATCGCTTTATGTACAAATAAAGAAAGAAATATTTCAGAAATCATCCAGTCCAGTTCTCTTATGATATAGATGAAACAAAACAAAACAGTGTCAGAGAGGGAAAATGACTTGTTCAAAGCCCCATAGTTAATTAATGGCAAAGCTGGGACTAAAATTCATTTCTCTTGATTACTATTCCAATGAACCTGAATTCTGCCATGTTTCCTTTAACCCTGATGATCCTCAGTTATCTACAAAACAGATGTAATATTTGCCCTAGTTCACAGAGAGATTAGGCCCTCTCCCAAGTGAGCTAATGGGCATAAAATGCTTAATGGATTATAAATGACAGGTACTTTCATAAATTGAATACAGTACTAACCTCCCCCACACTGAAGGACTTTACTTGACCTAGGAGAAACTCTAGGGATGTGGCTTTAGCAGAAGTTTAGAACATTATAACTGGACTGGATGTTAAATTGGAGCTACACAACCCTAGCCATCACTCACCTTGTACATAAGCAGATAACATAAATTTTGCAACCTTACCTTGCTAGGACTTCCTTAGTTTCTTGTGGAAGGATACAGAAAATACTTCCTAATTTACTTAGTTCATTGCCCCCATTCTTACTTGGTTCTTTGATCTTATTTTCTCTCATTGGCATAATCTTAATCAGCACTTAAACTAAGATGCATACAAATGAATGTAAGGTATAACAGTATTATATCAGAGTAACAGAAGTAATAGAACTCCTCCCCACACCCTGTCTTCAGTGTATGCCTTAGTACCCTCTCAGGTAAACCCAAGGTGAATGTACCCGAGGATGGTGATAAGGAGACCTACTTTGACACATCAGAATGAAGGGAGGCATTATTTCATCATCTCCAGCTTTCCCACTTCTTGTAATTTTTATAGAAACTACAGTCACCTCAGTCACTGGATGAGCAAATCTGCTACTGGACAGCTCAGTTGTTGCCCCGAGTAAAGCCATGGAATCCCTAATAATCAGCTTCTTGTGTCTTTCTTTGGAGTCCTGACCAATCTCCTTTTCTCTCTCTCTGACTCCTCAGAAATAGAGAATACCTAAAGAGTGTCAGAGAAAGATGCAAAGCATGGCATCTGCTCTTTGAAAGTCCCACTGAACACAGAACATAGTGATGCAAACTCCAACAGCTGTTCTTTGTAGAAGCCCTGAGCCTTTCCTAGACTGCAATTAGGTCTCCCTTGGCACTTAAAGATTTAGAAAATTGTAGGGTGACACAGGCCCTCCCACTGAGCAGCAGGAGGCTTTGACTACAACTGTTATAGGAGCAATATTGTGGTACTAACAAATGCTTAAAAGCCCTGTTTGAGAGGCTGTACAGTTTAGATAACTCTTCCGGATGTACATAATCCTTCCCTGGTAATATATCTGGTGCTTAGGGAGGCACATTATTTCTTTCAGATCATTAGGAGATTAGGATCTTATAGTTGTCAGAAATCTTCAACCACAGACCACAGATGGAAGGGTTCTTATATCCCATCTTGCCCAAACCCTTCATTGTATAGGTGATAAAACTATGAAGTGCCTCTCTTGTCCCTGTTAGAGAGCAACTAAATAAGTAGGAGACCATGGGAACAACAGCTTGTATTCCACTTCACTGGGTATATGCATGTGTATGTATGTATGTATGTATGTGTGTGCACACATACATACACAGAGACACATATATGTGTATTATATACACATATAATATGTGTATATACACATACATTTAAAAAATCCTTAAGTAGACTTAGGAAAAATTTCAGAGTGGATGAAAAAAGAATTTATAAGGAAATCAACTAGTCTAATCTGTTAATTTTACATATTAGGAAACTGAGAATCAGAGAAATGAAATGCCTTGACCAAGATTATATAGCTAGTTAATGGCAGATCCAAGATTCAACTCCAGGTCCTCCAAACCTAATAGAACTCAAAGTCTAAAGGAGAATAAAGTAATTCTCTCCCCTAATGGGGTGCAAGCTCCTTGAAAGAAAGGACAGTCTGATTTTTATCTTTGTGTTTTTAACCTGGAGAACAATGTCTGATATACAGGTAATACTCAAATCTTCTCTATCTTTGACTGATGCCTGAATCCCGCTATCAGAATATTGATTTAATTGATGGCTTCCTGTAATATCTGCTAATAGCTCTGCTCCTTTAGAGAGGTAATACTGAAAACGTTCATGTCTTACATTCATTAGATACATTAGATAAGGGACCTTATCTCTCACATATTTAGGAAACTGAGTCAAATTCATTTAAATAAAAACCATTATTCTACTGATAAAGTGCCAAGGGCTATGAAGACTAGGTAGTTTTTGTAGAAAGAAATCAAAACTATCTTTAGTCATGTTAAAAAATGTTCTAAATCACTGTTAATAGGAGAAATGTAAATTAAAACAACTCTGAGTACCACTTCACACTTAATATAAATGACAAGTGCTAAAGAAGATAAGGGAAAATAGGTACAGCAATGCACCGTCTGTGGAGTTGTGAACTAGTCCTATGGACTTATGTAGAGAAACAAAAAAAGGAATAAAGGAATTGCTTCTTTACATCCTATGGTTCCGTTCCCTTGCTTTTTCCTGCTTTGTTTCATCAAACTCCATGATCGATTTTCTCACTAATTGAGACTGACATGTTGAATATTCAGATAAAGCAGAGTGCTGTTGGTAACAAGTTTCATTTCTGATTTTTGCTTCCTCTGTAGCTTGAGTGAAGCAAAAGTCCTATTTCAGTAAGATCAGAGTGAGGGCATTTGGTGGGCTGGGGGCTGGGAACGGCTTTTGCATGAGCTCCTTAACCACTGTCTCAACATTGTAAAACACCAACTTCTTCCCCCACAAAATTATTGCTGGGGCAATGTTTTAATAGTGTATGTTTCTTATATGGATCTTACACTATGGTTAAAAATTCCAGCTGTGTAGAAAATGAGCACATTTATTAATCTGCATCTTACTGACAATTACAAAAATGAAACTAAGTCTTAATTTTATTTTTATTCTTGTTTTGTCAGTATCTTCTGTTTTACATCACCCTCATTTCCAAATTTATCTCTCCCCTCTCTCCAATCCACTACGCCTTTCATTGTAATGAGAATTTGAAAAGAAAAGGAAATAAACAGTTCAGCAAAATGTACTAGCCTATTAACTATTTCTGATAGTTAATGTGACAATACATTGTCCTAGTTCCCTACATCTACAAAGGTATATTTTGTCAACTTTTGGGAGAATAAATTTAATCATATAATCACATCCTCATCAATTTCTCTTGTTTTCCTTTCCATTTACATTATTGTAATTATTTTGTATATTACATTCCTGGTCCTGCTCATTTCACTTTGCATCAATTTGTATGTCTTCCCACACTTGTTTGAAATTATCCTATTTGTTACTTATTATGATCCATTATATATACTATGATTTGTATAGCTATTATGTAAATGTATATCTTCTGTGTTTCCAATTTTTTCTGTGATAGGGTTTCTCTTATTATTTTGGTGCATATTTGGTGACTCTATTTGCTATATGCCCCTTTACCTTGATCTTCTGGGGTTCTCTGAATCAAAGGGTATAGCTATTTTGACCATTTTTTGGATGACTAAAATTTCTTTCTAAATTGATTGTATTGATTTTCCACCCTCCACTCCAGTAGCTTCCAACTGTGTTTATTTACCCAAAGTCCCTCCAATATTGACTCTTTTCATCTTTTGTCATTTTTATCAATTTTTCTAGGTTTCCGTACAACTTCAGAGTTATTTTTATTTATATTTTTCTTATTAGTGATTTGGAACAATTCTTCAGTACAACTCAAGTTCCAGAGCCCATTGATATAGACTCCTCTTTGACAGAGATCAGTGCCCTGAGAGCCTCATACTAATGGGCTTTGGGACTGAGGTTACACACATGATTGTGAACATTGATTTTATGTGTTATTCTCAGTCCTCACTAAATTCATTAATGTCTTTTAGTAAAGACCTACACTGTGTGATTTAGTGGATTAACTGGTAGGTCACATTGACCATTTTTCCTTGGTATAAATCTCTAGCCTGTTCTGGCCTCAATTATCCTATCAAAGATCAGAATGACTACATTTATCTGAGACTACTCACAAGCCAGCCTTAAGAAGGAGTATTGTTACCATTTCTCCACGTTATCTCTTCTGAGGTTGGCCTCTGCTGCATCTACCTTTTTGTCTCCTTTATCATCCTACTTTCTGCCAAATCTCCACTGAATCATACAACAATGTGGGAAAGGGGTAGACAGAATGAAGGACCTTAAAGATGTCAGCACACACTTAAAATCTCCTCTCAACAGTAAGAACAATGGCAAGGTGAACCTAATGCACTAATTTCTAAATGTAGATTATGATTTCTAAAATGAGAATATAAAAATAGCAGATCTGGAAAAAAAAAGCCTTAGAAATCCTAAATCACATTATCTTGTGGTAATTTAGTTCAGCCCTCTCATTTTATAGGTAAGGAAACTAAGACACAAAATGACTTGCCCAAGGTCACATAGTTCCTAGTGCTGACAAAAGTAGTCTTGGAATATAGATTTTTCTTACTCCCAGACAAGCATAGTACATTGCTTCATAAGGACAGAAACACATTTTCATTTGATGTGACTAAATGTGTTAGACCTACAGAAGATAGGAATTAAATGGATCATTTTAACCATCTTCATATATCATAAGGGTTGTCATGTTGAAGTGAGATTTAAATTGTTCTGTCTTACCTTAGAGGGCAGAATTAGGATCATGGGTAAATGTTACGGTGAAATAAATTTCAACTAAATATAAAGAACTCCCTAGCCATAAGCACAAACAATTTAAATGCTTTTCTGAGGTAGGATCAAATGAGAAAATGCTTACCACAGTAGGTGTTTAATAAATGCTTGTTGCTTCCCCTTCCCCTAGTAAGTTTCAAGCAGACACTGTTTGATTACTTTCTATTTGGATTATAGAGGGCATTTGGCTTTCAGTCAGTAACATGGATTAGATGATCTCTAAGGTCCCAGCACTAGTACTCTGATTTTAGGATAAAAATAAGTCACAGAATATTAGAATTGGAAGAAAACTTAGAAGTTAAGCTATAGAAGTCTATTTTGTAGTCCTGCTTTATGATATTGCTAATTCTCTTTAACATTGCACGACTATCTTTATGGTTAGCGAATGGGGTACAGCAGAGTTTTCTTAATCTGGTTTAGCATTTTAATTGATGTACTTCTCACTGAATCCCTTGACTTGTGAAAGAATATGCCTATTAGCAATGTAAAACATTCAACTTTAGGCTCTAAGTAGGACAGGCAAGGGACATAAATCATGAAACTCTTTAACGTACACTGGCATAATGGTTTAGTGTAGATTATTTCTTTTCACTTTGTTTCATGTCTAGAAACTATGACAAACACCATTTGACATGACCATGTCCCATTTATACCTGTGTCTACAAGGCCACATTTTAATAACCTTGCATATTCCTGAGAATGTTTCCTGGGCTAAAGGAAGCTGTTTCTAGTCTCTCTTTCTGGATGGGAGAAGCGAAGATTATTTTCATATCCCTGGATAATGCCATATGACAATGTTGTTGAGAGCAATATAATTAACTCTAAATTGATCAGCCAAATGACATTTTATTTTTATTACTTTTAATTACATTAGTTTACTTTAAAGTGTACAAAGCACTTTCCTCATGTAATAACCCTTAGTGGAAGTTATTACAATGACGACTTCCAGAAGAAGTTGGATAGCTTGTCCATGGTTACATAGCTAAGCAAATATTAGAGCTGAGATGAAATAGCAGCATTGAAAGGGCCATCGGAATCATTCAGTTTATGCCTCACAATTTGTAGGTTAATAAAACTGAAGTTAGGAAACATTAGGTGATTTTCTAGTGTTACATGGATTTTAAGTCACAGAGCTAGATTTCTAGTCCCATTGGTATTGTTCTTAATCCACTGTTCTTCCTGCTACATCATATTGCCTTTCTTTGCCCATTGGTGGGGCCTCTCCTAACTCTGTAGAGTCTTCATTTATAATTGTTTTTTATTTAGGACTTGTTAACCTTCAACTGGTCTGTCCCAAGATGTGCTAAAGCAAGATGATTGTTCTAGGCTCTCAATGTGTTTGTGTGTGTGTTGATATGCTAATAGTTACTAGTTGGGAGGAAGAACATTGGTGTGAATGATCGTAGCAAAGGAAGAGTAGTATTGTTTAAGAAAATACGAAACAAGGGAAAAATATAACTCTTCCATAAAACTCTTAAAGTGACCTAGGGGTTAAGGCTGCTCTTTTGCAACTTCTTTTCAAGTTCAAGAATGCCATTGCTTTTCATTTTAACATGATTCCACCTTTTGACTAGTATTGGGGTGGGAGCCCATAGCATTTTCTCTACGTCTCTTTGGCCACAACCAACAGTGGCCTATATTATTAGAGCTTTCTTATCTTCTGTCATAAGCAGAGTGGTTATGTCAAGACAGGACAAAGCTGGTAAAGTAAATTTCATCTCCTCACACTTTTCCTACACTGTCAAGGAAGATAGAGGGAAAATTGAAAGAAGAGACAATAGTATGTAGTGCAAAGTGTTGAACTTGACATCAAGAGACCAGGCACCAATTTTTAGGTCTATTGCTGATTGATCATGTGACCTTGAACAAGATGCTTGTTTTCCATGAGATTCAGTTTCCTCATCTGTAAAAGGTGGCAGTAATACTCAATCACCTCCCTCAAGGGCTATGGTAAAAGTCAGTTTGTGGACCACAAGAGACAATAGAAATGTGGACTTCTGGCAATCCCTCATGCAAGAGAGCAAGAATAAAGAGAGAAGTAAGCAGGGTGAATTTCCTTCTTTGCAAGTATGCAAAGTATGCATCATAGGTATTTTGCAGGAGTCAGCATGGAGTAGTGGGTAGAGCTATTATACTCAAAAACCCTTAGATTCATGTGATTTGATTTTAAATCCTCCTGATACTTACCAGACAGGAGACAATGGGCAAAACATGTTAATTTGAACCTCAGAACTCATTACACATATAGTATTACATGTGATACTCAAAGAAAGACTTATCCAATCCTATTAGTCTACTGGACTTACAATGAACTGGAACATGAATCCTCTCAATAACACCCCTGAAAAGTGGCTATACATTGTCCCTCTGCTTGATTGCCTTGGGTGATAGTTACCCTTTGATGCAAACTTTACTATATTTAGGGTAATATTTCAATAAATTTTTCATTAGCTCAAATTTGCTTCTCCAAAATTTCCATCCATTGAAATTGATACTGGTTTTGCCCTTGAGGGGCCAAAGACAACAGATCTAATCTTCCTTCCAAAGGACAAACCTTTAAATATCCAAAGACTACTATCATGTTTTTCTAAGTTTTCTCTTTCTGAATATGAACTGCCTGTTCCTTCATTCACTGTTTGGTGTGCCAGAGTTTTCCAACATCTCAAAGACATACACCTTTAGCCAATGAACATTTCATGCTTTTCCCTCTTATTCAGCAACTTCATAATTTAGTAAATTTGGAAACAGTAGTTCATGGTAAACTTTATTATTCTAACATGCAAATTACTAATGAATAAAAATGATTGGGTAGAGGTTTTGGAGAATCTTAGAGGAGAACTTGTTGTAGACGAACTACAACAAGTTCTACATTCTAATGAATCAATCGAAAGACAGAGAGACTTTCCATTTCTTTCTTGAATATGTAAGAAATGGACCAGTAGGACAGGGTAAATGTTGCTTTGAGGATCACACACATACACCCACCCCCACATACACTCCCCCACATATATATAGTTTATTTGAAAAGTAAAATATTCTACAATTGTTGAGGATACCAATTAAAACATCCTTTACCTTTGATGATAAATGAATATAACATGAGAGATTTAAGCATTTGAAGAACTGTCATGTAGAAAACTTCTCTTTGTTCCATTTTTCTACTAAGCAAATGAATGGTTGGACTCAATGAGCTGCAAAGGGTCATGTAAGTTAACATTCCATGTTCTAAGAAATCTTCCAGCTTTGACAACTGGTATTCTATAAGTTCCACTTTTAACTCTAACATTTTATATTATATCTTCTGAGTTCTTTTCAAGGCTTATTATTCCATAAACCTTAATTTGTTCTGTGCTCTGCCAAAGATTAGAACTGAGATTAGAACATGGATTTATGATTTCTGAAGTACCTTATATCTCTAAAATATATCACCAGAAAACATCTTTTAGCAAGAAAGCATCTTTTAGCAAGAATTACCTAACATAGAATAAACATTTGTTCAAGTAGTGCACTCCCCATCATTGTAGATATTCAAGCAGGAATCATATTGTCATTTGTAATGAATTCAATAGAAAAAATTTCTATAATTTACCAAGAAATTTGACAGCATGAGCTCTTAACTTCTTTTCAAATCCATGATTATTTGATTACTTAAAATCCACCTGTTTTAAAGCGTTTAAGTCTCTCCCTCTATCCTTTCGGATTTTTCTTTTTTTGTGTGTAGCGGACTAATTTGAATAACCCAGTCTACTTGGCCAGTGAAAGATAGGGAAGGTCAGGAATGAGAGTGAAAGTACTTCTCCATGCTCATGGCCAAGATGACAGAGGGTAGTGCTGATAAAAATGCTATAAAGCTGTATTTAAGTACAGGGGTGAAGTAGAGAGGGTAATTCTGATTAATTCCCATCCTTTGGGGGGTTAAAGATAAAGAATCCCCTTAAGAGCTAAAGAACCAAAAATCACGTAAGGGTAGATAGATCCACAATGTGGAAAAACAAGCTTGGATGGACCTTGGCCTACATTAATACCATGAGTTATGTTCACTAGGTCGGTTTGAGTTGGTTTTGGTTTTTAAGCAAACCCTCCAAGTATATTTCCCTTGTGGGCAGTGTTGCTCCCCAAAGGAATAATATACAGTTGGAGAAGTGTACAAATTGCTAGGGGCTGAGGCTAATTATAGGTATGGGTTGTTTGATTCTCCAGGTAGGCCCATAAGCTACAAAATGATTCTCAGTAAGAATTTCCTAAGATTTTATATTTTAAAATCTAAAGCTTCAGTTCTACATCATAGGTATTAGAATATTTGACTCATTCATGTGATGATGTAGGATCTCTCTTCCCCTCCCCATTATCACCTTATCTATCTATAACCTGTGGCATGGTCAATATCTATTATTTATCTATCTGTATCTTGTGGCATGATGGATAAAGAGAGAGCTGACTTTAGAATCAAGAAAACTTGGATTCAAGACATATTATTGCCTATGTAGCCATAGTCAAGTCTTCCTTTTAGCCTCTTAGTCCCTCTAGAAAACTCTTGAGGCTTATACTTGGTTTAAAAAAAGAAAAACTTTGGCAGATCTGCATTCATAGAGGGAGTCATCTGATAGGCAGTATATCAATGAGATAACCGGTATTTAGCATGGTGCCTGGAACATAACAAATGCTGAGTAACTTAAATTAGGCATTGCTCACCCTAATGAAATCAAGTGTAAATCTTGCTAGTAGTTAAGCAAGGAAAAAATGTGGAAAGCAGGTCCAAACTTGTTAGTTGTTCCACACATACAGCTATTATGTATCAGAGGCCAGGAACCCAAGTTTTGCTAACTGAGGTTGGCTCTCTATCCATTACACCTGAGTGACATAAATATGTATACAATAATCATGATACTAATTAATACTTATGTGTAACTTTAAGGTTTAAGTGATTTATATTTTTTTTGTCTAATTTGAGCCTTACAAACCTATGAGGCAGGTTATTTTATTATCTACATTTGACAGATGAAAAAAGTGAGGCACTCAGAGGTTAAATGCCTTGATCAGGGTCATATAGCTAAAATTCAGTATGTGAATTCAGATCCTCCTGGCTCCAGGTCCAACACTGTATCCACTGTACCACCTAGCTGCCCTATCTATGCATATATCAGCACCGTCTGTCTATCTATACTATACTATACTACACTATCTTTCTATCTATACATGCACATACACATATACACAATACATATATACTATGTAAACACACACATGTTTATATGTACATATATAGACATATGCATACAGTGTACACAGCTATAACATATGCATGTGATATGTATACACATATATTTGGACATATATGCACAGTATGTCTGAATATACATACAGGTATATATGTATCTACATATGTATGTATAACCTTAATTTATTCATCAAAAAATTATAGAAATATAACTACTATCCCATATTCCTCCTTTTCCATCTCTAGAAAACTTTACAGGGATAATCCATGTACATTGATTGATACTGATATTGATAACATCCTTGATAAAGTTTCAAGATGGTAACAGGAAGTCTTTTGTAAATTATTTTCTATAGTAGACAGTTTTTTCATTCATCCATCTTATTTAAAAACACAATGAATACAAGGTCCTACTGAACTTGTTTATTGGCATAAAATATGATTGTTATAGAAACAGTCATGCTATAAAGCCTCTTTTGTATTACAGCATTTCCCATGCAAATGTAAAAATCATAGAAAGTTCCTTTACAATGAAAGAACAAATATAAATTTCTTTGATGACCCTCTGTTTACAAATGAAATGAGAGATAAAGCAAAGGAATATATGTTGGTCAAAAGTGTCCAGTTGGAGGCTGTATAGAGCAAGACCCAAATGGAAAAGGGATTCGCTGCTGTTTGCATATGAAATTTTGTTGATAGTATCCAACCCCAGAACATTTCAGAACCCTCTTAATGAAATCTATAATTATTCTTAAAAATATTCCCTAAATGCCTACACATGAAAATTAAATAGATGAAGAATGTCTATTATTCATATCGTGGTTATCAGTTGGGTGGACACCCCAATTAAATTGGGACAGACACTACAGATAGATAATGAACTCAGCCTAAAAATAAATAGGAGGAGAGTAGGTTGTTATAATGTGGAAATTTCATACTGTATTTAATGATCCCAAATTTCTCTCTGAAATAGTGGCCCATTTTTTAACATCAATATTTATCCAGTGATGCTAAAAGCTATGTGTTTGTTGTTCAGTCATTTTTGACTCTTCATCATGTAATTTAGGGTTTTCATGGCAAAAGAGTGATTTGCCATTTCCTTTTCTAGCTCATTTTTCAGATGAGGAAACAGAGGCAAACAGGTCTAAGTGACTTGTCAAAGGTCAAATAGCTATTCTGTGTCTGAGGTCTGATTTGAATGCAGGAAGATGAGTATTTTTAACTCCAGGTCTGGCAGTCTATCCACTCCACCACCTAGCTGCTTTTATAGGCTATGCTGAGAAGCTTATAACCCTATGATATCTGAGGACATCAAGTAGCAGGTTATAGCAAGGTTAATGGAGAGGGGTTTAGTGGATATGGGAGTCATAATAGACTGTAGCATGTTATCAACCGACATTTGTGCATGAGAAGTGGCAAAAAGGCTCTTTAGGTGGGATATTCACACAGTGAGGGTGTGAGATACCAGATGGACAGCTGGTATGAGCCATTGCTTTTCATGCTTGTTTAATAGTTCTGGAAAACAATTTGGAACTATGCCTCAAAAGTAACTGTGCACACCCTTTGACCCAATAGTATCAATAACGGGCATATAATCCCAAGAAGATAACAAAAAAGGCAAGGATCCACATGGAAAAATAGTTCTTGCCATTCTTTGTATTATAAAAAAAGAATTGGAAACAGAGTAGATTTCCATTTACTCTGGAATAACAACAAATGATGGGATATTCTTAAAATGGAATATTCTATTGCCATAAAATATTGGACTCGAGGAATCTTGGAAAACCTTAAAAGAAAATGCAGAATTACATGAGTAGAACCAGGGAGCAATTTATACAATGGCTTCAATAAGGTAAAGGGAAATAACTTTGAAAATATAAGAAATTGCATCAATCCATGAACACATAGGACTCCAGAAGAGAAAGACAGATAGATGCTTATTGTCTCTTGACAGAAAGATGAAGGGCTAGAGGTGCTGAATGAGATTTACATTTTAAGACATAGGGAGAGATGGATTTGTTTAGTGCAACTACACTTTGCTGCAAGGAAAAGATTGTATTTTTATGGGTGTGTGTGTGTGTGTGTGTGTGTGTGTGTGCGTGTGTAGAATTGAGTGGATAAGGAGAATCATACAAAAAAAGGAAAATAAATCTCATTGAAATATAAAAATTACACAAAAAAGAACAGTAGAGTTTCATAAAGGGACAAACTTATAAGCAGGGACAATTTTGTTACTATTGTATTAAGTTTAATATACAGTTGAAAAAGCTACATAATAAAAATTCATGGTTTCATATACAATCTTCTTTTTCTATGCTTTGTATATTGAATTGTTCTGGTTTGTTGATGGTTGTTAAGTTCATAATAATATAAAAAGAAATAGAAGGTTGGGCTAGATAATCTTTCTTTTCTTGTTTCATGTCAGATCTATGTAATAGACTCACTCCGCAGGCTGAGTGGCAACAACCCACTGGATTCTAACCACTAGAGCATTGCAATAGTGTAAACATGACATCTACAGTCACAG
Organism: Potorous gilbertii; assembly: GCA_028658325.1. Lineage (NCBI taxonomy): Eukaryota > Metazoa > Chordata > Mammalia > Diprotodontia > Potoroidae > Potorous > Potorous gilbertii. Next base: position 216,587,611 of record CM053772.1, read on the forward strand.
CTTAGTCAGCATCATTTTGGGCACAGGAAACCTATTTCCCTCAGCAAGTTTTGATGCACAGCATCTCTTGTTTGTAGGAGAAAATCAGTTGATTCAGGTATTGTAGTTTCTGTACAAGGAGGCATAGATATTGCAAACACTTATGAAACCCATAATACTCCCGGATTCATTGACTTCGTTTCTCCAGATAGTTCAGGCTGTGTTTACTCAATTGAGTAAATAAATCAGTGTTAGCTGTGTTATTGCTGTGGGGACATATTAATGTTCACTGTCTAACTAGACAGTGTTAAACAGGGCAGCTTGGTTCATCAGGGACTCAGCTAGGCAACAGCACATGTAGAACATTCCTCACCATCTGGGGTGATAAAATCTAGATCCATTGCTGTCAAGTCAAGTCAACAAGTTCTTATTTGAGCACCAACTACATGCTTAGCACAGTGCTGATCACAGTGGAAAACACAAAAGAAGGTATTGTCCATGCTCTTTAGAGTTCTATGTTCTAGCAGGGGAGATAAGTTATACCCATAAATAATTCTAGTGTGAAGTCGAGTGTGATAAATGCATAGCTGTAGAGTAAACAAACACAGAAGATGTCTGTGATAGAATGAGAAAAAGAAATAAATTTAGAGCTAGAAGAACTGAGTTTGAATCTTTTTTTTTTTGTTCCAGACCAGGCATGTGGCAGTGAGTAAACAATAAACCCATAAACAAGCCTTAATTAATTAGGGCTCATTGTGTACCAAGACTGCTAGGTGCTAGAAATACAAAAATTAAAAATAAAATAACTTCTTTCTTCAAGTAGCTTACAGTCTAGATGTGGGAGATAAGTATGTATTTATGTCATTTCTATTTGTCAGTCAATCAATAAACACATATTAAATTCCTATTATGTGCCAGGAACTGTGCTAAATATGCCTTGGAGATACAAAAAAGAGGTAAAAGGCAGTTCTTGCACTCCTAATCAAGGAGCATGCAATATAATGGGGGACAGAACATGTAAACATATGCATATGTATACACACATGTGTACATATATGTGCGTGTACATGTTATATGTATATATAGGCAGCTAGATGGGGCAGTAGATAGAATGCCAGGTCTGTATTCAAGACTCATTTTTATAAGTTCAAATCTGGTCTCAGATGCTTATTAGCTATGTGATCCTGGGCAAGTCACTTAACCTTATTTACCTTTGTTTCATCATTTAAAAAAAGAACTGGAGAAGGAAATGATCAACCACTCTAGTATCTTTGCCAAGAAAACTCCAAAAAGGATCATGAAGAGGTGGACACAACTGAACACAACTAAACAACAACAACAATTAAATATCCTGTTGAAGATGTCTGAAAGGGAACTGGAAATGTGAGATTAAAGGTATCTATCTTTGAATCATCTATATTTCTATATACCAATATCTATATTCATGTCTATCCATCTATGTATATATGTGTATATACATTTATAACACCTATATACACATGAATGTAAGTAAGTAAATAGGTAACAAAATGAATACAAGTTAATGGGGGTGGGGTGGGTAAAAGGTGTTTGGCTTCATATAGAAGCCCTAGCTGATGTTTGAAAGAAATGAGTGTTTCTAGGAAGCAGAAGAGGAAGGAGTACATTCCTAACTTGAGGAACGGGCAAAGCAGAGCCAAGGACAATGGAAGAGAAGATGTTGGATATAAGAATAGTAAGAAGTTTGATTTGACTGGCCAGGTAGGTTTGACTCAGGCTCTAGGGCTTTAAGTGCAGGTCTGAGCATTTCATTTCCATTCAGTCAACTCCATTGGCTCCCTATTAGCTGTGGGATCAAAATTAAAATCCATTGTCTTTTAAAGCCCTTGATCGCCTGGCCCCTTCCTACCTTTGTAGACTTCTTACACCTTACTAACATCCATGTACTTTGCGATCCAATGACATTGACTTTTTTGTTATACCTTGCACATGCACATTCCTTGCAACTCCAGGCATTTTCTCTGACTGATGTACCTGGAACTTGGTCCCTCCTCATCTCCCCATCCTGGCTTAAAAAAGAAGGAAAAAAAATCAGTTTAAACTGATAAATACCTTGAAAAATCTGAAAATAAATGCAACCCTCTACCTGACAGAAACAGCCTTCCGTGCTAATCCAAAAGTCTTATGAGAATGGATTTCATAGAATCCTTTCTCACGAATTCTCATACTGGAGTATGTGTAATTTCTAACCTGGATTACACTTGTCATTTAAACTTTAAACTGCTATATTGAACATGAGGTATGGAAATTTCTTTTTAATTATGCCTTTGCTTTAGTAGAAACCAAGTAAGCTTTTCCTGCCCTTCTCCCCATGCTTCCCTCATGTCATATCTTTCTGTACATGTACTTGAGCATAATTTTTGAATCCGTCTTCAGTCTTCTTTTATCCAGGTCAAATAAACCCAAATCCTTTAGTGGATTCGAGGGGATATTTCTCCAAGTCTTTAATCATTGTTCTTGCTCTGCTCTCTGGCTCCTCTCCAGATTTTAATTCTGGGCCTGGCCCCAAATATCCAAAAATGTTTTGCAATCCTTGGCCCCAGGGCTTGCTTTGTAAGACTCCTCCCTGCCCAGCCTCTTAAGTGCAAGATTTGAAATTCTTTCCTCTTTTCCCTCTTCTCTCCTTCTCTTGTGTTCCTCTGGCTTTACCATTTCTGCTCTCTCTTTGATTTTTAGCCTTTCAGAGGTAAAGATGATGATCACAACTTTTTCACTTGTAACTGAACCAACTTGGTCAATACTTAGCTTTTGAAATATCGTCTTAGGAATTTGGCCTTCTTCCCATTCCCACTGTCAATTCTGCATCTCTACTTTGATCCTCTTCAGAAAATGTACTATAGTCGTTGCTGGAGTCAGGATGGGGAGTCAGAGACTGCTTAAAAATGTTTCTGGGAAAAATTGGGGCATAGGTAAAATGAATGCCTTTCATTCCATTACCTTTCTCTGTGAATTCCTCAAACTTTGGGAACTGCTCTCAATATAACCTTAGAGGACCTGGGCTAGAATCACAGTTCTGTCACTTCTTAACCTTGTGACTTTGGGCAGACTATGTCGCTTCTCTGGTGCTCAGTTTCCTCATCTGTAAAGTGAGAAGATTTGTTAGCCCTTTTCTGAGGTCCCTTCCACTTCTTAGTCTACGGTCCTATGATGTTTAGTGTGATATCTTCCCTTGTCCACTTTGGCCTCTGGCCACACCAACCTCCTCATTGAGGGACCTTACGATTTGGGCTCTATTTAGTTTTTGTTACTACCTGTAGGTAGACTCAGAAGGGGAGAGAGACTCTTGTCTTCAGGTTCTTGCTTATATTTGCCATCTTCTTGCTTCCTTACCTCCCTTAGTTCTACTGTTATGCCTACTGGATTTTGGAAACCATGATTGGCTGAGGTTAATGATTCATTAATTGTCTGATAAATGATTCCTAGAAGATCACATTAGCTTTTGAAAGGAAGGTCTTCTCATCAACTCAGACAAGAATATTTGATGGAAATTTCAGAAGCTATAGGTAACTGGTGGTAGAAATACTTTTTGTGGGAGAGAACTTTTAAGGAGTCCCTTAAATTACATGTGGTATGTAGAGCATCTAATCCGAACAGGCAGCAAGGCAAACTCTGTAGGGCACTGCACTTGAAGTCAAAGATGCCTGAGTTCAAATCCTACTTTAGACACACATTGGCTGTGTCATGTCACTTAATTTCTCCTGGCTTCAGTTTCCTCATCTATGAATGAAGGGGTTGGATTCTATGACCTCTAAGATCTCATTCAGTCCTAAATCTACATATGATCCTATGATAATGTTGTGAGCAGGTTACTAGATTGGAAATAAGAAGGTCTGAGTTCATTCCTGTGCCCTGTTACTTTGTCCTGGACAAACAGGACCTTGGATAGATCACAGCTTCTGTGAGATTCAGTCATCTGTAAATTGCCAATCCTGATATTTCTACTATCAAATTCACAGGGTTACTCTGGAGGGGAGATCACAAACTTTAAAGTGACCATACAACCCTCTGATGAGATAGCTTCTTCCAGAAACTCCAATTAAAGAGGTCAGCTGGACCAGCATTATCTTATTCCTTTCCAGGGTGTACTCCAGACTTTCTTTACCATTTCTCAGTTGATGCCTGCCCTCCCTTCCCCCTTCCCTGCTCCTTCCTTGAATACCTCACCCTGAGGAGATTTCCTGAATCAGAAGGTAGGATCCTAGAGGACAGGCATCATCTTTCCACTTTGCATTCCCAGTACTTAGCACATGTCCTTGTTATTCAATGCTTTCAGTTGTCCACATCTTCAAGAGCCCATTTAAGATTTTTTTGGCAAAAATACTGGAGTAATTTGGCATTTCCTTCTCCAGGTCATTTTACAGATGAGAAAATTGAGGCAAGCAGTGTTAAGTGACTTGCTAAGAGTCACACAGCTAATAAGTGTTTGAGGTGAGATTTACACTCAGGCCTTCCTGACTCCAGGCCCAGCACTCTATCCACTGTGCCACCTGCCTGCCCACTTAGCACATGCTCTAGTACATAGCAAATACTGAAATAAATACTTGGTGATAGACATGATACTAATAATTTGCTTATGCATGACCATACGTAAAGGGCAGTCATGTTGTTAGAACTGAGTCCTTCTAATAAGCCCCCAACAGTGAAAAATGTGCTCACCTTAAAAAAAAGAACAATACTTGTTGTGAAATCAGGAAAGCTTTTATTAATCTTTATGTCCATCCCCCTGAATGGCTGGGTAGCCTCCCCAGTAATATAGGAAGACTACAACATGCGCAGAAAAGTGCGCATGTTTCTTATACTGTTTTCCTAACAACTTCGGATCTCCCCTGATACTGTCCCCTAGTCATGAGTCCCCTAGTCATCTCCTCTCTGATAGACCTTTCCTCACACAGCTCTTAGGGCCTGTGCGTTAGTTTCTGACCTTTAACCTGTCCATGCTAGCTCTCATTGTGTAAGCCTTTAGCAGTATGTTCTTTCTAAGGCAAGAATTTTAGGTGGTTGTCTTTGGGAAGGTCTGGATATTTTTGTAACTAATTTTCAATTTCTGATATCTAAGAGCAATATCTACTGAAATCTGAAATCATCTAATAGATGAGAATGAACCATACATAAAGGACAGAAGATCTGTTTTCATGTTCCAGTTCTGATACTTATTAGTTATGTGACCTTGGGAAAGTCATTTCCCTTCCTTAAACTTCAGGCTCCTCATCTACAAAATAGGGATACTTTCATTAGCTACCTCACAAGATTGCTGTAACAAATGAGAGAACATTGGATAGAAATGCCTAACGAAACCTTGAAAAGAAAGGAAAATGAAACCAAAAAAAAATTCAGAGAAATGTGAATGATAATTCCTGTCACTATTTGGTGAAGCGCCATGTCTCTTCTCCCTGCTGCTGCCCTTCCCCCCTCTCCACCCCATCTCAGCCTCTACCAGTCTTTAAATAAGATGGTACTTTACATTGCTCTGTCACAAGTATCAGTTAATAAGCCTTCCAGGGAAAGCTAACTTCAGCACTGATCATTTGTGGGTTTTTTTGACCTTCCAAAGAATAAATGGTTGGCTTACTTTTCTTAACAAACTGACCAGGGTAATTTCTTCATTGTATCCACCATAAAGTCATTTCCTCCAAGGAAAAAATAATCATTTAGGTGCACAGACTCATATAATGCTCATGAACTCCTTAAATTAAAACTCAAAGGGTAGGAAAGGAACTCAGGTGTTATTTAGTTAAATTTGAACCCTTTACCCTCATAGAACATACAGACTAGTAGGAGTATATGCAAGAAACGCAACTAAATGTAGTTCCTTAAGAAAAAAATTCTGTCTCTCTTTTTGTCTCTCTCTCTCTCCCCAGAGATATATACACATATATGTGTTCATATCTATATATCTATCTATCTGTCTATCTGTCTATCATCTCTCTCTCTCTCTCTGTCTCTCTCTCTCTCTCTATCCCAATACATCATTTTGCTTTCATCCCATACAGTCATCCCTTATAACAAAGAATAAAAAGAAGACTTTAGGGGAAATACAAAATTTAGGTAAGACAGTCCCATACTGAATGATCTCACAAATCAAATACCTATTCATTACCTTCATCAATCAAACACCATGGCAGGGATCAGATAATCAGTAAAGAAATAGATAGGCACCTTGGTCATTTCAGCAGCTACTATAAAGATTGAAAAAGTACCTGGAAAATATTCTCTTAGAATAATAGTGTCAGGGGAGCTATACTTGTTTGAAATTCTGAAGTAGGCAATTTTCTTCTTGTTCTAGTTCTGCCTGCCACTGACTGCTACCAGAAAGGAGAAATTGCATCCCTGTTTTCTCATGTGTTGATACAGAGAACACACAGTGACCTCATTGGGTTGTTGTCCTGACCTATTTTTTCTTATAGATTCATGGCATTTATCCATACCCCTAAAGAGGGATACCTGTCTATTTCCAGTCTTTGACTTCCCTCAAGACCCGACTCAGCTGCCACCAATTCTGTGATCTTCATTTCCTACCAGTATGTACTCCTCTGGACTTCCTCCATAATGTCTCCAGAAAGCTTTTCGCCCTGGAAGACTTCAGTTCTGAAATTCATACCTTGGAAGTTCCCTTTGACCTTGGTCCCCTCTCTTTTATTGGAGGGTTAAATGCCCTTCCCAGAACCTCCACTTAAGGAGCAACCTCTCTTTTCATTTCCTAACAGACCATCTTCCTCTGGATTTCTCCATCATGTCCCCAAGCTGAGTATGCCCCCTTTTAAATATTGACTTTTTCTTTAGAATGAAAGCTCCTTGAGGGCAGGTATTGCCTTTTTTTTTGCTTTTATTTATATTCCCAACACTAAACACATTCCTAATATATAATACATGTTTTATAAATGCTTATTGACTGACCATTAACTGATATCCAACTCTAGATGAGAGATAAAGCTGAAAGAATATAGATATTACCTACCCATCCCATGAATTTTCTGATTTTTCTGGTTAACTATAACATTATCCCTTAGACCTCATACAATACTTTGATTTGAATTTCTCTAGATGACTGCATAATGTATAACTATATGTCTTACACCTTCTCCTTGGATAGACTTTGAGGGAATTTTTGTTTCTTGGCTTCATTTACTCTCACTCATGTAATATGGGAATTTCTGTTTCATTTTCTACTCCATTGACCCAATATAGGCTATTTTATAAAGCACACAGATTCACAAAACTTAACAAATATACAGATGTATGACAAGTCAGGCAAAGCAGCAGACCCGTATCATCTTAGTAAAAAAACAAAACAAAACAACCAAACCATGTAGTTGCCTGTCAGCAGCCTTCACTGATTCACTAATGTGATCTCCATTACCCAGAGTGCAAAATGAGAGGCATCCCACTACACATGTTTCCTGCTGAGGTTAGTGCAGACACTATTGTGTCTACCATGTTACTCATTCTACTGTTCTCAGTTCCCTGGAGACAGCAATCAATTCCCTCTCACACTTATACAGCAAGATACTAACTCCTATAGCCCTGTTCTACCATCTTCTGAAGCCTAGTGTTTCAGTCTAGTCATCTCCACAGAAGGTGCCTTCATACAGAAGTGGGAAAGAGATGCTACGGCATCTTCTTTATCTGAGTGAGAAACTGGAACAATTTCTTTCCTCTACTCTCATCTCATATTCAATTCTGGCACAATGCTCACAAAATGTTGTCTTGGGTTTTCCACATGCATTAAAATTTTGCAAGACTGAAACCTCACTGATTATACCTAATTATCAAGAGTACTATACGTTCAACTGAAGATTCCCTGAGGGATTATGGGTAGTCAGGAAAGCTAAAGGAACTCCATTTTGTCTGTAGTTATTCTAAATTTATCTCTGACCCTGTTTGTGTTGCAGCCCCTACCCTGTTCCTGATCTTCCTTTCTGCTGGAACAATAAGTATCTGGAACAGTCCTGTCTATTAAGACAGGGTTACGAGAAATAACTAACCCAAACCAATCGCTTTTCCTGTTACACATCCCTAATTTTATTTCCCATTTCCCAGCCATAAACATTATCCAATCCCATACTCAATTCACTTCCCACCTAATCGAAACTTATCTGAACTTTGTACTTTTGTTCCAAGGGAGCCTGCCCAAGGGCTCCCTTGCTCACAAACTTAATAAACCCTCACTAGTTCCTAGACTTTGTGGTTCTGGTTCTAGTTTTACTTTTGGTTCATTGTATCACTGACATTGTTATCCACAGAATCATACTTGGGGTTTCCTTCTCCTCTTCCTTCCTTTCATCCAAACCTCTTAAAATCATCAGATGTGGGAAGTGCTGAGAAAAGGCAGACAATCTAGGACACTTTCCCATGAAGTAGGGAAAAAAGGTGATGGTGAGAGAAAATTTAATACTTCTCAGTTTGAAGATTATTTTTAAAAAAACTTGATATACTTATCTTTTAATATAGTTATCCATGTCTTTTCCTCTGGTCTGACTAAATTCCATGGGGACAAAGCCATGTCTTCTCTAAAAATTTATCTTAGTGTTTAGTAGGTAGTTTTTACAGAAGTGACAATGGTGGGGAAAGCAACATGGTGCAGTGGAAAATCATTGACTTTGGAGAGAGAGGACTTAGATTCAGATCTTGCTTCTGATACTGCTCTGTGACTTCGGTCCTACAGTCCTCAGGTCCCTCATCAGTATAGAAGTCCTCTGAGGTCTCTTTCATCTCTGGTTCTATAAGCCTGTGATCCTGTACAGCTATTTGCAAAATGAGGCATTTACCTATGCTATAGGTGGGGCATATTTCAAGCATTCCCTGGATAACAGCCAAGGACAAATGCAGGATTTCCCCTCTTGCTAGTAATGTGGCCCAGATTAGGTTTCAAAAAGAGAAAGTCAAGATTAGAAGTAGAATAGAAGTTTAAATGATAACTAATTTGTCCAAACCTTGGGATTATTCAAGGTTGGGGTTAAGCAGATTTGGGAAGCATTAATACCTTTAGGCAAAGGCAACCCACAGCATGTCAGGTCCAGAATATTGACATAAAGGTCAAATAACAGACACATTGAAAAGGATAAATTTCCCAGCAATGTGTGGTAAAATGGAAGACTTAGAGAATTTGGAAGGGACCTAGGAAACAGCACGAGACTGTGGAAAGAGCACTGAATATAAATTCACAAGACCCAGGTTTAAATCTGGCCTCTGTCTCTGTTTTGATGACATGACACTATGGGTATGGAATTGCAGTATAGGTGCACCAAAAGCATAGGTTAAAAAGTTGGCATATTAGGACCAAATTCCATGCAAGCCTTGTCCCTGTTCCTGTTTAAAATCTCTAATTTTCTCAGGATCCCAGGCAAGATATTATGTCATAGGGTATAAAAATTGATGGCATCACAGAGTGAGAGTTAAAAGAAATATTCAAGATTGTTCAGTCTTAACTCCTCATTCTATAAATTGGTAAACTGAGACCCAGAAGGATGAAATCATTTACTCAGGCTTACATAGTTATTAAGTTAGCAGCGTCAGAATTTGAGCTAATGTTTTCTGACTTCCAGTTTGCTGCTTTCCTCCATCTACTTCATAGCACTATCTTAATGCCCCTTGTCTAGCATTTATAGGTTTCTTTTAGTCTATTCTTTTTTAAGGTTAATATTATTTATTTAATGTAACTGTTTTCAGTGTTATTTTTAATGTTTAAAGTATTATTTTTTATATTTTAGCATTCTTTTTTAAATTTTGAGTTCCAAATTCTCTCTTCACCTCTCTATCTTCCCCTACCCACTGAGAAGGCAAGTCATATGATATGTAAAATATATTTCCATATTAGCCATATTTTTTAAAAAAATCAAGAAAAATAAAGTGAGAAAATCATGCTTCAATTTTCACTCAGTTCTTCAGATCTGTCTCTGAAGGTGGATAGCATTTTTTCATCATGAATCCTTTGCAATTGTCTTAGATCAGTCAGAATAGCCAAGTCTTTCATGGTTGCTCATTATTAAAACATTCCTATTCTTTTGCACAGCAATCTCCTGGTTCTTCTCACTTCATTTTGCATCAGTTCATGTAGGTGTTGCTGTGTTTATCTAAAGCTACCCTCTCATCTTTTGTTACAGCATAATTAGTACTCTATCATAATCATTTACCACAAGTTGTTCAACCATTCTCCAATTGATGAGCATATCTTTGATTTCTAGTTCTTTGCCACCTCAAGAAGACCTGCTATGTCTCACCTTGCCCTTTTATTGGCTCTGCTTCTCCAAAATGTGATTCAAAATATTATATTAATTTTGTTGGAGGGGAATGTTGAGAGAGTTTAACTATTTTGCTTTTTATCTGCCATCTTGGCTCTGCTCTAGTCCTCTGCCTTTTAAAAATATATTTCAAGTCTCAAAGTGTTTTGTGGCCAAATGAGGTTGGGAAATATTCCTTTAAATCATGAATTTTAAACTTACTTCTAGAGTTTCTAATATTTTATAATGGATGATGTCTTTCTGGCATCTCAGTAAAGATCATTCACATATTTAAACCTCACAAGGAGATTTATCATCCCCAATATTGTAGATTTAAAAAAATATTATTGAAAAAATCAAATTAGTCAATTTATTAAGGAGATATTCTGAATCAAATATTCATTATTCATATAAGGCTCAAAACATAAGCAAATGAAAATGTATTTTAAATCATCATATTAGAAACCACCTCATACACAACCAATCCTACCATGTATATGTATGAGTGTAGTTCTAACAGCTAGTTCTTTTGCATGGTAGGCACTTAATAAATGTTGATTCAATGACATTTACTTGAATGAATTATAATAATGGCATTGATTCCCATCAGAGGCTTATTCAAACTTTGGAAAGGAGACTTTAAGTATTTATCAATCTACTTTAGCCTGATCAAAATAATATATTAATAATAATAGAATTGAGAAACTTTAACTATGGTGGGAGCATCCAGACTTTGTCTCAGAGTGCCAAAATCTAAGAATACAATTGAATTTAAGGCCCTAGTTAGCAAGAATAATAATTTAAAATAGAAAACTACCAAAACAGTGAGTTCCTCCCGTCACCACTTCATCAGAATTGACCTCAGATAGTTCTGGAGTCTTTCCCTAATTGGGACCTTCTTGGCCAAGACTCAAGGTCTCAAACCTACCATTATTTAATTGTATTTGTATTTAACATTGATTTGATAGAAGTTTTAGTGTGTAGTGTTTACCCATGGGGTAGTTTGTGCTGTTTGCCCCAGACACCAGAGTTTCTAGTTATAGCTCTGTAGAACTACTTTGCATTTTGGAATTGATTTTTTTTCCTTGAATTACTTCCAAACGTTTCCATTTAGGTCTTATTCCTTTTCGTTCCATAATTCTATTGTCCATATTTAAGTTCTAGTCAATTTATTAAAGAAAAAAGAAGAAAAGAGGAAAATAGTTAAGGAGATTGACCAGGGTGACATGATGAGCTAGATCTAGGCATACTGATAGCCAGTTCAGTGCTTTATAGCCCATTCTGCCAGGTCCTCTCTCTGCATTCCCTCCATCATACTATCAATAGACTTATTTTCCATATAAAATTGCTTTATTCCATAGGTAGCCATAGAGTCCTAGTTAGTGACATCCACTTAAAGCTTCTACTTGCTCTCTCATTCTAAAGAGTACAAGGGTTCTGGCAGTGCTGGTGTTTAATGAAGCAATCGCAGAATATCTTTGCTCACTGTGTGCTTTCTGCTTTGATTTTCAAACTCAGTACAACCTCACAGAATCTGTCAAGGGATGACAGGGTGTCATAGCAAGAGAACTCTCACTTAAGGAACTCAATGAAACCAAATTATTCTTTCTCCCTTTTGCTTCTTTTGATTATATGAAGATGGACAAAGAGTCAGACAACTTTAGGACTCTTCAAAAGTCATAAACTAGCTCAACTTTGTATCTTCCTAGAGGCAATATAGGGTAATGGATTTGGCTTTAGGAAGGTGTGGGTTTAAATCCCACCTCCAGTCCTTATCTTATTCTAGGCTTCTCTGAGTTTTAGTATTTAACTCACAGGTGTGATATGAGGCCTGAAAGGTGCACAAAATAGTAAATAAAGCCAGTTGTGAATGTTCTTTAGCACAATGTACTAGTCTATGAGCATTTCAGAAATGTTTATTAAATGAATGGGAGCAGTGCAGAGCAGCTGGATCAGACTGAAGTGATCTGGATTCAAATTGCAGCTTCTTTTTTATTAGCCTGTCCATTTCCTCATCTTTAAGCTGGAATTTTAATAGCATGCAGTGATGGATTTGGAATAAGGAAGATCTATCTGCTTTGATTATGTCTGACCCTTTTTAAGAACTGTGTGACCCTGAACAAAATTCTCTAGGCCTGAATTTTCTCATCCATAAACTGTGGATAAAAATAACACCTATCTCTAGAGTCTGTATGAGGAAAACAAGAGATGCCAAAACGTTGGGGAAATCTTAAAGTTCTATATAAATGTAAATTATTTTTATGAGTCAGTCAATTGCTCAAAAGCATTATTTTTACATTAAAAGAATTGACTTAAACACCAGAACACAAACACAGAATAGAGAAAAGAAACAAAAACATATCATAAACTCAAATATTGGAACTTAAATACAAAGTCAAAAAGAAAAAATGTCATGTGCATAGAGGAACATAAGAGAGAATGTAAATGATGTAACAATATATTTTCATTTCAAGAAAACCTGGATGATAAATAATACTTGTTATATTGAGAATTATCCGTCTTTTCTTTGCTTCCTTGCTTCCTTGTGCACTTTTTTTATTTTGTTCTCTGATCCCCCAGGTTATAATAAAGTTTAGATGTTTTGCAATAGCTATAGATATATACATACACATATACAAGTATATACACATATATAGACATATACTTTCCCAAACATATTCTACACCTGATCTTTGGTTTTTATGCTAGTACATATCTCTTTTTTCCTATCCTTCTTGCCTTCTCTGCTTTACTTCTACCCACTACCTTGCCCTCCTATTACTTGCCTACCTCCTTCCAAGAATCCCTCCCCTATTGTCCAATTCTCATAAATCTAAATAACATTCTATACCTCTTTTTTACCTATTCCCTCACCCTCCCCTCTAAAGATCCCTCCCTTGTCCTCTCCCCCATCTCTATGCCCCTACATTTTATTTTCTCTGCATTTAAAAGATTTTTATATTCTTCTAGATACATATGTATCTCTTAAACCCATTCCTGATAAAAGTACGTTACCAGAACTACCAGTCCTCCTCCTCCATCTAATTTCTCCGAATCAATTCCTTCCTCTTGCACCTCATTTGTATAAAATACTCTTCTTAGTTATTCCTAAATGGTTTTACTTTTTAAATTTGTATCAGTCATGTTTACCCCAATTTTTGTTATTAGCTACCCTATTATAATGGGTCTTAGACACACATTTTACAAATGTAAAAGGTAAGTTGTCTATGAATCCCTTATAATCAGTCTTTGGTATGTACCTTATATTTCTCTTGGTTCTTACATATCAAATCTTCCATTAAGTTCAGGTTTTTATTAAACGAAGTCTTGAAAGTCTGAGAGTTTATCAAATGTCCATTTTTTTATCTGAATAATAGTTAACTGTGCAGGGTATGATATTTTTGTCAGGAACCCCAGTTCTTTTGCTCTTTGATAAAACCTGAGGTCCTTTAATGTCTCTGATGCTCAGTCTTGTGTAATTCTAATTGTGACTCCATCATATTTAAATTGTTTTCATATTGATGTTTTAATATTTTATCTTGAACTGGGGATTTCAGAATTTGACTATGATATTCATGAGTTTTCCTCATAAGATCTCATTTAAGTGGTGATTGATGCATTTTTTTCTATTTCTACTCTCCCCAACCCCCAATCCCCTTGTTCTGATGCTCAGGATAATTTTCTTTGATTATTTCTTGTATTATTTTATCAAGATTCTTTTTTTTTTATCATAAAATTCAGTTACTCCAATTACTTTTATATTTTCTCTTCTTGATCTATTCTCTAAATCTGTTGTTTTTCTTATAAGATGTTTCACTTTCTCTTCTATTTTTTCATTATTCATATTTTAATTATCTCTTGATTTTTTAAAATTTTACTGGCTTCATTTTGCCTAATTCTAATTTTCAAGGCAACATTTTCTTTCTTAAGATTTTGGATCTCCTTTTCTAATTGGTTGACTTTCATAACCTTGTTTTTCTTGGATTCTTAATTTTTTTTTTTTAGTTTTTCCTCCATCTCTGTCATTTTATTTTTAAAGTCTTTTTCAAGATCTTCTATAAATTATTTTTGGGCAAGTGACCATTTGACGTTACTCTTTGGGGGTTTCTTTACTTCAGTATCTTTCTTTGAAGATGAAATCAAGTCATCTCTCTTCCCATAATAACTTTCTGTAGTTGGATTCTTTCTCCTTTACCATTTTTTTTTGTGTGGTAATGATGGGGTTCAGACTCTGGGAACTTCCTTGAGCTCCCCTGGAATTGCCTTACTTAAATTGACTTTTCATACTCAAATTGAGCTCTTCCTGTATCCCCTCACAGAATCTGGCCTTTCATACTCAAATCTGTGACCATTGTCGGTTATCTCTTGATTGCCCTACCTGCTTCCCACCTAGGCGCCCCCTTGTCTGATGTTTGTTGATTACCTCCAGTTGTTTCCAGCCTTTGATCCTCCTTGGAGGCCTTTCCTGAACTTCTTCCCCCATCACTCTAGACTACCAGACCACCCCCACTCCCACCCCCATCCCTCCTATACTCTTTTCTGTATTTAAGTGCCACCTTGCCTCCATGAAGGTGCTCAGATCCAATCCAGCTCAGACTCTGTCTAGCTGGGATTCTATCTGGCCCGCTTGTGAATACAGGTGTCACAAATGCTTAGGCTCCTTAAGAGGCAACCCAATTAGGCGAATGCTTAATAAACTTTGTTTTCTTTGGCTTTAAGAAGGCTTGAGTCGAATTCATTCGAGCACCATCCGGACTGTCGGTATTTTGGGGTTCACCCGATCACTTATAAACCTCATCAGTAATATATTGATTTTTATTAGCTCTAGTCCTGGGGGATGGGAAATGGTGCTTCTTGCCCTAGACCTTCAGTTCTCCCCTCTAGCTTGGAAGCAGAGCCAAACCTCCAACCTTCTGTAAGTGCCTGCAGCCAGAGGCTTTCTGCCACACTGCCTCTGCCCTCACCTGGTGTGTGCTGGTATCTTCTCTCTCCTGCTGCTCTCCACAGTACAGCCAGATCTGGCATTCTTCAACAGCAGAGTTTCCCTCAATCTTCTCAGGCTCAAATGCCCAACTCCCCCCACCATAAGGGGGTAAAAGTTTCTGTTGCTGGGCTGATATGCAGCCTCCCAAATCAAATAACCCCAGGGCTTGAAGCTTGTTGTTTAATCTGCCAGCCCCTTGTGGTTTAAATATAAATAGTAACTGTTTCTCTTATACCCAGGAGCCCTGAGGGTCTTCTCCCAATTTGATTTTTCTTTTTGATTAAAGGGGCCATCCTTTGAGCAAATACTTAAAGAAGCCTATTAATTGAATGGGTGTATCTTACTCAAAATGAGAATGCTGTAATACCAGAAGATACAGGCCTGAAAGGGCCAGGGTCTCCCATTGCATCCTGGGTCATCTCTAGCCATCCTGAAGAATATCAGGCCACTGGACTTAGATGGCTCAGGAGGAGAAAGTGAGGTTGGTGACCTTGCATAGCCCTTCCTCACTCAAATCAAAATCAACTGCAAGTCATGTTATCAGCTGGATGTCATGGTTCTCATCCAGAAGGAAGGACAAACACAAAACAACAAAACTTGTGGTTAAAACTGAACCAAGCCTGGAAGTGTTTACTATTCATTGGGCCCAAACCTCATCCTGGGATTTTTCTTCCAATCTTCTGAATTGCCCCAAGAAGAATGCTATTATTCCGCTATTCTTATTTATCTCCACCCACACTTTGTTTACCCTAAGGTTCTATTTTAACTCTTTTTTGGAAGAAAATCTTGAGAGCTAGGAATTTTCTGATCTACACCACCATATCCCCAAAATCCTCTCCAAAAGTACTGAAAATACAAATACAAGTTGAATATGGGGAATATTGGATTTTCTAAATAAAATTTTTCTTCCATAAGGCCTCTCTCCCTGGATACCTGAGTTTCAGGTATCTAGGGCTTGTGGATGATCAGTTGGTTTCCCCCTACCCTTACCAGCTACCAGCTTTCTTTGTGAAAGTCCTGTGGGCTGTAGCCAAAACTTGGCAAATTTCCCCTTTGTTTGTTGTACTGTTGCCACAGCAATACTACCAACTCCCACTTCTCCCTCTCCCCTCTTTTCTAAAGTCACATCAGCAGTTAAGTTAGATATTAGATGAAATAGTTGTGTTGGGATAGGTGAAGATTTCCCGGGGTTTGTCTAGTTTTTAAGCACTTAGATTATGAGCCTGCCTCCCAGCCAATGGAGATGTGGGATAGTGGGGAGGTGGGATTCTCTGTGTTAGAGTAAAAAATTGTGCTTCAATTTCTGTAAGTTGCCTCCTTCCATCAGATTCTCCAACCTGATGGAAGGACTTCCCTTCTTGAGAATTGTGATAAATCTTTTTCTTTCTATTCTTATTGAGAAGCTTCTTCATTTATTCAAAATTTTGAGTAAGGGTCTTTTTATCCCACACATCCCTTTCCCAGAATTTTCTCCTTCTTCATCTCTACCTCCTAGCATTGTTGGCTTCATTCAAGTCTCAGCTGAAGTCATAGTTTCTCCAAGCAAGCTTTCCTATTCTTTCTTAAATCTAGAGCCTTGGAGGCAGAACCAAGATGGTGGAGTAGAAAGACACACATACAGAGGCTGCCCCAACACAGCCCATAAAACACCTGTAGAGAGGGACTCTCAACAAATTTTGGAGGAGCAGAAGTGGAGAACAGCAGAGTGGAGGAGATTTCCAGCCCAGGGTGATCTGAAAGATCCACAGGAAACATCAGTTACACCAGACATGGAGCAGAGCTCAGAGCATGGAGCCCAGCACAGCTGTGCATATGCATGGCTCGTGAACAGCCCTCCAGGGTGGAATCTCTGGTCCCAGCAGCAGAGGGTCCACAGATCCCTCAATCCACAGGCGCCAAAGGTCAGTGATGGGTTTTTTTATCTGGCCAGGAAGGGAGAAGGGCCTTCACATCAGGCAAGTGGCAAGAGTTCTCAGGGCAGCCCCTACAGCAGCCTGAGATCATAGTTGGATTGTAAAAATCCCTGGGGGCACTGAAAAGCTGAGTTTTACCTCAGCCCTGTGTAGACACCCTAAGGCAGCTTGTCTTTGTCTCACACTGAATGGAGGCCTTGCCTTTGCAGTTTGACTGAATCCCACCCTCCCAGTGCTAGCTTGGTGGAACTGGAGGTCAAGTGCCTGTGGAGAGGAAATGCTGTTAAGATTCTGGCCACAAAAATCCTTCCCTGCATCCAGACCAGTACACACTTGATCATGCCACATTGGAGGAACTAATATCTTACAGGTCCCCAGAGTATACCCTACTATTGACAAATGACCCAAAAGTCAAGTGACTAGTTGGGAAAATGCCCAAAAAATGGAAAAAAAAAATAAGACTATAGAAGGTTACTTTCTTGGTGAACAGATATTTCCTCCCATCCTTTCAGAAAAGGAAGAACAATGCTTACCATCAGAGAAAGATAAAAAAGTCAAGGTTTCTGAATCCCAAATGTCCAAAATAAATATTCAATGGGTTCAGGCCACGAAAGAGCTCAAAAAGGATTTTTAAAATCAAGTTAGAGAGGTGGAGGAAAAACTGGGAAGAGAAATGAGAGAGATGCAAGAAAAGCATAAAAAGCAGGTCAACACCTTGCTAAAGGAGACCAAAAAAAATGCTGAGGAAAATAACACCTTGAAAAATAGGCTAACTCAATTGGCAGAAGAGGTCCAAAAAGCCAATGAGGCTTTAAAAAGCAGAATTAGTCAAATGGAAAAGGAGGTTCAAAAGCTCATTGAAGAAAATAGTTCTTTAAAAATTAGAATGGAACAGATGGAGGCTAATGACTTTATGAGAAACCAAGAAATCACAAAACAAAACCAAAAGAATGAAAAAATGGAAGATGATGTGAGGTATCTCATTGGAGGGGCAGCTGGCCTGGAGGATAGATCCAGGAGAGGCAATTTAGAAATTGTGGGACTGCGTGAAGGTCTTCATCAAGAAAGGGGCCTAGACACCATCTTTCATGGGGTTATGGGGAAAGCTGCCCTGGTGTTCTAGAACCAGAGGGCAAAGTAAATATTGAAGGAATCCACCAATCACTGCCTGAGAAAGATCCAAAAAGAGAAACTCCTAGGAACATTGTGGCCAAATTCCTGAGTTCCCAGGTCAGAGAGAGGGTATTGCAAGCAGTTGGAAGGAAACAGTTCGAGTGCTGTGGAGGTACAATCAGGATAACACAGGTTCTAGCAGCTTCTACATTGAGGGATTGAAGGGCGTGGAGTGTGATGTTCTGGAGGTCAAAGGAACTGGGACTGGAGCCAAGAATAACCTACTCAGCAAAACTGAGTATAATACTTCAGGGGAAAAAATATTTTTTCAATGAAATAGAGGACTTTCAAGCATTCTTGATGAAAAGACCAGAGCTGAAAAGAAAATTTGACCTTCAAACACAAGAATCAAGAGAAGCATGAAAGGGTAAACAGCAAAGAGAAATCATAAGGGACTTATTAAAGTTGAACTGTTTACATTTCTACATGGAAAGACAATATTTGTAACTCTTGAAACATTTTTCAGTATCTGGGTAGTTGGTGGAATTACACACACACACATACACACACACACAGAGGCAGAGAGACAGAGAGCACAGGGTGAATTGAATAGGATGGGATCGTACCTTAAAAAAATGAAATTAAGTGGTGAGAGAGAAATATATTAGGAGAAAGGGAGAAATGGAATGGGGCAGGTTATCTCTCATAAAAGAGGCAAATAAAAGACTTTTCAGGGGAGGGGAAAAGAGAGGAGGTGAGAGAAAAACATGAAGCTTACTCTCATCACATTTGACAAAAGGAAGGAATAAAATGCACCCTCGTTTTGGTATGAAAACCTATCTTACAATACAGGAAAGTGGGAGAGAAGGGGATCAGCAGGGTAGGGGGGATGATACAAGGGAGGGCAGTGGGAGGAGGGAGCAATTTAACTCCCTCCCTACACTTGGGGAGGGACAGGATCAAAAGAGAGAATAGAAGTGGTGGGGGGCAGGATAGGATGGAGGGAATTATAGTTAGTCATACACAGCATGACTATTTTGGAAGTCATTTGCAAAACTACATAGATACGACCTATATTGAATTGCCTGCCTTCCCAAAGGGAATGGGTGGGGAGGGAGGGATGGGGAGAAGTTGGAACTCAAAGTTTTAGCAACAACTATTGAGTATTATTCTTTCAACTATGTAATAGAAACACAGATAATAGGATATAGAAAGTTATCTTGCCCTACAGGACAAAAGAGAAGATGGGGATAAGAGAAGGGAGGGATGTTAGAAGAGAGGGAAGATTGGTGATAGGGGAAATTAGAATGCTTGGCATTTTGGGGTGGGGGGAGGGGAGAAATGGGGAGAAAATTTGGAACCCAAAATTTTGTAGAAATGAATGTTGAAAAGTTAAATTAATTAATTAAAAAAATAAATCTAGAGCCTTCCCTCTGCTGATTATCTCAAATTCATCCCATATATATTTTGTTGGAACATGGCAGTTTACAGGTTGCCTCCCCTAATACACGCTGAGCATCTTGAAAACTGAGTTTATCTTTTGCCTTTCTTTGTATCCCCAGTGCTCCACCCAGCGCTTCACACAAAAGAGGCACTTAATAAATGTTTGTTTACTCCCTGACTGACATGAACTCAGATCTTTTTGATACTGACCCCAGCTCTTTATCCATTAGACTACATTGACTCTTGTAGTTCTTAATACACTTATGTACTACCTAGCTCACAGATTCTTTTTTGAGGGTGGCAGCAGTCCTTTGACTCTTCTATGGAATGTTTGCTATGTAATTGAGTTTTTCCTGAATTTACACATTTCCAAGCCACCCTACCCCTTGGAACAGTGAGCATTACCTGGATCCCTAACATCTTCTGGAAAAGTTACCTTGTGAGCCTCTTTGGGGATGAAGTGAGTGGGCAGTGTTGGTGAAGTGAAAAATGAGAAGCTCTCCGAACTTTCTAGATAAAAACAATTCCTATTTTATCTTTTAATGCAAAAGGGAATGTAAGGTGATAATGCTCCCATGATTGTTTATCTCACGGATCATCACTTCACTCTGGAATAGCATCTATACTGAGGAGAAAATGATGTTTGATTAGACTTTGTGTCTAACACAGTGACTGGTATAATCCTTTTTACACAACTTGAAGGACAACAGATGTTCCTGAATGATTGAATAAAATAAAACTAGAATTGAAGAAGTCAATTATGTTGGGTAGAGAACATTGCATATGCTATGAGATATGGTTAAGTAGATAGAATGCCAGACCTGGACTCATCTTCCTGAGTTCAAATCTGGCCTCAGACACTTACCAGTAGTGAGATCCAGGGCAAGGCACTTAACCCTTTTTGCCTCTGTTTCCTGATCTATAAAATGAGTGGGAGTAAGAAATGGCAAACCACTTTGGTATCTTTGCCAAAAAACCAACAAAAAATCAAATAGGACCATGAAGTGTCAGGACTGACATGACTAAACAGCAGCATGCTCTTTTTTTCATCTGAACTCTTTAAACAATCATTGTTATAAGGGCAAACTCACTGGGGAAGGGAGAGGAGAAGGAATTGTATAGTTAGAAATGAATTTCCTATAAAAACAAATGCCATTTAAAAGCAAGAATCTATATTAGACCTAGAAAGATACATTGAAGTGAGAGGCAGTATAGCATAGTTGAAAGAGCATTGGCTTTGGAGACAGAGGACGCAGGTTCTTTTTCTACATTTTTCATTTATCACCTGTGTGACCTTAGACAAGTCATTTATCTTCTCTGGGAAACACCTTTGAGATCCCTTCCCATACTCACTCTGTGTTCCTCATTCTTGACCCCAAGTTCTCCCAGGACACAAAAGAAAAAACAAAACCCGACTATCCTGGATCAGTGCCTAAGGAGAATAGATCACATATAAACCCATGGTTGAGTCAACAATGGGTAAAGGTTTTTATGGTAACAGATCAGATACATGGTCCTAATACAGAGACACCACTATTCAATCACCCCTCTAGCCAGGCTGGCAAAGACTGTACAGTGTTACAGAACAGAGGAATCTTCCACACAGGATTATATAGTAGCATCTCTGCTGTTTTGTGGGCATTACTTGCAACCTGACTTTGTTGCATTCCAGAGCCTATAGCCTGCACATCGCATGTAGCTATAAATGTGGCAAGCCTCTGACATGTAGTACTAAACCTGGTTTCTTGCTGTATTCATCTTTTTTATATACTAGGTTATGGGGCAGGTAACAATATCTCATTCAGTAGTTTATGAACTTTGGGAGTATGGCAATCTTTCCAACAAAATGTATCATGAGACAGATGTGCTTTTCTCCCCTCTTTCTCATTCTACAGCTCTATAGCTCTTCTCCTAAATTATCTTCTAGGTTCATATATTATCCAATTTGTGATCCCTGCAGCTAAATGAATGAATATCTGGATAACAATATGGCAGCATGATATAATGGGAAAAAATACTGAACTTGGGGTCATTACATCTGAGTTGGAATACAGACATATTAGTTGTTGTACTGCAGTATTTAATGAATGATTATAGATGAAAGAAAGAAAGAGGGAGGGAAAGAAAAGAATACAGAAGGAAAGAGAGAGATTTAATATCCTAGGTTTACACTATAAGGAAAGTAAGTTCTTCCCAAAGTAATTTGTATCAAAGTCAAAAACACATACTGAAGAAGGAAGATTTTTATGGCCAATAGCGATGGCCTGAGGCAAAAGGCAAGGAAGAAATATATGGGAAAGATTTGAGGGTCATATTGAAGAATAAAAGGTCAAGGACAGTGATAAAAAATGACAAATCCAAGTAAAGGAAGACAGGAGAGGAAACCAAACATAAGGTTGGTACAACAAGGTAAATGTCAAGGAAAATAGCCCAAATTAGATGAGGTTGATAACAGAAATAAAATGGGTGAACCAGAAAAAGAAACTATGGAAAGGGCTAAGAAACAAATAACATCCAAAATATTATGTTGTTTTCGAGGAACAAATACCTTGATAAGCTGGAGAATATCCAAAGGAGTCTGAACAGGATAGTGAAGGTATTAGACAGCACTTTGGGGCATCCGGTGGCACAGTGGATAGAGGGACAGACTTGGAGTCAAGAAAGACTTGCCTTCTTAAATTCAAATCTGGTCCCAGACACTTACTAACTGTGATCCTGAGTAAGTCACTTAATTTTGTTTGCCTCAGTTTCCTTCCTTATGTATAAAATGATCTGGAGAAGGAAATGGCAAATCACTTCAGTTGGCAAATTGTTTTAGTATCTTTGCCAAGAAAACAACAAATGGGGTCATGAAATGTTGGACTGACTGAAATGACTGAATATAAATAAAGACTTACAGGATACATAAAAGCTGTTTTTAAGCATTTGAATGGCTTCCTTTTGGAAGAGGTATTAGGGTTGTTTTGCTTGACTTGTAGGAGCAGAGCTAGAGACAATTGGTTAGAAATTCAAAGATATTTTACCTTAATATATGGGGGAAGAAAAAAATTCTTCTTTGTTTCACTAGATTTTAAACTAATGTCTTACAAGAACTGGAATCTCCTAGAGTCTCTGAATGTCAGAAATGGAAAGATAAAGCTGCAAGAATCCTAGAGATCAAGAGAAACATGAGCATTATTAAACTCCCACTATACACCAATTGCCAAACATATAATACTATAGAAAGTTTGAATTGTAAAGAGAGCTCTTTGACTGAGTTCAAACTTCACACAACAGTCTCCCTTAAGGGAGAACAGATAGAATAGGGGTGTCTAGAATCTAAACAGACCTGATTTACAGATAAAGAAATTGGGACCCAGAAAAATGACTCAAGGATTTGAACTCAGGCCTCTTGATTCCAAATCCTGTGCCTCTTCCATTATACCATATTTCCTCCCAAATGAGAGATTTTCTTAAGCACTTCTTTTGTAACAAATGAAGCAAAATCTACTGAGAACCATAGAATCATAGATATCTGGAAGTGACAAGGTATTCAGAAGTCATTTAATCCAATTTTCCATTCAAGTATCTACAGTCTTACTACACTATGAATATTGACAGCTACAAAATGGACCTGAATTATATGGCATATGCCCCATTATGACTCTTCACAGATGGAAAAGAACACTCTCCACCCTTGCATTCACAGACCCAGTAATACTGAATCTTAGGTGATTGACCTAACAATAAATGCTACCCATCTCAACTACTTCCTCTTGCTTTTCACTCTCTCATCTCTATCTTCATTAAACCTACTCCTTCAATGACTCACTCTAGTCTGCTAGCACCTGCTTCAGTGCCCTCTAGAACTCTTGCTCCATAATCAACAAATTTTCCTTAATTTTATTCTTCCTTCTTTTTTGCGCCTTTTATTGTCTGGTTTTATACTTCCCCTGGATGACAGTGTGTCCCTGGACACTATCTCAGCACTGCTTGTACTTTCTTTCATATCTCTTGACGCACTGCCCTGAAAGAGAAGGCAGAATACATTTTGCTCTCCATTTTCATTTCCAGACTTTCCCTCTGCCGCTATCACTTAGCAACCTTTCCTCCTTTGAGATTCACTTTATGCAACTTTATTACCAAATTCAGAACCTGGTATCAATTTACTAGCATCTAAGGCTATTTTTCCTTCTCTCTTAAGATGTTTAATATGTGTTTCTCATCCTCCTCTCTATCCCCTTTCCTATCTTTATATTGACATGCATATTGCTATTTCCTCAAATTATTATTTTTCAAGTACTTCAATTTACTTAATTCTCTTAATCTACTCTTCATTCTTCCTCATCCCAGTAGAGGAATGGTCCCAACTTTGATATTTCTATCACTTTGTTTCTATAAATCAAGCACCTTGACATTCTTTTTAAAATTAATTTTTAATTAATTTATTAATAAAATTAATTTTTAAATTAATTTTATTTATTTTTATTAATTTTATTTATATTCGGTGTTCTACTATCACTACCAAATAACTTAGATTTTTTTTCTCCCTTCCTCCTATGTCCCCCCTCCCTCCTCAAGACAGCATACAATTTTATATAGGTTCTACACATACATTCTTATTAAATACATTTTCTCTATAATCATGCCATGTAGAATTAAAATGAATGGGAGGAATCATATAACAAATCAAAATGTAATACACATACACACACACACACACACACACACAAATGTTCTACTACACTCTACAATTGAATTCCATAGTTCTTTCTCTGGGTGTGGAAGGAATTTTTGCCTCAAAAGACCATAGGGAATTTTTTTTTAAGTCCTTGCATTGCAATAAAGTTCCAAGTCTACCAGAAAAAAATCTCTCACCCATTGTGGTCATTGCTGTGCAAAAAGTTCTCCTGGTTCTGCTCCTTTCTCTCAACATCAGATCATATAAGTCTTTGCAGGCATCTCTGAAGTCTTCCTGTTCATCATTTCTTATAGCACAATAGTATTCCATTACATTCATATACCATAATTTATTCAGCCATTCCCCAGTTGATGGGCATCGCCTTGATTTCCAGTTTTTAACCACCATAAAGAGTGCTATTATACATATTTTTGTACATGCGGGACCCTTTTCCATTTTTATGACCTTTTGGGGCTACAGTCCCAGAAGTGATATTGCTGGATCAGAGGGTATGCATATTTTTGGAGCCCTTTGGGCATAGTTCCAAATTGCTCTCCAGAATGACTGAATCAGCTCATAGCTCCACCAACAATGAATTAGCATTCCAACTCTCCCATATCCTCTCCAACATTTATCATTTTCCTGTTCCGTCATTTTTGCCAATCAGATAGGTGTGATGTGGTACCTCAGAATTGTCTTGATTTGTATCTGTCTAATCAGGGGTGATTTAGAGCATTTTTTCATATGCTTTAGATAGCTTTAATTTCTTCCTCTGAAAACTACCTGTTCATATCCTTTGACCATTTATCAATTGGGGAATGACTTGTATTTTTGTAAATTTGACTCAGTTCTCTATATATTTTAGAAATGAGGCCTTTATCACAGATACTAGCTGCAAAAATTCTTTCCTAATTTTCTGCATCCCTCTGAATCTTGTTTGGATTGGGTTTGGTTGTGCAAAAACCTTTTCAGTTTAATGTAATCCAAATTATCATCTTGCACTTCATAATGCTTTCCATCTCTTCTTCAGGAAAGAATTCTTCCCTTCTCTATCATTCTGACAAATACACTATTCCTTGCTCCACCAATTTGTCCAAGTTTAGAATATAAACCCTCTTCATTTCTGCCTCAGAATTCCTGGTCCTCTTCACAGTCTCTCATTTTTTTCATGAGGAATTGCTCATCCTTCAGTCACATATTCTCTTCCATAAAAAGTAAATATGTCTCCATAGGAATTTTTATTCATGTATACATTGCCTTCTCCATTAGAACATAAGCTCTTTGAGGGAAGGAACTGTTACCTCTTTTCTTTAAGTACCTGAAGTCTATCTCCCCATCATCTTCCTACCCATCCACTTTTCTCTACTTATGCATCAACCACCCTAGTTTAAGGCCTCCTCACTTGTCTTCTAGACAGTGGCAATGGCCTCTTGATTGATTTTACTGTCTGAATATCTCTCCTCTCAAATCCATGCTCCATGTGAGCTGCCAAAATGGTTTTCTTAAAATGAATATCTGACCATATCAGCACCAGATTCTGCCTTACCTAATAAATTCCCATGTCTCCCTATAATCTCTGGAATACAAGATGTATATACGCACACACACACATACATATGTATGTGTATATATATATAAATATTTGAAACTTTTTACAACCTGAGTCCCATTCTACCTTTGAGTTAAAAACAACTAGTTAGTAGCCATCAGTATATGATATTTTATTTGAATCCAACTTCAAAACAAAATAAAATGAAAAAAACCAAAACATTTTACTTCAAATGACTCAAACTGGACCCATTCTTTTAGGAAAATATTGTTGGTGACTCCACAGAACTTGCTCCAGTCTCCTGGAGAGGTTTCCACAGATATCTGAGATGGCATTTCAATATAAATACATAGCCTGGTCCATAGATGGCAGTACTCTTTCATTCTTGTGAAGGCATTTTTGAAACTCCCTTAGCTACTGTGGCCCTACAATTTAGGCCTCAGCATTGCAAACAATATATTTTAGGCTGGCCAGCAAGTAAAGGAAAATATATTTACTTAATCCAGTTCAAAACCTTGGAAACTAACCTATTTTTCACATCAGGAATTTTAATGTGCCTGAAAATTTTGAGAATCTAGCTTGCAAAAAGAATATATAAGCAAGGTCTCAGCTTTTATGGCTTACAAAATAAGTAAATATACCATATTACCTAAGAATAGGCCAATCATACAGGAAAAGAAAGCAAACAAAATTTAGAAACTACTTGTTATTGAGGTGGAAACAGCATAGGATAGGGAACTGGGAGACCAGGATTCTTCCACAGCACTGCAACTAAATGCCGTCAACTCACTCCATGACCATAGAAAAATCATTTTGCCCTCTTTGAGACTCAGTTTCCTCCTCTAAAATTTAATCATTTAGACTAAACTTCTGAGTTACTTTAAAGCTTTCATTGCTAATACTGTACTATGCTGGTTGCTGTGCAGACTATAGATAATTTAAATCTAACTTCATACTTGGACATGTTGTGTTTTTATATATCTGCCTCTAAGTTACACACACACACACATACATACACATCCACACATGCATATATCTATATACATAAGTGTATACATATGCATGTATATCCTAGGGTGGGGAACCTGTGGCCTAGAGGCCACATGTGGCCTTCTAGGTCCTTGGGTGAAACCTTTTGACTAAGTCCAAGTTTTACAGAGCAAATCCTTTTATTGAGGGGATTTGTTCTGTGAAGCCTGGATCCTGTCAAAGGATTACACTTGAGGACCTAGAGTGCCACATGTGACCTCATGGCCGCAGATTCCCTACTCCTGATATATGCACATATACTTTGTGTACACATATACAAACTCATGTAACCCATGCACAAATATTTCTCTCTTTCTCCCATTCTCTTTATCTTTCTATTTAACTTTATCTGGGACAGTGGTTTTATTGGTGAATAAGTTAAAGCATCTTCCTCCGTAACTCAACTCTAACATACTCTTAAAAGAGTTGCCTGGAAATACTGAGACATCAATTAACTTGGCCATTATTGGCCAGCTAACATATGTCGGCAGTCTGAACTTGAATGCAGGTCTTCTTGACTCTGAGACTGGCCTTCTATCTGTTAGGCTAAGATACTTCTATTCCTAATAGAAGCTTCTTCTCCTGGTAATACTTCTACTCCACTACCCCTAGTAATAGAAGGTGACATTAATGGAGTATTAAATGTTATCTCCTATGAACCTCAGAACCATCCAACAATATAAATACTACAGATATTGTTATTCCCATTTTAAAGATGAAGAAACTCAGGCTGAGAGAACTGAATGTGAATGGATACACATACTTTGACACCCATCATCTCTTTATATGGAGCTTCTTTGGTAGTTGGAATTGTTCATTTTTTAATGTTGCAGTGCCTGGAACATAGTACATGCTTAATAAATATTTATTGATTGATTTATGTCTATATTAACATTCATATATCCTTGTGTGCATAACACATGCACATATTATATGTATTTTCAATCTCCAGGAGTATATGTGCACATATACATATGTTACATATACATACATATATAATATATAGTACGTTTTTAATCTTTAGGAGTATATGTATACATGTATGCTTGCTTACATATATATATATATATATATGCAAATACATGTATATAAGTATAGCTTAAAAGCATATGATATATATGCAGCTATATTACCAAAGAGCACCAGTATTCTCAGTTGGAATCCTTTGATATTTAGCCATACTCCAGTGGATCTCATCCATTTTAGAATTCTTTGAAATGATGCAAATCAGAGTATATTCTTATCTGTCCTATGTGAATCATTTTCATATTTTACTGTAAACTGACCAGAGAGGTCCACACAACATGCTGGGACACTCTTGCTTTATGAATATAAATATGTAGAAATATAAACATAACATCCTTTTCCTATTGGCTTAAAAGTAATACTTAATCACTGATTTTTCTCCCATTTAATTGAAGTATGAAATTAGAAAAAATAATCATTCATTCATTTTTTCCAAACCATTTTGAAATGATGTCAGTTGTTCCCTGGCCCCTCCTCCTCCTTCTCCTCATCTTCCCACTTTAACTTAGATTCTGTTTCTGCCACCCAGGGCTTTAAGAACTAAGCTTTCACTGTATGTTGCCTGCATATCATAAACATATTCACATTCTTACAGCAATCTTTCTCATTCCATGTCCCTTTTACATGTTGTCTTCCTGTCTATAATTAAGCCCTGGAGGAGTTTAGATTCTAATGATCTATCTTGTTCACCTTTCTAATGTTTTGGATACTTTCAATAATATCTCTTCTGTCTCTGCCACCATCCAAGGAATAAATGAGAGGAAAAACAAATCAGCAACCTTCTTCTTTTACTTTCTTAGACTGAGTACAGAACATCAACTTGCTACATACTCCAGCTTCACATGGTGGAAGAAAAACCAGGATCTTTGGGGTTATGTCAGTTGCTGAGATGGGACTATGGTCCCAATATGGCATCTGTGTATTACATAGGACTTATGTACATTATTCAAATCTAGAAGAACAGTGCCCTCACAAATGGATATGGATTGTTTCATATTGAAAATTAGACATTGCTTCAGAGGAGATTAGGTGAATTGAAGAGAAGTGAACCAAGAATTATCCTGAATGCTTCTTTTTAAGGCCCTTCTGTTTTATCCAGAATTGACGGTATTTAAGAACTATTCCCTTTCTGCTAATGTTTCTCTGCTAGGACTTTCATAACTCTAGGCAAATTGTATTGAAGTGAAGACTCATTTTTCATTATGTCTGAAACTATAATAAATTTCATCTTTTTTGGCAACTAAGCTGCAGTTGTACCATTATTAAAATTAGAATTACATACATTAGGCCCCCAGATCAATTTATTTAAAAGGGTACCTAGGGTCTCTTTGGATGGGCAATGATGGGTTCAAATCCTGGCTCTGCCACTACCAACTACCTGTGTGACCTAAGGCAAGTCACTTAACATCTTTTGACCTTAGTTTCCTAGTCTCTCAATGATGAGGATGAACTAGATAATTTTTAAGCTCTAGCTCTATTATTTTATAAGCCTATGATCACCTATATCCCCTTTCACTCCCTTCTATCTCAATCTCTATTGCTGAGTCACCTTCCTGTAGCCTATCAGCAAGTCACTTTGCCTCAATGCCTCTGAATCTATTTCTGGAAAAGAAAGATGAAAGATATTCCAGTTGAATATTTTCCTTTCTAAAAGCACTTTACAATTTTTGGAAGAAAGGCACTATGCAAATGCAATTATTAACAATATTCATTCACCTAGGATCTGGCATCTTCTTTATGACACCTATTTAAAAGATGAATTCTTTTTAGAAGCAAAAAGTTTCTCAACATCTGCAAATTCCGCTCAGTACTTTCAGTATTTATAAAACAGAAACTCATACTACTTATTAATGAAACATATTTGCTCACCCACTGTTCATACATTTGGCTCCTCTAAATATTAAAAGACTTCACTCCTTCTTCATTCCCAATCACTTTTTTAAAAAGAATATTTTCTAAAAGGACCAATCCCTGACTCATTTGTTCCCAAGTTTGCATTTAAAAGGGAGCTATCTCTTGTATTTGCAAATATAGACTGACAATGGTGGATCCATCCACACCCATTTGGATGTATAAAAGAGCAGAAAGTAGACAACCTCTGCTCTAAGATCAGACTTTAATTTTGGTACTGCCAGCTATCTATTGCTTTCTGTGCTTCTAACTCATTACCTGTCCAGTCTTTGCACTCTTGATGACCAGAGTGACTCTCTGAACCTTAGTGAACTTTTCCAGGTTCCACTACTGTCCTATTCCTATTTATGATACTTCCTATGGCAGCTTCATTTTAAGTAAGCTTCCCCCTATATTAAATAAAAAACAAACAAAAAAAACCCCAAACCCTTTCATTATCTTCTACCCATTGATTTTACTACTGATGTCTTAGACCTGGGGTGGAGAATCTTTCACCTCAAGGCCACATGTGGCACTCTAGGTCCTGAAGTGCAGCCCTTTGACTAAATCCAAACTGCACAGAAAAAAATCCCTGAAGGAAAGGATTTGTTCTATAAAACTTGGAGGCCACAACCCAGACCTAAAAGGAAATGTGTGGCCTCAAGGTCACAGGTTCCCCAGGCCTGTCTTGGGCCATGCAGAGTAAGAGTCAAGTACGTTAAGCACTTCAAATGTGTTTGTGCAATAACATTCCGGATGACCTTCCTTCAAATATTTTAAGACAAAAGTTATTTACAATTAAGATATAGTTTTGTCAGGTTATACATATCTAGTTCTATCATTCCAAGTGATTAAGGTCTAGCTAGAGGAAGGGTGTAGAGACTAGAAAATGTATATTCAAGGGCAGTGACTGGACAATTTGACCTAAAATGGACAAATATAAAATTGGTGATAATAAAGTAAGTAAATATGAGGACAATTAGTTCAACTTCGGAGACTGTGTGAATAATAAATATTCTCTTTCCTTTTTATGTTGTTTTTAATTTTTTTTTAAAATAAATTTATTTAACTTTTTACATTCATTTTCACAAGATTTTGGGTTCCAAAATTTTCTCCCCATTTGT